>AP028431.1:9504574-9570264 GCA_036509395.1 Antheraea yamamai | reverse complement strand
GTAACATAAAAATAATAAGGTAAAAACATACATGGAAAAAACTTAAAATTATTTATGTTACTAATTACAGTTGACTACAGCATTATCCATCATAAGATGCGATGTGGAAAACAATAAAAGTAGAAGAAAGAATTATAAAAAAAATGAAGAAGAAAATAAAATAATACAATTCGATAATGAATAACTTAAAAATTAAGGAAAAAAAAAATCCTGCCGGGATTAATTAAATAAACAACTAATTTTTGATTTGAAAATAAATAGGGAATTACTAAATAAGTCTATACTGTAATCTTTTTTAACAAGGTCATTGTATTGTCGAGATAATCTGGGAACAATGGAGAAATGTCCTAAATTGGTTCTGTAGCTTTTGTGACCAAATAATGAGACAGGAAATCTAGGTAGCCTGGAAGGCACAATAATGTTAAATCGATTCAAAAGCTCTGAATTATCAATGTGGTTATTGAAAAGTTTATATAAAAAAGTCATGTTCAGCATAATTCTTCTATTGTACAAAGATTTAAGTTTAACTTCTTTCAGTCTATCAGGATACGGAGCAAATTTCTTAGAGTCTGATAAACAAGCTATAGTAAAACGTCTTTGAATACTTTCGATACGGTTAATATATAGTTGATAATGAGGGCACCAAACAATGCTGCAATATTCAAGTTGGCTTCTTACAAGCGTGCAGTATAGAAGTATCTTAATGGATTTGTTTTTAAAAAGCCTACTGTTTCTAAGAACGAAACCTAACATTTTACGTGAAGATAAACAAATATTATTAACATGAATATCAAACTTTAAGTGATTGTCAAAGATGACTCCAAGGTCCCTAATATGTGTTACTTCTTGAATAGGAATATGGTTAATGTGATAGCTAGACAGTATTAAGTTTTTCTTTCTGCTAAATTTTATGTGATAACATTTGTTTATATTTAACGACATACCATTTATTTCACACCAAGCAAGCAATCTGTTAATGTCAAATTGTAATAAGTTAACGTCATTAATAGTGTGTATTTTTCGTGCAATCTTGAGATCATCAGCAAACATGAAACATGAAGAGTTAACTATACACTGAGTTAAGTCATTAACAAAGATATTGAACAAAAGCGGGCCAAAAATAGACCCTTGAGGTACACCAGAGATTATGCTAAATGAATCAGATTGGAAACCGTCAATGACAACAACTGATAGACGATTAGTAAGATAAGAAGAAAACCACTGTAACAGTGTGCCACCAATTCCATAAAAAGATAGTTTCTTAATAAGTAAATTATGATTAACTCTATCAAAAGCCTTCGAAAAATCGGTGTAAATAGCATCAACTTGAACACCAGAATCAACAGAATCTGTTAAATAGGCTACATAGTTAGAAAGATTACTATTAGTAGATCTTGCCTTCAAAAAACCATGATGGTGAGGAGAAATGTAAATTTTGATGTGATTACTTATATGAGGATATAATAACTTTTCAAAGACCTTGGCCAATACAGATAGTATAGAAATGGGTCTGTAATTTACAACAGAATGGATGTCACCTTTTTTAAAAATAGGTAGTAAATTAGCTTTTTTCCACGTCAAGGGAAAAATACCCTTATTAAGTGAAGTATTGTATAATATTGTTAAAGGGAAACTAAGGGATATAGCACAGTTCTTAATAAAAAAAGGAGGTAGAGTGTCAGGCCCTGGCCCCTTATGTATGTCAATATTATTCAAAGCCTTCAGGACTTCTTCTTGTGTAAAAGATATTTTGTTAAATGATCTACAATGGAAAACTGGGAAGGTGTCAAGTTCCACTGAAGGAGAGTTAGTACAAGAGGAAGTCGAGTTAGTACAGACATTAATATCCGATAATGCGAAATGTTTAGCGAATAGGTTACAGATATCATATCCACTGGAAGCAGTTTCAGCTTCTAAGGTCATAGAACTAGGATAATTACTAGTTCTTTTTCGCATATTTTTAATATAGGTCCAAAAGAATTTTGGATTTTTTAATAAGAAACTTTATTATCTTTTCATCATGGTTGGGTCAACGCTACCGAAACGTATGAGGCATTAACCTCTTCTATTCGCAGATGTGATATACCTGATAAATGCTACTATAAATAAAACTGCGAAATGGATAAATTTTGTGAGGTTTTTTAATAAATTTATTAAAAATTTGAAATTAAAAAAAAACGCTAGGTATTTAATCAAGTTTTCTTTCTATGTAATGAAATTAATCTAATTTATTGTTGCATATTAATAAAGCCCAATTTAGTATTATTCTATTCGCGAACAATGGCAATATTTATCGAATAAGGATATCAAGGTTGAAGTGAGAACTTGCCTCCGTGCCCTAAATTTAGAAACTATGAAATCATATTAGTGAATTATAAATACCCACGCGTTTACAAACCTGTTCAAAATTACTAATGTCAGGAAACTCATTTATACAGTTATAAAGTTATTATACAGATAAATAATTTGTTACGATCGTTATCTATTATTACATAGTTTAAAAGAAATTAGGGAATTAGAACGAACAACATATATTTCGAATAAATTTTATGCTCACATGTTGTCATTAATGTGTTGTGAATAATCATTACACTCAAATCTCAATGCACTTAGCGGGTAAGTTATTCATGGTTTGTGGGAAGTACGTGCTTATAGTAGGATTGTCTAGTAAAATATTAGTATTAACCATTTCCAATATAGTCTTGAGATTCCGTGTTGTTCTACTTTTATTTAGAAAATCGCTTGCTCTGTATTCTTTAATCACATAATTGTATTAATAATAGATGAACGAGAACACAATATGATATCAAGTGGTTATGACGTGTCTATGTATATAATTGAAAGCTTCCTGTAATAGGTAAACGGTAAGGCAAATTATATATAATGGTTTTTAATAAGATACCGAAGATTAGTTAACGGGGATGAACATTATATTGTATCAGATATTTAGATTTAAGAATATATAATAAATGGATATGTGTATGTACGCTTGTGATCCATAAACTTCAATATCGATTGACCTATCACCATGTAAGTTAGTACCTGGGTATCTTCATGAAAAAAGTTTTTATGATATCCATTTTGCTATGACTAGCCATTACGTGACGCTGAAAGATTGATTTATATGTCGTTAAATCGATCGCGATAAAAATTGTTATATACGGTTGCAGAATATTGATTTTCAACTATTTATTACAACAAACATGTGCTTGATTTTTATGTCGATAACACGATCGCGATGAAAATTGGTATATGAGAATGCAGAATATTGATTTTCAACTATGTATTACAACAAACATTTGCTTGATTTTTATGTCGATAACCAGATCGTGATGAAAATTTTTATATGAGGATGCAGAATATTGATTTTCAACGATTTATTTCAATAAGCATTTGCTTGATTTTTATATCGTTAAACCGATCGCGCTGAAAATTGGTATATGAGGATGCAGAATATTGATTTTCAACTATTTATTACAACAAACGTGAAGAGAGCCACACCTTTTTTTACGAGGAGAAATCCTTTATGGATACCCACCTTCCCGGGGGAAAGAGTGGGTTATGTCCGACTCGGACTGACTGAAACCCCACGGTGTACGTCTGTTGCTATAGTTGGGGCGACACGAGGTCTCTAGACAATTCATCGTGCCGCCCCAGCGGGTGACCCAGCGGCAGGAAACACCGTCGCCGGGCCCCGTTTTATCAGGAGACAGCCGTTTACACACCGGCCATTTCTTCCGTCCGCCGGACCTATGCAATGGGAAGATGGGCCCCGGCAAAGCCACAATTAGGCACACCTAGTATAATATAATTTACCAGCTTTGAAAATATGATTTCCAAAATCACTTTTTCAGTTTATGATTTATAAATTAATTGAAATATCTATAATATGTCATCGGGTAAAATCAGAAATAATAATGACATCCCCTTAGGTACTAATAAGGCATTTATGAATGATAAGCTCAGAGTTTTTCGCAGAAACTCGATTGGTCATGTCTCGTCTTTTAACAATGACCAAGATAAGAAAGATATGGAGCTAAAGTCGCCACGACAAGAGAATATGTGCGATTGACAAATGATTCTACGACGCATGTTGAAGAAGAAATATTTGTATACTATTTTGTATTTGTATTCTAATAATACTTCCAGATTTTCAAATGACATTTATACACATTAATATCAATATTGTTTGGTTATTTGGTTGATATATTCAACAAAAAAACAGATTTACTTTGTGGTCATTATACACCAGCCAAATATGGAATATGTTATGATGAAAATTTGATATATTAATTATCGATTACTATGACAGAAACAAAACAGGCAAAATTTAATGAAAAAAAATGGATTGTATCGTTAAGTGTTTTTTAGCGATATGCAGTTATTCAAAATACCTATATATATGTTGGTAGTTTGTTATTGCGATGGAGTACACATCGCTTTAAAATTTTAATGTGTGGTGATTCAAATCAAGATTCTGTAGTAGCTCAGCAACAGATCGTTTGACATTTTTCCGATGTTCTAAATTTGGTAAGAAATCCACTATGCCGCTTATTTAGCGCCGTATGCTTTCGATTTTATTTTGACTGAGACATATAACGATCTACGCATAGTTTTTGTTTCATACTTTAAAAAAAAATCTGCATAGCAAATAACTCGATTTTAATTAAGAAAGCGGCTTGAAGTATTTTATGGTTTATTAACGTAAAATATCGCTTAAGTACAGTACCTGGCATTTGATTTGGCACGTCGGGGAGAGGAGTGAGATGTTCGGCTAATATCGGCTTGCTTTGGTTTTGTAAGGCGTTCTCTCTATCGAACAGCGCAGTTACTGCGACTGATAAACGCCATACGAATCTGAACTTAACTAATTATCTCGGTCGTCTCCCCGATCTGTCGAATTAAAAGCCGGGTACTATATAGAGTTCTTTTGCGCAGGTTTTAAATACATATCTAAATAGAATTTATAAATAATATAGCTCAGTTTATGTACTTTAGGTGAGTTTTGAATTCAATCTCTGGTTGCGACGCTTTATGTATTTTTAAAAATTCCTGCATTATGGTTTAAATCGCGCCACTTTGAAGCCCGACCAATTAATTGCGATCAGGTCACGCCACCTTTCTAGCCCAATCATCCTTCCTGGCACATGCTAATTCGGTAGCGCGACGCCCGCGCCGCTAGTTTCGATTGCGGCCGCCAGTGTTCGACTGTTGCCACCATTGTGTGCTTCGTTTGCTATCGTCAGTGTTGTTGTGTTTTCGCATGGTCGAGTGAGAAATAAACGCATCGCTACATACGTGCCGACAGACATTATAAACAATAAGTGTTGTGTGGGAGGAAACTCGGTGGAGAGAAACGAGAATCACCTAGCCGGCTAGCCACGTGGAGACTGCAGCGCCGCGAGGTATGTGCCAAGTTTCCTTCCTACCCTTGTCTCCCTCTTCGTAGCTGATCGCAATAGTTGAATATCAAATATAGCACCCCCGCATATACAGTCCACTTAAATTTAGCATAGAATCCCCCGCATGCACGCCCCCCGATGACGTCGACATTGCCGTGGCGTCACCAATCTCAAATCAGGTTATTAAATTCTCTATTCTATCTGCAGTGCTTTCTAATTATATACTTAAAAGGAGACACCTACATAGGTACTCTAAAAGGATTATTTTTTGTACATTAACCTACATTTTCCATATATTACAGCCATTGCAATTTCTATTGTCTATTTTGAGCACGAATAACATTATTATTTACTTATTTATTTTCTATTTTAAATTCTCCAAAGGATACGTGAAAAAGATGTGGAACAGACTGGTATGACGTCGTATATATAAAAATACATTCATTACCTAACATTTATTGTCAGATATGATTTTCACTATACTTTATTGATATTATTGATTGATTCATACGATACTCACTGAATGGTTTATAAAAAAACAGATATTCAAATTCCAGTATAAAGTTATACTGATAAATCAGTATTTCTGTTCGTATATTATTATTTTTTTGCAAATTTTGTGATTGGCGAATGAAATAGAAGCTACTGATTATCAGGATTTATCCTCCCCAAACAAGACTGCCAACTCAATTACAGGCAAATCATATGCTTCCATTCAGAACACCATTTCTGGTAAGTCATGGCCATATAAGTTTCGTGATTGTTGCCAGTTTGCTGCATCTACTATCTGTAGACGTTTGCTCTCCAGTCTATCTTGCAAAGCGCAGAATCAGGGACAACTCAATATGTGAATGTGGATTGGATGAAGGCACTCTAGAACATATTTTTTTCAATTGCCCCAATTTTGTATTTTATTGTATGATATTTTACCTAACAATGTACTACGTCCGTCTGATTTTAACAAAGGCACAAAGTTGTGTATTTTCTCCTTTTGTCAATACTCTGGCTAACTTTGTGTTTTAACAAAATTAAACTTTAACATAACACAATTACTAACAGTAAATATTATGTAAATATATATTTATTTAAGGCATGATGTATGTAAGTGTTGTGTTTGCCTTTGTGTATCTTAGTGGTATAATCTGGAAGAACTAAGTTATATAATAAAAATTTAATACTACCTATAAAGTGACTCTCCCATGACTGACTTGACACTGGTAGAATTCGTTTCTATGAAACTCCAATATTAAAAAGTTGAAGTTGAAGTTAGGTGTTATTACTGATCCGACTTTGAAAATTCTTTCACTGTTAAATAGGTCGACTACTTTTTATTTAGGTAAATATATATTTTCAATACTTGACCACAATAAATGTACTTATTTAAAATTAGCAAAATTCTATAATATAGCATCGGTTGCTGGAATGATTTGAAATAAAGGAATAAAATCCGTAACAAAATTCATTACAGTTAACTTTACAAATATGAGACACCATATAATTTAGTTAAATATCTCAACCGAAAAGATTGTTTTTATGTGAAAAAGAAAATAAATGTTATAATTTACTACAGTCACTAGATATAGGTTTCATGTATACTTTACAAATTCTTATTAAAAGAAATGGCTAAATACCAAATTAAAAATTTCATGGAGATAAAGTTTACTTTTTACATAATGTCAATTGATGATGTTGTTAGAAGATAATAATATAAAAACTATAAACCGGTAAAATTATTGCGTTGTTGGGAGGATAGTAAATGGGGCGCGGAGGTGAGGGCCAGAGAAGCAACCCAGGGGATACCGGGAACCCATTTCTTACCAGTATAGTTTGGAATCACAATTGGACTCGGTAGGTGTCGCTATAGTCGAGTTCTAGGTTTTTTAAGATTTTTCGCGTCTGGAAATAAAATTGAAACCGGTAATAACTAATTTGGCGCAGACGAAATTGCGCGGGTCAGCTAGTACATAATAAGTACTATACTATGTAAATGATGTTTATGAAATAACATTTTGTAAAACATTATAATCTGATTACGGGTGTTGTGTTCATGTAACTTGAATATTACGATTGAATCTATTATTAACACATTACATGGCTGATTGTTGTAATAGACAGGTAGTTTAGTCAGTTACGTCTTACTCACGAACCAGAATTGATAATGCTTATGCAGGTTAGTTGTGTAATTGGCATCTTGGACGGCCGCTATTGAAGTATTGATACAGAACAAGTTACCAAGCTCTAACCAGATCAAATGAAAAACCGATTTGTGGTTTTGTATAGTCCATAGATTCACTATTATTATTTATCGCTAGTTCTGCCCGCGACTCCGTCCGCGTAGAACCTATTGTATAAAAACAGTGACTAATAAAATCATATGAATGTATTCAGCCCATTTACTTATCTACTTTTCTCTCGTACTTAATTCGCGTCGTCATTAAAATAACAATAACTATTTAGCAATAGAGTGAACCGATTTTAATAAAACCAAAACTAAACGTTACTACTTACTCGAGGTTAAGCTTTATGATTTTCGTGGTGAGGTTTTATTGTGAACGCAGTACTTTAATGGTGATGCGTGTTCATACAAACAGACAGACAGACAAACATTTCTTATAATGATTGAAATGTATTTTATTACTTATACCAAGATACCTGCAACAATTTTATTCACAAAAATCTAAAAAGTACAAACACGTTAGATTTTTACATTCTTTTTACATGTATAGACGTTCTTACTATTATTCAACTTAAGTAGGCACTATATGTTTTCCTTTTTTTTTTTTTTTTTTTAACGTGGGGAAATCCCTTATGGATACACCACCCTCTCGGGGGAGAGGGTGAGTTATGTCCGACTCGCACGGACTAAAACCCCACGGTGTACGTCTGCCGCTATAGTTGGGGCGGCACGAGATCTCTATAGACTTCATCGTGCCGCCCCAGCGGTTGGCCCAGCAGCGAAATCGCCACCGCCGGGCCTCGTCTTGTTAGGAGACAGCCGGGTACACACCGGCCGTCTCTTCCGTCCACCGGACCTGTGCAATGGGGAGATGGGCCCCCCGACCCATCTTCCCTGGTCCGGTTACAGTGGGAGGAGGCGGTCAAACTGACGCCTCCTCCTTCCCGTCCTCCTTTGGCGGAGACGGCCACTTTGAGGGTCTTGCTCACGGACCCTCTCCGCCGCCTCCTTCTGCGAGACGACCTCCTCGCAGAAGGAGGCCATTGCATTCCAGTTATCCTCACTACCGAGCATGGCCGCAACCACGCTCGGCAGTGAGAGATCTTGCCCTACCGCCGCAGCCAGAGTGCGACGTTGCTCCTCCCACGCAGCACACTCAGACAGAGTGTGCTGCGCGGTGTCCGGGTCAACGCCGCACTGATGGCATACGGCGGTCGGCTCCCTGCGAGCTATCCGGTGCAGGTACCAACCGAAGCAACCGTGCCCGGTCAGGACCTGCACCAGACGGAACGTCAGGGAGCCCCATCCTCTATTATACCAATCCGGCAGGACCGGGCGGACGGCGTCGATCGTGTATCGACCGTACCGCGCGTCCGCCAGGTCCCGCCTCCACCTTTCCACTACTTCCTCCCTCGTCGCTTTTCTCTTTTCCTCTATTTCTCTGGGAGCTAGTGGCTCCCCCATCTGTTTCTTGACCGCCGTATATTGTATTGATATACGGCGGCAAGCACTTTCGCCTCTAGCTCCCAGGGAAGGGAGCCGGCCAGCACCATGGCCGCCGCTGAGGACACCGTGCGGTATCCTCGTAGTATATGTTTTCCTCCTTTAACCTTTTTTATCGGCTGTTATTTCAGTATCTCCACCATTTTTAGAAATATCGTTCGTCATACACTCCTTTCCTACTGTCTTTTTTCTCCAATACTTCTATATCTTCATACTGAACACTCTTATATTAATAATGTTTGAAGCCTGTAATAGGTTGGATCATTTTGTGAACGATAGTGACGTCGGAAAAAGAAGCCCCTCTCTGGGCATCCGCCAAAAACGAATGTAATTATCTATGACTATAACTATGTATGTTCGTAAAAATATGTTATGTTATGTGTGATGAAAAGATAAACGAGATCGAAGTTCTAGCCAGTTCTTCTCGATGACAGGGTTGTTTTCCGACCAGGTGGTAATTTTAACGTTCATTATTGCCTTCTTAGGGCCTAAATTGAATAATTGTATTTTGAATTAGATTTTAATAAATTGATTGCTTAATTTTTATACATTCAACATTTTATATCTATATAAATAAAATGATAGAGGTCTGCCGTTGTACGTATACCTATAACGTAAAAAATTTGGCTTTATTTCGATCAAGTTTTTTTTTAGACCCTTGGCTCTCTTATCTAAAATTATAATGATAACTTAATTTAACAAAAAGTTATTTATATTTTAGACAACTGCAATTTTTATAACCACAACATCTTCAGCGATTAGTATTTTTTTGCCTGGAGAAGCGGGACATACGGTGTGGTGTGCATGCGCAGGACAATGCAGATGAAGTTGCTTGTATCAGTTAGTCTTAAAATAAAATTACCTTCAGCTACAAAGTCAATATAAAATATTTCTTTGAATTTGTGTAGTAACTAATACTACTGAAATACGCGTTTTACATTTTCGCATCAAAATGTATGATTAACTAGCCTCAGCTTAATTTATGTTTATAATTTTCGATGTTCATCCTAGTGTAATTATTCAATATGAGAGTTGTAATCTATTTTTACTTCCATCCAGAGTCCCGAAGTAATGGTCATATCTGTGTAGAATTTGAACTATTTACCATTCTCTTTGAATTTTGATGGTTTTTCCTTGAGGTTGACTCTTAGAGTAATAAGTAAACATAAATTTGCATTCGTAAGGAGTAAGTAATACTTCATTAGGAAATCGAGAACATATACTTGAATGCGTAGGGTATTCTTATTTGTTTGCCTTTTCGGTTGCACTCATAACAACTATACCAATAAAGCATATGGGCGTAAGTTAGAAATATTCTGTACTGATTTACGCCTTTATGTTTTTAAGGTACAATATGTGTGGAGATTCATACCATATTTGAATTGCAAATGACATATTTTCTTAAGCGTATCGCTCAGCAATATATAATCAAGATATGGCCTCTCATGTTTGTACATAATTCACTCATAAACGGTGTAAACTATTCTGACGATTTTAAATCTGGTTTATTGTAATCGGAAGTATAAAAAGAGTTTTCTGCATTTTGATAGGGTTGCACTTGAGAGCCGATTTCCCTCTTTAGATATAGCGCATAGCGTTTAAGCGACATCGTAATTTGACATCAGATGAGCTTGTATTGAAATGCATTATAAATTTTATTAATTATGTATTAATAAAATATACATAAGAGTTATTTATTTAGATATTTGGTGGCATTAAATTATGAAGTACATAATTATTTTCACTAAAAAAATTTGTAGCGATTCTTAGAAAACGAATACATTAAATCAATAAATTATCAAGTTGGTAGAAATGGGATGTAGATGGATAGAGCACCGTTAAATTAGTAGATTTCAGTGTAAAAGAGACATCATCGCAGATTGTGCAACCAAACACGCATGTTTTGGATCGAAAAATGTGGTTAACGATGTGTACTGCGTCAGACGGCGTTGCCCCTTTATCTTCTTAGAACAGCAATTAGATAGACACTAATGTCGGATATGAGTGCAGTCCTGTTTGAAGTTATATGCAATCGCAATGAGATATAGTGTAGATACTACGTGCGCACCTCGTGGACAGCGTGCCTCCTTTTTGCTAAAACAAAATAAACGTATGAATTACTTGTGTTAATTCATGTAATCTGACTTGCATTCATTCAAATGTTTTCTGTTTAATATTAATTATAATAAGTTTACTTTTAAAGTCTTAAATAGACAATGTTCTTATAAGAAAACACTAGCAATATACAAGCAAGTAAGGAATATAAATTTATTAAGAATACAACAAAAGTACACTGCATCAATTGAATTATTTTAAATAAAATAGTCGTTATGATACAATTTAAATTGTTACATTTTTTTTGTTAAAATGATCAAGATCACTCTATTTGGTATTAAGAACAAAGTTACCTTTGGAAATAAACTCTACATTATATTTTGTATGATAAGCTTAACAAAGTAATTTACTACTTAAAGATTTGTACGTTAAAAGGGTGTAAGAAATGTAGGAATTTATATCGATAACAAAACGGTAAACAAAGATGTTACGATCAAAATCCGAGCTCAAAGCGTGCCTACTTAAATATAAGAAATCCACTTTACGATCACCTTACATGTAGAAGATAAAATTACAAGTAATTTTTTTCGTTCGTATTAGCGTTGAAGCTGTTTCTGTGTTGGCGATATCTAAGATTATGACATCGTTGGTAATGTTTATGCAAAATATCGCCCACGCTTCATTGGCATGCATCTGGATTCTGGGGCCGCTCGACGGCCAGGCTCGATTGGTGCGGTGCGGCGTGATAAATAAGAGCAGTGGGCAGTACGCCCACGGTTTGTTCGTACGTGCTTCTACATTTGTGCACTTAATATCAATTATAAGGGTATTGTTTTAATCATGATTTAATGAAATATATATTAAATTCATTCGCATAACATGTACGTGTGAGGTATACTGTCTGTAATTTCTTTGTGTTTCGAAACTATTATTATAGTTTTCTTTTGGCCTATTTTATAACAATAGTAAGACATAGTGACGTATGTGTGTAGCATTATGGAATGGGTTACTCGATACGGCTTCAACATCATTTTATGACATGAGGTTCTTCAAAAGGGGACTGAAACATATCCTTAAAGGTCGGTAACATTACAGTGATCTGGTTTTACAGTTACCTACAGGTGACTGTAACCATTTCCCATCATATGGGCTGTCTTCCTGTTTCCTGAGCTTTTGCATAAAAAACGACACTGTACCTGATTATAAATACAGTACAATCCAAACATAATGACGACTAATGAGGGATCGGTCATCCATAGTCAATCGTCGGTAGTTCGTCGGTTTGCAAACGTCGCATCTGCTATATACACTGGATCTTAAACGTGCTAAACTTAAAAAGAGTCTTTATGTATATTTAATCACCATATGCGTTTATTATTGTCAATCAGTTGGGTATATATCTTCACTATCTACACTTGGTACACGTGGTATAGTTGACTAGATCCAGTCTAAGACCATTGTTGTATTAAAGTACCTAACTCTCAAACTATATTTTAAAACTAGCTGTACCCGCAGATCCACACGCGTTTTTTTAAATCTTATTAAAAAATTATAAAATTGTGAGACTATGTACAATTATAGAAATGCTCTTTAAACATAATTGTAAGTACGACGCGCACGCCACTAAAAGTAACATATAACGTGTACATTAGATATATAAATACTAACAGCGTACCAAATGAGGTTTGTCATCAGCAACATATTTGGAATCTTAACCCACCATATAACTACCTCAGTGCGCACCTACACTGTATAAGGAACTAATGAAACAATAACTTAAAAATATTATTATAAAGATGTACACTTACATTACATTATTATAATTAAGATTTTGTGACTATACAAAAATTAACGCTTGCCTGATCCGCAAGAAATTGTATTATGGAACTCTTTACGTAATGCGTTTATAATCTAAGATCTTATTAGGAAGATCTCTATATCATTAAAGTTATTAATAATTATAATTTCGATTTGTAAATAATAACCTGATAATTATTTATCTTATTAAAAATAAAGAATGAGTTGAAATCTTGCTAAATTTCATGCAGACAAAGTCGCGGGTAATAGCTAGTCTAAAATAGAATAAACTCAATTACTTTTTATAAGGTCCGCTATCTGGCAGTGTAAGTCCCGTGAAAATCGGTCTAACCGTTTTGGAGAAAGTACTGTGGGCGAAGCCACTGTTAACAACTAGTATAAACTAAAATTGCCTAAATTACTTTTTGTAAAGTCAGCTATCTGCCAGTGAAAGTCTCTTGAAAACCGGCCTAACCGTTTTGGAGATAGCACTGCGGGTGAAACCACGTTTAACAGCTAGTATAAACTAAAATTGCTTGAATTACTTTTTATAAGGTCAGCTATCTGCCAGAGAAAGTTTCGTGAAGATCGGTCGAACCGTTTTAGAGATAGCACTGCAGGCGAAGCCACGGTTAACAGCTAGTTTAAACTAAAATTGCTTGAATTACTTTTTATAAAATCAGCTATCTGCCAGTGAAAGTTTCGTGAAGATCGGTCAAACCGTTGTGGAGATAGTACTGCGGGTGAAGCCACGGTTAACAGCTAGTCTAAATTAAAATAGACTAAATTACTTGTTATGATATTCGCTATCAGCTGGTGGAAGTTTAATGAAAATCGGTCCAACCGTTTTGGAGAAAGTACTGCAGACGAAGCCACGGTTAACAGATAGTATAAACTAAAATTACTTGTTTTACTTTTTATAAAGTCAGCTATCTGTCAGTGAAAGTTTTGTGAAGATCGATCGAACCGTTCTGGAGATCATACTGCGGATGAAGCCACGGTTAACAGCTAGTCTAAATTAAAATAGACTATATTACTTACTATGATGTCCACTATCTGCTGGTGAATGTTCCGTGAAAATCGGTCCAACCGTTTTGGAGAAAGTACTGTGGGCGAAGCCACGGTTAACAACTAGTATAAAATAAAATTGCCTAAATTACTTTTTGTAAAGTTAGCTATCTGCCAGTGAAAATCTCGTGAAAACCGGCCTAACCGTTTTAGAGATAGCACTGCGGGTGAAACCACGTTTAACAGCTAGTATAAACTAAAATTGCTTGAATTACTTTTTATAAGGTCAGCTATCTGCCAGAGAAAGTTTCGTGAAGATTGGTCGAACCGTTTTAGAGATGGCACTACAGGCGAAGCCACGGTTGACAGCTAGTTTAAACTAAAATTACTTGAATTACTTTTTATACAATCAGCTATCTGCCAGTGAAAGTTTCTTCAAGATCGGTCAAACCGTTTTGAAAATAGTACTGCGGGTGAAGCCACGGTTAACAGCTAGTCTAAATTAAAATAGACTAAATTACTTGTTATGATATTCGCTATCAGCTGGTGGAAGTTTAATGAAAATCGGTCCAACCGTTTTGGAGAAAGTACTGCAGACGAAGCCACGGTTAACAGATAGTATAAACTAAAATTACTTGTTTTACTTTTTATAAAGTCAGCTATCTGTCAGTGAAAGTTTAGTGAAGATCGATCGAACCGTTCTGGAGATCGTACTGCGGATGAAGCCACGGTTAACAGCTAGTCTAAATTAAAATAAACTATATTACTTACTATGATGTCCACTATCTGCTGGTGAAAGTTCCGTGAAAATTGATCCAATCGTTTTGGAGATAGCATTGCAGATGAAGCCGGGGTTAATTGCTAGTTTAATTTAGAGTATGCCAAGTAACCCGCTGTAATTTCAGCTATCTCCAAGTGAAATTCCCGTCAAAGTCGCCGTTTCGGAGATTAGCCGGAACAAACAGACAGACCGACAAAAATTTTAATAAAAATTGCATTTTTGTTATCAGAAGCGTGTATACTTTCATACCCAATCATTAAAAAAATGCTGTTTTGATATTACATACAGACACTTCATTTTTATTATATGTATAGATATAGAAGATATAGAAGAAGATAGATATTTGAAACATTGATAAGGGCATCTTGTGTACTTTAATTATCCAAGATAATTTTTTGATATTATTTTATTAACGAATGTGTAGGGTTACTAAACTGCAGTAATAATTTTTCTTGCATAAGATCTTTATTTCCTAAGTATACATTTTGGACGCTTGATTGATTGATGTGAAATTATCACTTCTTCACGAGACCACATCACTATCGCCCTGATGTGTTTATGGTTTCATAGAGAGAGCCAAATACGTAGGTAGGTATTTCTTGTGTATAAATATGACAGCAAACGTTAGACACTTAGAATTTATACAACAAGTTATAAAACTTGAATTACTCACAGATATATTATTTTTATGAGCTAGTTACCTACTTTAAAATTTAGAAATTCATATCTTCACAGAATGAAAAAGAAATGTACAATTCTGGAAATTTATACTTAATCCGTAATCTCTTCATCTCGATGTTGTTGCTATGATAAGATATTCCTGTTTCCTATGTTTTAAATATTCAGGTAATACAGTCAACGAAATATGTATCAAAATAATTATGTTGTTAATTTCCGTTAGCTACTTAATAAGTATATTATTTGATCGTTATTAAATTTAAGAAACTCGTCTTTACTGTTACTTGTAACTTTAAAAATGATATTATTCAGAAGCGTTTTTATAATTAGAGAAACTACATGTAACAATAATGAACCATATAGCACTCTTCCTGGAACAAAGACTTTTGTGATACTTATGCCCATTTTTTATTGTATTTATATATAATGCAATTTGCCACAAATTTTCGTAATAGTTTTATAAAAGTGAAGAGTTATACCTGAAATAAAAAAGGAGTTTGTGTCTGCTTTAGCTTATGGGTATTGTGTACATTTTATTCCAAGAACTTCAAAATATGTAGAATATTTTTTTTACGTGCTTCTGTTAAGTGGCTTTTTTTGGTACAGCTTTATTTCAGGAAAGTTGCTATACGTAAAAGTATCTTGAAAACTTTCTAAGGGGTGTCGTCTATTAGATTGGAGTATAAGAACCACTTCATGAAATTTGATAGTGAACAAATATATGTGTAAATGACATTTACTAATATAATTTTGGCATTATCTGAATGTCGTTCGTCGCCATCGTCGACAAGGTGCGTTGTACGTTTATTATTTTCTACAATTTCGTTATCGCAAAAACGATCTTATGTTTCATGGAAACTATGGTTTTTGTCGATAAATTTTGGTCTGTCCGTTATTTTGTCTTTATTACTTAACCCCAACAATCTGATTACTGATTCTGTGTTAACTCTTTTGAATGTTGCCGTTACTGCTTAGCTTCTTTGAAAAAGGATAATGATATGTAACCCTGTTAATAATCTCAGAAGTCGTTTTCTTCCCAGTAAAAGTCTTGCTTAAATCGGGTCAGCAGTTTCGGAGCCAAATAACCAGGACAAATAACAGACGTTTCAGTTTGAGGTAGCCATATGTATACTGTGTTTACTAAAATGGTTTTGATAGTTACTTTGCTGTGATATATCAACTCGATAGTAAGGTTATGTTAAGGTTTACTTTGTGTTGAGTAATATCGTGACATTGTTCCAAGTTTTTCAAGGAGAGATTATATAGTAATCACAGAACATATTTCATAATACATCGCTTGATAGATAAGTGGGAACAACGATTCAACTTTTACGCTAATTTCATTGACATATCCAAAAACGTTTATTGAATAAATATTCTGTCTGTAATAAATGTGTACCTGTGTTAAATATGTTTGCCTATTTTTAACTATGATGGCAGCAGCTAACGTCTGATGGAAATTATTTATTATTATTAATTATTTGATTATTAGGTAAGCGTTAGATGAGTTCGTGGAAGGCACAAGTCGAAATATTCTACAAAACCTGTTTCGAATCAGGTATGGTGAGAATTCCCATAGAGTTATATGGGCACTTGTGACACCATGTTAGCACCGATTTCAAGGTGATGTGGTCGTATGATAGATATAGATATACGAGATTAATTTACTATATAGAATCTCGTTAATGTGTTTTACAAATAATTTTTAATAAAGAAAAAACTTGTCGCTTTTAGTCTAATCTATTTAATTACATTTGGATTACACGTCATTTAAAATTGTAACTGGTTTAAAATTGTTTACAGAATATGGATGTTCTCTTGCAAAAAGCTTAAGTCAAACAATATTTATAAGTACATTTCTCGGTTAATATGATGTTTTACTAATTTTTCCAGTACTTGCCATTCACAAATATATTATAAATAAGGAATAGTGGACAATTTTTGCTAAACACAACGGTAGTTGGCACACCTAAGGGAAGTTTTTTACGCTATACACTTTGCTAAAAGTCGCCAGTACGTAGCGCTGCAATGCATCAACTTCTATGTACATTGTTCAACCGATCGCTACGACAATGGATACGTATGTGTAGATTTTGAAATATGAAGATATCCGTTTTGCTAAAACTCAACTATTTCTTACAACGAACAATAATTACAATGATTAATCTAATAACAACAAACAATAAGAAATGTGCACAGAGCCACAGAAACAACAATTTTATTATGTAGACGTTCTAAGGCATTTTTTAAAGTTTATTTTGTATTCAAGCTGTCAAAATCTCTGAATCATAAATTTTGTTCTATTTTGGTTGTTGCAACCTTTTTAGTTATACCAAAATACGTATATCTCTTTATTTATATTCAATGTTAAATTAATGTCAATCTATATCTATACAAATTTTATATAATAAAGTTGCTTTTTCCGTATGTCTGAGTGTTCTTAGTTCTTTCAAACTACGAAACGGATTTTGATGTAGTTTAACCACCGTCTAGGGAATTTCTTCTCGAACTTTTGTGTGAATATCTCATTTACCTAAAGTAGAGAACATCCGGTGTATTATAACGAAATCGTAAGAAGTAGTTTTTGTGAGCTTACAGTGGTAATGCTGGCTAAAACTTATGGAGATACATAAAAATAATGTACTAGTGAATTGTACATATTAAAAATACCGATAGTATATATCGCCTATCTTTTAAGAATAAACCCACAGTAATCATTTTTATGTTTTACGATTTATTAAAAAGTAACTGGTAATATGCGACGCTACTTTGACCAATATAGTATTAATACTTAAGCAATAGAATACTTTACCTACTTTGGACACTTAATGTAGTTAAAAATAATGCTATACAACATATTACTTCATTGAATATCTTAGAAAATATTACAGATTCAAAATTAAGGGCGACAAAAAGAATAAGTCGTTTATGTGAAGATTTTACGTAGCTTCTGTGACAATATGAAAATGCTAAAAAAATTATCTAAATCACGTACAACGCCGAATAAGTATATTACACCCATACGAAGCCGGGGTGGAGCGCTACTCAAAACTATAATAATAATAAATTTATTTCATTCATATGTAAATATCAAAACATAAATCCATAACTATTGCTGTAACCTTTACTTTATAGATCACCAATTGTGTTACAAAACTAACTGATAACCGCGACTTCGTTTTCATCAAAATAATCTCCTTATTTCGTGAAAATTTAAATTAATTGTAATTTAATTTCAGTATGATTTTGTAATCACTATATAATCTCTGTAACACTTTTAGCGATTTCATTAAAGATACCCCTAGTTAAATTTTATTATTACTGCATAATCTCTATGGGAAAGTATAATGATATGTAACTAAAATCATACTCTAAAAAGTCCTCGGTACGATAATAAAGAGTCGTCAAACAGACACTTCGATTTTATATATAGTTGTAGACTGATTCTATAATATTACAATTTACATGTAAATAAGCAACCTCAAACGACGTTGATATTTTATTGATTTTAAATCGTCTTATATAATATTTTACTTTATTCTGTTTTTGTAAACAGATAATGTGATTTTTCTTTAAATAATCAAGATGGTGAAAGAAATAGTTTGCTTAAAAAGTATAAGTATTAGCAGAGTATATCCTTGAGGTTGCGTCCACGCAGTTTTCCATGAGTCCTCGCCCCCACTCTTGCGCACGCAGACAAGGTTTCCGCGCCTGTGTCATACTCAGTCATAGTCGTATTTCCGTCCCTCTCGCGGTTGCGTGCCCAATCGATAACACACCATCGATACAAAACGAATGTTTTACAAACTTTTCTCAATGAAAAGTCCGTGTAAATTATGAAAAGGCCACACGTAAACACATTCGAGTCGTGTAACAGTGTTTTGTAATTCAAATTTATTTAGTTTTCGTGTTTTTCATGCATCCATAATAAACGCAGTGCTTCAGTGGTATTTCGTAGTGTTTCCAGTGAATATATTGTGTTTACTGAAAGAATTTGCTTTGTTTACATTGAGGTTTGTGATTTTTTGTCTTGTCATTGTTATTATTTATCTTAGTTATTTATATTAAATGTTTTAGACATATTATTTTACAAGACCAGTGTATTTCATATAACATGAGAAATCAAAATCGGTAGTAATAGTTATGACAATCAAATTCCAAAATGCTACGGTGTAATCATATTTTATTATAAAATTATAAGAAGTTAATATAAAGTCCTAGTGTGCTTTACTAATGAAGTGTCAATATATTATTAAAACGTATTCATGTGAATCATTAAATGCCAATTGCGCATATTAAGTAAATACGATAGAATAAACCTACGTTTTTTGTACAATTAATAAGGTAATACGTTCTTTATATGAAGAATTAGGTAGTTCTTCTATATGCTTACTTGATAGATGATATAAATTCTGCAGGCTTATTTGGAAAACAATGTGTAATATTTTCCTGTACATTTTATTTACGGCAGTGAGGTTAGTTGTTACATTATGTGCACAGTGTATATAAGGTGCTAATATGATATTTATTGACGCATGTAAGTCTAGTTGTGTAGGTTTCGTCCCTGAGCTATTGTCGTAATTCTTTCATCTTATACAATACGTGGGTTTCGTAATGTTTTTTGGAGTTTATAAAATTTATTATTTTTTATATACTATGGCACTTTTGTTTATTGTTTTTCATCGCTTTATCTATATCACGATTTACTACTTATTCAGTAACGTCATTTCTCATTATTTTCAAAATTCAGAGGTTTTTTTAAATTTTAATTGTTGTGTAATATTGAAAGACAATAGATTTTTCATGATATCTCGTTTATTTCTATGTAGATATAGTTTATGTAGTAACGCAAGTTCTTGATGTCATATAATATTAACAAAAGTATTATTTAAACCTATTATTTCACTCCCTCTATAAATAAAATAATGTTTTTTGTGAATAAATTAGGGAAGGTAATTAAAATTGCAAATGAAGTAAATTATCAAATTTTTAATAAGGTTTGGTTAGGCTTATTAATTTTTATACATACATTTAAGAATATTCGAATAGTGTAAACCTATATAAGTTTTGATAGTAGAGGGTTCACCAGAATCGCCACACTCATGGCTGATGGGAATCATCGTTGCTTTGGTGTTCTAATACGCAGGGTGTGGTGAGACACGACGCTTTCCAACTAGGTTATCGTCTCAGTTACGATTAACAAAGTTCGTTATAGACTGTAGGCTGCAGTAACAACTCAACATTAGATAGATTATATGTATTTATTTTCATACTATTGCAAGCTAGTATTATTTTTTAGTGAATCTCTCAATCAATATTTTAATTTACTGTTAATTTCTCTTAATAAATAAATACTATTTGTAAGTAAATTAGTTATTTGCTAATAAATAGTATTTTTATATTTAAATAAATAATGATTATACAATTATAAAGAATATATTAAAAATGCAAATTCACTGGTTTTACCAGGTTGTTTGCAATAATTTAAAAGACAGCGGATATAGTGGCCCAGTAGTGCGGTCGCAGGAAACCTAACTAACCAATCAACTGTCGACTGTTACATTATTCGTGTCGTCTATTGTTTATACAGACCGACTTAAATAGATTTCTGTATGACGGTTTAGGATCCAAATGCATAAATATAGGGTCCATAATTTCACATAGAAAATCATATATACAATGTAGGTTAATGAAATACATACTAGATTAGGCTTTGGAAATAATCAATTACTTCCATTAAGATGTAGTTCAATAAACACGTTATATCTAGAACTAACAAATTATGGAATTCGTGATTATATTAATATATGTGTAATTTTCATTAAAATGTTCCATGATCATTACAATAAACACTTTTCCATCCATCCGTTTTATTTTATTCTTTACAGTACTCGTTAAAAAGATATGGTGCTAGATTCTATAATATAAATATATATATATATATATATATATATATATATATATATATATATATATTATCTTTTTATATTTTATTTATTTTTATTATTATATTATTATTTATTATTTTATTTTTTATATATATAAATATATATATATACTAGCTAATAATCTCACGATAATACATATGCTCGCCGATACTGAGTATGCGTGCAAAAAATATCTGTGATATAGGGACATGTTGATAGTTAAATTACAATATATAATTTAACAATTCAGCTCAGCGCCATCTAGTGGTGGAAAATGGATAACATACTTCTCCACGAAAGAATACATGATTTGCCAATTTTCATGTTCTGCCAAACATTGACATACATTATCAATATCAAACATACTAACATTAATTTTAATATGTATAGATTCTCGGAAATCTTATTGTGTACTAAGCTTCTGCCCGCGACATCGTCTGCGTGAAATAGTTACTTTGGGCCAACGCTAACACGTAGCGGAAGCTCTCAAAAGGAAAAAAAAACGATATTGAAACATTCTTTAATGATGCTCCTTCCTCAATAACTGAGCTATCTAACATTGAAAGAATTTTTCAAATCGGCCAGTGGCTTCTGAGATTAGCGCGTTTAACCATACAACAAACCCTCTAGTTTTATAATATTAGCATAGATTTAAGTGCATTATCTCCTTTACTACAGAATGCAGTCATCAGTAATTAATCACTGCGAATTTAAACCAGAATCCGCATTCCGTAGTAAAAAACAATGGATCGCAATGATGAACTTAATTGCAGTCTTTGACTCAGTGTCTTGTTATGGCTTATATTCCTTAGTTTTTAAGTCTATGAAATTCGTATTGTTTTGCTGGGTACATTATTAAATAGATAAAGAAGTAGGATTTAAATTGCCGTTTTTTTGTAAACAGAAGTAACATGTAGACATAAAAACAGGGTGTGTCGCGATAACGAAACACACGATAGAAGTGAAACTTTTGTATTTCAAGGAACATTTTAATTAAGAAATACAACAAAAAGCCAACTTCATGCGGTGTTCTCAGGCGGTCACCTATCCAAATACTGACCGCACCTGACGTTGCTTAACTCGTTGTTTTCAACACTCTACCCGACACAGTGCTTATCGCAACACATTTCGTTACACAAAAAAATTGCCGATCAGATTTTCAGTGCCTCCGTCCGCGTTATTGTAAATTTAACCTATTTCTGGGGAACAGTATTTACTTCTGAGTCGAAGGTACCCTATGCCCTTCTTTGTACTCCTGAGAATATCTATGTAAAATTTTATGATGACTGGTCGAGTTGGTAAGTCGTGAAAGCGTGACAAACAAATAAACTCATATTCCTATCTAACGCAATAGAGGTAGGTATCATATATAATTTCTATAGATTAATATTAAGGACACAAAAGTTTCGATTCCCGAAAAATAGAATGTCTATTAATTTTTGTTCTAAAACGTAAATCATTTCTGAACCGATATTTTACAACAGAACAGAATATCTAACGCGTTGGTTAAAAAATTGAACTTCAACAAGCTGTTTTCGCAGTTTTGTTTGCGTTTTATAGTTGTAATCGATTATTAATTCTTGTAATAAATAGTTGTGTGAAGAAAGTAGGTGTCGTGTATATATATTTACTGTGTTTCAATATCTATACATAAAATTTTCATCCGGATTTATTGAACGGTATAAAGTTGACGGATTCCAATGCCATCTAGTATTGAATTACAGCAAATAAGATCATATGAAAATATTTTATATTCAAGTATCTACGTATATCAGCCTTTTACTTCTACTATTAGGGGCAGTTTCGGCTTCGCACGGGAATACAGACGAAGAAAATGATACCAAATCTTTCCTTTACAGTAAGACCGGGTAATTAAATAAAATCTCAATTGTACCAACCGAACGTCGGAATGTCAATTCTTACATTATCTTTGAAGATCTGTCTGCTTATTTTCTTTTAACCACTCCCTTTCTATATGGTGATTTTTGAAGCCAAAATTTTCACATTCCCGTACGACTTTTCAAATATTTACTTTCATACAAACCTTGTCCTGACAATTAAAAACACAACACAAATAAAAATCTAATTCATTGCAATCGGTCTGAAGTCATTCACGTACATTGTATTTTGTTACGATTGTTATACCTACATCTTACTTATATCAGTTAAGTGTATAATTATAAGCCTGTTATACTTATGTCTTCTACGTATGTCTCATATAGTTTTATAATCACACACGTGTCGATAAAAAAACAGGCATAAAACATCAACGAAGGCGTTATTATATTAGATTGAAGTATAATGACAGCGTTTTGTCTGTGATGTGCCTACGCATACTTTTTAGAAGATACCGAAATCGTTGTTACGAAAAAAATTGTTATTTTAGATCAATGATCTTTGACATTAGGCTCTTCAAGATCAATGCGTCCGAGGAACTGGTTCTGCAAACGTTTCTATATTGTTTTTTTAATAAAATTCTGCGTTCAATTAGGCGGGTTCGAGATTCAGGTAAACATTTCTTTCTGGTCGTTAGAATGTGGGCGACACAGTGCAGCTTTGTTTACAATATATAAGTAATTCTTAGAGGTATTTGTGTACGATGTGTTACTGTATTACATAGATCTCATAGGTTCAAGTTCAGAATGCTTTTTGGTTGGATTGATATTAAATTTGGATGTGTAAGAGATATATGTATATTTCATAGTAATATATAACAATATAAATAAAAACGACATACGTGAACAATGCATCACTCTGATTATGATGCCTTTCCTCAAAGCGTCCTAAAACTTAGGCGTGCACACACACATAAAAACATAAATACGCACAACCCATGGACTAGAGCAAGTACTGGGTAGTGCAGTATACAATGAAGAGACCGCGTATATAAGAAACATTGTGTAATGTATTCTATCTCATTTTCTCACACGTCATAGCCTACACATGCCATATGCATTTGTCTCTTTTTAATGACATTTTTTCGTTTTATTGAATTTCAGATCATAACAGGGCTAAAAAAGTTTTCACTTCAAAAAGTTATTCCAATAAAGTACCTATTACTGTGTACTATTGGTTGTTAACTTTGTTTTGGTAGGCATCTTAAGTTGAATTTTGAAATAATTGAGCTAAATGTGTGATGTGTCTGTCAGGGTATATCTTAAATACTGAACGGATGAGGCGCGTCGACATTTTACGGCGGAGCGAAAAAATCATAGATCCGCGGCAGGCATTATTTTTATACATAACAGATTTTAAATAACTACGGAGCCCTAGTTGTTTTTCAATGCTGCCGCCTCAGCACATTAGTTGGAACTTGACTATAACAATTGTAGCTTGAGTATGTAGTAATAAAGAGCTATGCAGTATTAGTCATGGTGGCGGTAGAGCCACGCTGTAGCTATTACTGGTTTCAGCATGAATGGATCGGCTCGCCCGGGGTAATACCACTCTGTCACAGAAAACCGACGTGAAGTAACAGTGCTTGCATTGTTGCGTTTCGTTCGTTCAGTGAGAGCGCCGTTTTGTAAGACTGAAGAATTTATCTATTACTAGCTTTTGCCCGCGACTTCGTCCGCGCGGAATAGTTACTTTGGGGTAACGCTAACACACAGCGGAAGCTCTCAAAAGGAAAAAGGCCCGATTTTGAAACATTCTTCATTGTTGCTCCGCTCCTATTGGTCTTAGCTTAATGATATATAGCCCATAGCCTTCTTCGATAAATGAGCTACCTAACACTGAATGATTGAATGAATGACTTTTTCACATCTGATCAGTAGTTCCTTAGATTAGCGCGTTGAACCAACAAACAAACCCTCCCGCTTTATAATATAAGTTTAGATTACTACTCTCATACTTACCTCGAGCCATCATTAAAATTACAATAACTTGTGATAGAGTGGACCGATTTTATTTCTCTTAGTATATGAATTTCTTTTAGTTTTTTTCCCAGTACTTTAGCAGTGATTCATACAAACAGACAGATAGACAGACAGATGGACATTTCTAAAAATGATCGAAATGTATTCTGTTACTTACTCCTAGACACCTGCAACTTTTTTTTTACGAAAATCGTATAAGTACAGACACGTTAGTTTTACATTCTTATTATATGCATAGAAGATAGAAGTAGATTGAACTCAAATCATTACCTCAAATACGATCTTCAAATTCTCACCAGACTTCAATATATATACACCTATCATTACATAGTATAAAACAAAGTCCCCTACCGCGTCTGTCTGTCTGTCTGTCTGTTCGCGATAAACTCAAAAACTATTGAACGGATCTTTATGCGGTTTTCACCAGTGATTCACGAGGAACGTTTTGGTATATAATTTATTAAAGATTTTTTTTATAATCAGGGCGGGACAACGTCTGCCGGGCCCGCTAGTCTCCTTATAAAGCGCTTCATATTAATTGATTAAAATACAAGAATTGAGTTTCGGTAATAATAATAATTATACACACATTAAGTTCGTTTCGTGCACAATTATTATTTATTTGTTCGGGTACATTTGCGTCGGTTAAGAATGCTCATTAGTTCACGACGCCATGGATCCATTATGTAATTTTGGACAGGTAAGTTTTTGTATCTTTTAAAGCGGACCGCATAGTCTTCAGAAAAGGTAATGAATAAACACACGGTCTGCCAACTTCTATGATGACTGATCAAACAGTTTTCGAGTATATACTGGAGTATTTGCTTATATATATTAACATCCATTTTTATTTATGTACTAGTAGTCACCAGCGACGTCAACAACGTGAAATTTACCAAAAAAAATTTGTTTAGTGTAAAAATACGCGTAGTGCACGTTCGGTTTTGACCACTGCTTACTTAGTTTATTATATTTGCTCAGAAATCTTATTTTTTAAAAGAAGTGGCTAAAGTTACTACTTATAATATCAGCAAGTGCCATTAAAATAAGTTCAACCGTTTCGGAGATTAACCGGAACAAACAGACAGACAACGTTTAAAAAAATAGTTCTTATGTTATAAGGGCCACATATTATTGTGGCCCTATTCGTGGAGACTTGTAAATGGTTTTCTGTTGCTTATTTTCCATAGCAATTCTTGTAAATTGTGCTGTTGGTCTTCCTATAAACTAAATAATTATATTTTTATATACATTTAAAAAAAGCTGTTGTTTCTCATTAGAAACAGATACTTATATTTTATCTACCTATATGAATAGATATATATTTATAGCCCATGTAAGGGTTTGCAAAATCGTAAAGGAACGCTGTCCCTATTGGTTTCCTTTTAAAGCTACGTTTACGTACTTGCAGATGGCATAGTCATGCAAGTATGATAGGTATTGGTATTGTGTGAATATGACACACGCATCTACTAGTATGTTAGCTAGTTTATAGTATCGCTTCCTGAAATGCCAAAGACCAAAAAATGAACAGAGAGGAAAGCCCTTACTATCTCCTAAAAACGTAATTAAAATAGTAAAAAAGTGATTAACATAAATTTCATAGCGGAATTGCAATACAATTAGCATTCGTAGTATAAAAGATTAGCAGGCCCGGCAGACGTTGTCCCGCCCTGATTATAAAAAAAATCCTTGACAAATTATATACTAAAACCTTCCTCATGAATCACTTTATCCACAGATAAAAACCGCATGAAAATCCGTTCGGTAATTTTTGAGTTTATCGCGAACAGACAGACAGACAGACGCGGTAAGGGACTTTGTTTTATACTATGTAAAGATATGCGTAATTTTATCAGCGATATGTTAGGTACATCTACGTATATCTACTATTATCCCTCAAATACTATTATACCACCAAGCTAAGGATCGCCAGTGAATTCCGATTTTCAGTTCTACATATCTAATATAGGCTAACTACCTTTCGAAAGCAGTCGATCTTGCATCTTCATCTTGCAAGGCGTCCCGCCCCACACTACGTTTGCAAGTATATCTATCAATCTATGGAATGAATACTAATATATAAGAAAAAAATTATCCTGTTTTACAAATATGCTTAATATTGATTTCTGTGTAACTTTTTAACCGACTTCGAAAAAGGAGGAGGTTACTACGTTCGGTTGTATGTATTTTTTTTTATGTATCTTAATCGATATCTCCGTCAATTATGAACCGATTTTAATGATTCTTTTTTTATTTGAATTGGTTATATACAGAGGTGGTCCCGTATAAATTTGAAGAAAATATTCAACCCCTAAAGGGGTGAAAAATCGTTTATTTGATTTTCACCCACTTCGTCTCTACGTATTTTCGTGAAATTGGAACCAATTTATTATACCCATTAGAAACCAGATATATTTATGCATACTAAAAATGGAAAAATAAAAAAAAATACAAAAAAATAAACCGCCTTCGATGTGAAAAACTAATAAGGCACTAAAAAGCGAAAAATAATTGAATTATTAAATTAACCAAATTAAATAAAAAATATTGATATTCGCGCTACCTAATAATATATTTGAAGTTGATGCCAACCTACATTTCAAATTTGTTGCAGGTAATAAAATATGTACGAGATGGGACACGAAAGTGGACCAAAACTTTGATATAGATGATATGAATTTAGGTTGGCATTGACTTCAAATATATTATTAGGTAGCGCAAATATCAATATTTTTTATTTAATTTAGTTAATTTAATAATTCAGTTATTTTTCGCTTTTTAGTGCCTTATTAGTTTTTCACATAGAAGGCGGTTTATTTTTTTTTGTAAAAACTTTTTTTGCTATTTAAACAGTGATTAGAAATATATGAAATAACTAGCTACAACCCACGACTTTGTTCGCGTTGTTTAATACCTTAACATTTTAATAATTTAATCGGCTTTTTATCGGGGCTACCTAAAAAAAGTCTATTAATCGGTTACCATATTATTATTATTGTAATATCGTATAATATATCTCATAATAAAAGAAAGCGAACACTTCTATTTGAGCATACGAAATACACAGATACTCCCGTTTGTTGGTCTGGACCGAAAAACAGCTGGCGTCAGGGAAAACCTGCGGCTGAGCGGTCGGTCATAAGTGCGTATGCTATTGAATTGTTATCAGTCGGTAAAGTGTTAACAATATCTTTTATATATAGAGGAATAAATATAAACTACATCGCTTGCCCCATTTGTCCACGGCGAGAAAACATATTGCTGAACGTGTAGTGCTTATAGACATCGTATTCTTTTAAAACTTTAATAGCTTTTTACTATATGGAGGTATCGTGATAATTCTCAAGATAAGGACCGAGTGTTTAAGAAGAGAGAGAGACGAACTTCTTAGCCTTCCATGGATTCACCGTGCGGGTGCCGGGTCCATCGTGTGGCAGAGGGAGAAACTCAGAGCAGTTCCCAGGACTTGCGACCCAGGTGTAGGTAAGCAAAAATAATAATTGAACGAAATTTATTCAGTTATATTTGAGTTATGCACGTACAACAATAGAACTAGATCATTTTATGATGTATTTTTGTCTAATTTTGTTCTAAAGTATTTTAATTGATTTAATTAACAAGACGTGTTATATGATCAGTGCCTCAGACTGGGTTTTTCTGCAGCTCAATCTGTCGACATACTTTTGTACAACTGGTAAATAAATGACTATAAAAACTTTAGATTTATGTTAGTCACATCCGCGGTGATAAGCGATCGTTTTCTGAGAAACTTTGTCATGCTCCGGCTTGTTTGCTTAGCTTTGAAGGCAATAACTTCTTATATCCTCATATAAGCAACTGCATGCTCGTATATGGCTCTCTACAAACTATAAGCAATTTTAGGACACCATGCTTATAATATGTAACACCTATTGTTAGTCAATATTTTTAAGTTTTAAATTTATATGCGGCACGTATTCATAGTAAATCGTGATATGATTGCATTATTTTTGGTTTTTTGTTTTTAAGTGATTTTAATGTAAAAATATTTCGTAAGTGGTAGAGCTACGCTGAAGCTATTACTGGTTTCAGCATGAATAGGTCGGCTCGCCCGGAGTAATAGTACCCTCTCACAGAAAACCGACGTTAAGTAACAGTGCTTGCATTGTTGCGTTTCGTTCGGTCAGTGAGAGCGTTGGAGGCCCACTTCCCCTCAATCCCCCCTCCCCGGCCTCCTCCCTCCTCCTTTACCCCAACACAGGCAGGCAACGCACTTGCGACTCCACTGGTGCTGCTAGTGTCTATGGACGGTGGTTGTTACTTAAGATCGGTTGATCCACCTATTCGTTTGCCGCCTATGATGCAAAAAAAAAATCGTTTTAATAACACTTTTTATTAAGTGGGCGAATCCTATATGTAACACTAGTTTTTGCCAGCGGATTCGCTCGCGTTGATGTAGCTTTGACCTATCCCTCGGAAGATCGAGACAGTATATTTTTCAAGATTAAAAGTACCTTATGTCCTTTACTGTATTTGTGGCAATGTGTATCCAAAATTTCATAATGATTGCTTCAGTAGTTAAGGTATGAAAGCGTGACAAATAGACAAACAAATTTGTTTTCGTATCTATGATATTACTAAGGAACATTCTATAAAATGCTAGGTATTTCTAACTATTTATCTATCAGTTAACTGACTAAAGTATTGAAGCGATTTACATGATCGAAGGTTTTTAAATATAGGTCTCTGGCCAAGTTTTACTGCATACTTTGATACATTATGTATAGAACATTTTACGAGGTTTAAAATATATTAAGTCGACAGAAAGTAACTACTTGTACGTTTTGTTTCAATGACTAATTCAATGCAAAAGATAATTGTGTAAAATTTAAGTTAATAACATTTATATTTCAAAGTTTTAGGTGTTCAACAAATTCACGCGAGTGATTTCGCAGTCATAGTTAATATGTATATCTAACCTCTCAGAAACTGAGCTAACGATGCTGATCTAATTTTATGTTTATCTAATACTAGCAGGCCCGGAGGACGTTCTCCCGCCCTGAAAATTAAAAAAACTTTGACGAATTATATACATAACCCTTCGCCATGAATCACTTTATCTAATGGTGAAAACCGCATGAAAATCCGTTCAGTAATTTTCGAGTTTATCGCGAACAGACAAATAGACACACGCGGTAGGTAGCATCACTATTATTTTTAGTTTAGAAATCCCCGAGCGACGTTTTGCCATCCAAGTACTAAGCTTTTATTCAATCAACAGAATAGTATATTCCAATTAAATAAATATTCATTTGAATACATTAAATTCAAGAATTAAGCCCATGATATGGTATAATAATTCTTGTAATAAGGTAACTACGTTAGCGTTCGTATTATAATAATTCGTGATAGGACAGCTTGTACTTAACTGGATTACGACAAACAAATGAATGCTAATATATATTCTAGACTTGTCATATTACTAACAATGTTTGATCGTTTCCTCAATAAATATCACGTGAGGTTCTGGCCAAATGCAAGCTTACAATACACTAGATAAAATTATTAGATAACCATCATAAGGACTTGTATTCGGTCTACGTATATATACATATATAAGAATGTAAATCTAACGTGTGTCTACTTTTTAGATTTTTATGAAAAAAATTGTTGCAGGTGTCTTGGAATAAGTAATAAAATACATTTCAATCTTTTTTAGAAATGTCTGTCTGTCCGTTTGTTTGAACATGCATCACTACTAAAGTACTGCGTTGACGATAAAACCTTTTTTTTTTTGTAACGTGGGGAAATCCCGGGGGAGAGAGTGGGTTATGTCCGACTCGCACGGACTAAAACCCCACGGTGTACCGACAGACCGTTGTGTGGGGGCGGCAAGGGATCGTTCCAGCTAATCACCTTGTAGAGCCCCCACGGTCCCGGCGGAAGGTGACCGCCGGGCTCCTACCTATAGAGGGACAGATCGGGTACACACCGGCTGCCCCCCCTCGTCCACCGGACCTGTGCAATGAGGAGATGGGCCCCCCGACCCATCTCCTCAGGTCCGGCTACGGTGGCGGGAGGAGTTGGGCAAAGCGCCGCCTCCTCCCGCCTGTCCTCCTTTGGCGGAGAGGGCCACTTTGAGGATCTGCCTCGCGGGCCCTCTCCGCCTCCTCCTTTTGCGAGATAACCTCCTCGCAGAAGGAGGCCATCGCTCGCCAAGCCTGTTCGCTGCCGAGCATGGCCGAAACCACGCTCGGCAACGATAAGTCCGTTCCCACCGCCGCCGCCAGAATGCGGCGCTGCTCCCCCCACGCAGCACACTCAGACAGAGTGTTCTGCGCGGTATCTTCGACAGCGCCGCACTCGCGGCAGGCGGCGGTCAGCTCCCTGCGTGCGATCCGGTGCAGGTATCACCCAAAACAACCGTGTCCGGTGAGTACCTGCACCAGTCGGAACGTCAAGGAGCCCCACTTCCTTCTAATCCACACCCGCAGGACCGGGCGGACGGCGTCCACGGTAAATCGTCCGAACCGCTCGTCCGCCAGGTCCTGCTGCCACCTTTCGACGGCGTCCTCCCGTAGACGCCGTCTCTCCGCTTCTACCTCCTTGGTAGCCGGAGGCTCCCCCCTTCGTTTCCTCGCCACCGTGAACTCATACACGGCGGCGAGAACTCCTGCCTCCAGCTCCCAGGGCAGGGAGCCGGCGAGCGTAAAGGCCGCCGCCGAGGACACCGTGCGGTACGCCCGGATCGCCCTCAGTGCCACCGTGCGCATTACGCAGCGCGCACGTTGGCGGCAACGAGGGCGTCGGCCCACACCGGTGCCCCGTAGGCGGCCCTCGCCCGCACGACTCCTATGTAGAGTCGGCGGCACCCGGCGCCCGGCCCCCCTATTTTGGGGAGCAACCGGCCGAGTACCGCCGCCGCCCCAGCAATTCGCGGTCCGAGCCCCGCAAAGTGGGGCTCGAACCGCCAGCGCCCGTCCAGGGTGAGGCCCAGATATTTCATCTGGGTCCCCACCCTGATCCGGGCGCCCGCCACCACTATGGTGGTGGCCCTCGCCGAGGCCCATGAAAGAGTAGGGCTTCGGTCTTTTCGAGGGCCACCCTGAGGCCCAACCTCCTTATGCGCCTGACCACGAGGGTTGTGGCCATCGTGGCCAGGCGCTGACGATAAAACCTCACCGAACCAAAGATCATAAAGCATATCCTCGAGTAACATGCAATCTTAGTTTTATTACAATCGGTTCACTCTATGAAAGGTTATTGTAATTTTAATGACGACGCGACTTAAGTACGAGAGAAAAGTAGATAAATGGACTTAACACATTCATTTGATTTTATTAGGCTCTGTTTTTTTATATCTAGAGTCGCGAGTACAGATAGTATATAGTATATCAATTATGCTAAATATAATTGTACAGGCTACAATATTGCTGTATTATATAGCTGCCTTCTTACAACGACTGTCGATAGCCGAGTGACTCGGTGTTTAGTCTTTGCAATGGTTTGCTGGGAGGTATTATTGTGTAATACGATATATTATAAAAACTAAATCTACGGATTACGAATTAAAGAGGAAATTTATTTGTTTTAGTAGAACATATCTATATAGGCTCGTTATTTTCGTTATAAACTTTGTGGCGAAAATATAAGGTTGATTGTTGAAGTGTACGTTATTTAAAAGCTGTGAAAGTACAAAGTAGCCGAGTAGCAATGATGATCACGTGCTCGTTGTTTAATTATAAGAGTAGGCACGTGTTATGTTTAGATTGTAGAGTTATTCGTAATGCCTTTTTATAAATAAGTAACAAAAAAATATACATCGATTAGATTACGTGTTCATGTTAATTGATTCTGAAGAGATATATCCAAAGGTTATTTTGAGTTAAGGATTTATTAAAATTTTAAATGAATATATATCTCATCTCTCATAATCTGTATTCGTTATCAGTTTTGTATTGGGTAAATTAATTAATCATATAATTCACAGATAAATGATTACCACCGTTTTCTAATTTGTCTTGTTATCTTATATACAAAAAGTAATTGTACATTATCACACCATAAACGCTTTTTAGAGGGACACTGAACGCTAAAAGTGATAATAAATAATAATCGATAAGTTAAATTATCATTGTACAAGTCAAGAATGTAAAATGTTATTAAAGTAAAAAAATGCGGAAATGTTTAAAACGGCTATACATATCCAATTCGTTATTGTAACTCAAAACTTGAATTTAAAAAACTTGTCCTGGCAACATAGCGTTGTTATCTATATATATATATATACATATATATATATATATGAAATAATAACTGACTGACTGACGTATCAATGCACAGTCAATATTACCAGGGCTGGGGTCGTGAAAATTTTTGGAAATTTCATCACTTAGGTGGTGAAAAATGGGATGAAAATTTGTATAATAAGCCATCATGTTTCCGTCACTCAACCAGTAATTTATTCTTTTATATATGTGTGTATAAAATTAAGGGTCCAGAGTAATTACTGTGTAGAAAAAGCATGCGAAGCTGCGGGAAATTGCTAGTGTTGATTATTTTCAAAAATATAAATGCAATAAACTATCATATTTATAAACTGATCGATCGAATTTATGACGAATTCTTCTGTTTGAAGGGGAATGGTTTTTAAAAGAGTGGTAGTTTTGTAACTTGAAAATGTTCTTGAGAATCTATGTTTAAGTGAAAAGTTATTTGATTTTCATTTAAATAATAATAAAGCATGATTTAAAAGCGCATCTCGTCGGTCAACGGATAATTCATGTGGGCTTGAGGCAAAAGGGCAGAAACTTGAATGCTTTCCTTTGTACGCCAGCGGAGGGTGATAGTTTACTGTCGTGAACCGGTACTTAACATACCTTGTTATTTGCCGGCTAAAGTGCCATGCTATAGCAGATATTCGCCACCGGCATTTAGGAACTAATTCCAAGCTTCTGGTGGTTAAACTTGTTTCTTTAATTTTCTGTAAATCTCATGTCTTGTAATAATTACATTAGGGTTGATACTTGATACTATCGAATACTATACTTTACATGTACTGCGGTTGGAATTACTGTTGAATTTTTCAGACGTTTCTTACCGTTTCCGACAACTTAGGTACTTAGGTGGTACACTTATAACATCATAATTTTTTTTGTAGTAATTTTTAAGGTATACATTTCCGTAGTACAATATTTTCATGTAACTCATGTTTAGCCAGCATTATTATAGTTAACTCCCACAAACTCCAGTTAATGACTACATTATAATGCATGGAGTATTCTCAGCTTTATATAGATGGAATGAACATATATTATTACACATATAAACTTTCTGGGAGATATACTTTAAGCGAAAGTTAACCATACCAAAATCCCTTGCATAGTTAAAGAGAACTGACACAATCAGAAGCGAAAAGCTACATTGTTTTGTAAAATTTATTATATTCTTACTAATATTATAAATGCGAATTGAGTGTTTAATTGTTGTTACGATTTTACACCTAAATGACTAAACCGATCATGATGAAATTTTGCATAGACATTCTCAGGAGTACAAAAAATGATATAGGTTACTAATTCCAAGCGATAGATCAAAACTATATTAACACAGGTGAAGCCACGAGCAGAAAGATTGGATGAATCGTTAAGCAGTTTTGTACAGAAGTTGATTAATTCGCGAAATAAGACATAAAATACTATTTTCTTCCTACGAATCGGATGTGGGTTGAACGACGCAGGATTTTTTCTATATATATTAAAATGGCTCCTGGTCTATTTAAGGTTAATAAACACCAACACTGATTGATGAATTCCCATAAAGACCCGTTGCAAAGTTTAAAAGCACTTTTATATAAATCTTTGTCTATAACTCACGTTTAAAAGGTTGTATGAGTTTTAATGGGATTTTGTATGGAAGTTGACGATATCGTGATTATAGGTCATGTGATACTTTTTATGACTTAGACCAGTGGTTAGACCAGACGACTAGAATGTACATACGTACTAATATTATAAGCTAGTGTTTTCTCGTAGCTATGCTCGGGTTAATGTTGATTTGATCTACGAAACCAGAACGTTTGTTTAATGAAAGATATCTTATTTTCTTTTATGTACCCTTGATAACGTGTATGCAAAATAGTAAATAGTGAAAAGTAAAAGTAAATAAGTAGTTAAAAAGTGAAACGTAACAAAGAAACATTAAAAAACTACATTGACTCAAGCGAAGCCGCAAGCAAAAGCTAATATACAAACAAAAATGAGACATGCTGTTGAATGATAACATAATGTCGTTATATGAGCCACCTGACCTTGATTTGAAGGTATTTAAGTGACTATATGAACATGTCAAAGAGTCATGTTTACATTTGTCATAAAAAACTACATTATATCACAAGAGAAACGATTACCTCAAAACTATTTTTAAACACTGACAACTTGCCGCAAAAATTCGTTTTAAAATAATTTATTGCGCTATAGAAAATAACTTACTTGATAATTGTTTACATAACACATAATAGATTGAGTTAGTGGTAGACTATACCAATAATGATGAAAACATTATTTAAATGTTTGAATGATTTGTTGCATTGTCATTAGTAATCTAGTGCTAAGTGCATATTTGTATACTGTCTGTAGAAGAAGTTATATCCTTTTTGTACTTTATAAATTTTTGGTTTTTGGCTTCATTCTAGCCGTTTATTAATTGAGGGTGTAGATCAAAATGGGAACATACCAAACCTAAAGAAGGTATGGCTCTCAAGTTTTTTTTTTTTCTCGAACCGACTACGCTATCGGCCCAGCAAGGTCTTAACAGCTTCACCGGACTACTAAGACGAGCGCTTAAGGCACTCAGCCGATTAGGCTCTCAAGTACAGTTGCCGGGATACTTATAAGTGCTTGGCGACAAATTTTAAATTTCAAGATGGTAGCTAGCCAGACATGCGTTAGCAAAACTCCTACCATCATGCTATCGTTTCTATACTATGGTTATTTACTATAATTTGAACTATTTGTAAAGTGAAATTTCACACTAATTTATTATTACAGGTGATTTGTGGTATCAGCCCACGTAGCATTAATTAGGAATCAAATAATGTTGTAGCAAGACAGGAAGTAAGGATATCAACACAATTACGCGTTAATTAATACTTGTTTGCCTTTGTGTCACTAGCGAACGTTTTCCTATAGTTTACTTAGCAACTATACTCAGCCCTGTCAATTTATATTCAATTTTCTATAGAATAAACTAAGGATAGATTTAGACTAAAAATAATTTTAATAAAAAATAAATACATAACTTCTTATTAACTAAAGGTTGTTTTATAATAATTAAACATTTGATTTATATACGTATATTATGTAACACCTAGACACAGACGAAACTATTATGCTTGTAACGCAAAAGTCAAAGTGATGATGATTCAAGAGATAGCGAGATATTCGGACACTGCGTCGATTGACGTAAGCTTGATACATTGTTAATAAGCCGGAGATTTCAGTTAAACAAAACATCGCTGTAAAACCCTTAGTGTACGTCCAGAGTGACCGCTATAATCGAGCGTCGAGCGGGGCGTCGCGTGCGGCGTTCGTGTCAAACAGATGCATTAATACGTGAGTGTCCTGGTGCCGCGCGAACGTCGCTCTTAGACGCTGCACGCGCCGCACGCGACGCCACGCTCGACGCTCGATTATAGCGTCCACTCTGGACGTACACTTAGCATGGTAGGGATTTATCTTACTGCAACTGGCTTGCCACCACTCTCAAGTGTTGCCAATCTGTTGTCAAGCACCTGTAGGTATGTTTCGTCAGCTTTGCTTGAGTGCCAGTCCTCCTTTAATGTTTACCGTGTTTACCATCTTAATAATATATTCTAGGTACAAAGGAAAAAAACATAAATACAACACCGCTTGGCCTATTGTCCACGGCTAGAAAAACCACCTCGCGGAACGCGTTTACATATAAAAAATATAGTTTGTTAAAACTTTAATGACTTTTATATAAAATAGAGTTAACGTGATATTCTGTTTAGATAAGGACTAAGGGTCTAAGATGTAAAACTAAAAAGAAATTGATCGAAATATGTCCAGTACCTTTTGAGAAATGCATACACAACGTCAGACCTCTATTTTATTTTATTTATATAGTTAACAGAAATAAGAATACAAAAATATTGAGTTTAATATATTAAATCTATTCATGCACGTTTTCTTGGTAATACAATAAAATTAACGTATATAAAAACACAGGAACTCATGTAAATAATTCAATAACGAGGTAATTAAAACCGGTTTGACCTCTTATGGGTAATGCACACTAAAGGAGAATATTAAAGAGCTATTTTACATTAACCTCATGCGAGAGCAAGGCGGTTCTCTGAAGGATGATCGCATCGGATAACCGAGTGACAGCCTTGTCAGTGTTTTTGCTACCCGACTACTCAAGCGCAGCCGGTTGTCATCTACATATTCGGAATGTTCGCAGTAAACTGACGTTTAAACGGCGGGTCGCAATGCGGTCCGTCATTTCGAGAAGACAGATTATATGTACCTGTTGAGCTTTTGCGATAAATCTGTTTTATTTATGGTTTGAGCTTTGTTAAAGTATTGTTTGCAAATATCTGAGCAAGATTTTAACAGTATATTGCTAATCAACACAGAGGATAACATCAAACATTTGACAGATTATATTTAGTGGTTCGAAAGATAAGATTCAAATATGGACAGTTAAACTTTTAAAACATAGGAATATGAAAATATACTATTTAAGAACTCTTGCTATCTATATTCGTTTGACACGTAGGTACTTATTAGTAAATGATATTTTAGCAATTCAATATCTAATTATAATGGTAATACGTAATAATGCAAACAATACTGATATTATTTAAAATGAATTAGCACAATATATTTTCTTACATTCTATTTTATTGGCGCCTACTTGTTAGTAGACGATAATTTTGCGGTTTACAATACAATAATAGTAACATATAGGTATAGTCTGCGTCAAATGTTATGGCCGCTCTGAATGCAGCTTTGAATTCTGCTTTGCGCATAGTACAGTCAAGAAGTTAATACAAAACAAATTCAAAATATTACCATAAGAATTTAACATTGACATTTATTCATCTTTGTCACGATATTATACGTACAGTAGTACATTTTTAATCAATTGTGATTCAAGGAGATATTTGCCTATTACATTAAGTAATATGAATGTGGCAGAATTTTTGTAGCTTTTTTGTAGAATAAAGATACGACTTCGATTGTGTCATCTTGTAAACGCTTTGTAAATTAGCTGAATTTACGGAAACCTCTTTATGTTACATACATACAGAATATTTGCAAAATATTAGAGATAAAAATAAACAGATAATAAAAATTGAATCATTACTGGGATAATAAAACAACAGTAAAAACTAGAAATGGACAATAGTATGTGAACAACAGACAAAGCTAAAAAATTAACAGTTCGCCACATTATGTATTTGTCAGTTATAATTATATTCAAATAACATTTAATCACCAATTCAATCACCATCAAACCAATCACAATTTGCGGGGTGGTAGGGTGTCTGTACCCGACTGGATCGCGACCACCGTACACCAGGTGGAACACCCGCCATAGTGGCACGTTTGGGCGTGTCGCGTTCCGGGATCAGCCGGTGTATATCCAGCAACGGGGGGGGGGCTGTCCCTGACTGGGTCGCTTTCAGGCCGGCATGACAACGGCGACCGGCGATGGATAGTATGTCTTTCGGTGGTCGCCATTGTTTTTGGATTATACTGTGCTTACCATCAGGCACAGTACAGTCACTTTGCCGAGCTACAATAAAAAAAAAAAAAAAAAAAACCTGGTTGAGGAGTTTTGGGTGATCGCGTACTTTAATTGAATGATCGGTCTTATGCAGTATTTGTTTCTATCTATGGGATATATCTTGTAGCATATATTGTGCAGGTAATATGCGTGTTACAATACCGTTATTGTAAATAAAATATATTCATAATAAATAAATAATTTGTAATAAACAACGCCTTCCACAGAAACATCATTTTTTGAAGTGGATGGGGGTGTTCTAATAAAGACAAATCTAAAAGAAAAAGAAAACAACGAAAATGGCAATCACATGTAATTACCAACAACAATACTAAATTGAATTCTGAATGCAACTGTACTGCAAATAATAATGACAGGACACATGTGTCAACGTGGGCGAAATAGGGGGCGAGGTGCGCGCGCGGGCGAACTTGCACCCCTTTTACTTCACTACGTCCCTCTGATACCTAAATTTGTTTTCTGCGCATCTACTTCAGAACGGTTAAAAAATTTGACGCGGACTATAATAGTCCATTCAATAATACATATTAATATTATAGAGATTATATTGTTAATGAATATCTGTTGCAATTAAACTATTTATTGATCGAGTGGAAGCTAAATTCGATTTTAATCAATAGAAAGCTAAATTTATTCTGGAATACTATAGAACATTTTAGAATATATTTCATTATTAATCATTTTCATATTATATTGCATTGGGAATCGAGTCTCTAAAGGTTGTTAGTATGATATATACTAATAAAGTATATTTATTTAAATTATAATGTTAAAATTAAAATTTAAAATAAGATATGTTGAAATTCTGCCGGAATAATTTCTCTCTATATTGAACTCGCGCGATTAATGGACATTCTATTTGTTAATAATTCATTATAATCAACATGTTTTCTTCATTATAATTTCACTCAGGTGTCTTAACCACGGGCGCGCAGGTGACGTATATTGTACATGTATGTACAGAGTTTTCGCATGAATGAAACGAAGACACCTCGGAATCTAAAGTACGTCGTAAATCCAAACCGTTGACATTGAATTGCTGTTAGTCATACATATCACGTCGAATTAGAAATAAATTTAATGATGGTTGTCAAGTTTTAAGCTTAATTTTTATTTATGTTTATTTTTGTTAACAGTTAAAATACCAGCATAATTTAAATACTAGAAACAGCAACAAATTGGTCATTCCATGCTTCAGGCTCACTAAGTCCAAAAACAGTTTTTTTAGGTAATAGTGTTAGGTTTTACAACAAGTCCCAAAACACATTACCGATTTGCCGGATAGTGGGTTCAAGAACCATGTCAAGCGGGTTTTAATATCTAAACGCTATTATAGGGTGGATCAATATGTGAACGATTGTGACGTCTAGAAATGACGCCCCTCTCTGTGCATCCACTAATAACGAATGTAACAATTTATGTTTTGTAAAAATATATAACACTAGCGGGCCCGGCAGACGTTGTCCCACCCTGATTAAAAATAAATCCTTGACAAATTATATACCAAAACGTTCCTCATGAATCACTTTATCCACTGGTGAAAACTGCATGAAAATCCGTTCAGTAGTTTTTGAGTTTATCGCGAACAGATAGACAGACAGACGCGTTAGGGAACTTTATTTTATACTATGTAATGATGATGAAAAGATAAACCAGATCGAGTTTCTTGCCGGTTCTTCTCGATAAGTGGGTTGTTTTCCGAACCTATGGTAGCTTTGACGTTCATAAGCGCCTTCTCAGGGCCTACATTGAATAAAGGATATTTTGATTATGAGTGAATAGATCTGATAGAAAAAATGACAATATTGAAGTGTTATATATCATATTATCAGAAAGAAATTAGAAGTGTTTTATAGAATACAGAAATTGGAGAGTGTAATGCTTAGGAACGTCATGTAGAATAATTACAGTTTAAGTTCTATATAGTGACACTTAAGAAGCACCGCATTTTATGGCGTTATCGAGAATTGTCGTTAAGTACAAAAAAGAAAATCAATATTATTTTACAATTGTAATATATATTTACTAATAGCTAAAGTTTAAATTTATATACGATTAACATTAATATTGATACAAATAAAAACGTTTCTTGCCTACAGTCTGTTATCTTCGTCGGACGTTTATTGTTGCTCCAGTATTTTAATTGTATTTTCTTAATCTGGGCCAAACTTTTTAATTGTTTAGTATCGCAGAACACACATTAAAGAATAGATACACATTATATAATACGTAAAACATCGAGACAACTGAAGCATAAATAAATACCAATTTTATATTCCTACTAGTCTTTCCCCAAGGAAAATCCAAGTTTTCCCTCGCTTTGGGCTAACGACGCTATCAGGCAGCGGAAGCTCTCAAAAGGAAAAAAAAACCCGATTTTGAAACATTCTTCATTGTTGCTTCGCTCCTATTGGTATTAGTGTGATGATATATAGCCTATAACCATCCTCGATAAATGAGCTTGTTAACACTGAATTTTTCATCTCAGACCAGTAGTTCCTGAGATTAGCGCCTTCAACCAAACAAACCTTCCAGCTATATAATATTAGTATGAATAATAATATTCTAGCTTTTTTTGTATTCAGCCCTTTACTTTATTACGTGCAAACCCGCACTTATGATTATATTCAGAACGATTAAGGAAGATTGACTAGAATTATATCTATTATATTCATAGCTTAGGATATTGTGGGATCAACTTGGTTATATAAAAGGTACTTTTCTAATATTTCACTGCATCGAGTGCTTGTTTGATATATCGTTAAGCCTCAAAATTATCCGTCTCGTCTTTTTCATGCCCTTGTATAAGTGAAGCTTCATAATTAGGTTTCTTTAATTTTTCCATAAGAATTTCATATTGTAGATACGGTAAAGCGACTGAATCCAAATCTTCTTCCAACATTCGTTATCGTTCTTTCTGCCTCTATTGCGTATATTAATAACATTCTTTTCTAATCCATTTCATCATTCAACTCAATTAACCATTATCGTAACTTCCCATGTTTTTTATACTTCAAACTGTAATTACTCAATTACTCACATTAAATTTTGCACACACGACGTCGGAGGTACGGAAAAGGACATAGGGTAGGTGCAACTATCTTTCAGAAAAAAGGCCGTTTCCGAGAAATACGTCAAACCTAGATTAACGCGAATGAAGCCGCAAGCAAAAGCTAGTTTAAAATATTTTCTATGTATAGTAGTCTCATCTTACTAATTTTTTACCTTATAGTGTTCATTTTCGATAAACGCAATATCAAAAGATATTTAAAAAAACAAACCTTTTCCGCTTTAAAATGTTCTTAGTTCATGTGACAGCCCTATTCTCGTCTCGTGTCATTTTTTCAACCTCAGTGTCGAGGTCAAATCGACTAAGACCTTAGGATATTATTTTGCGAATTCTATCAGGTCAAATAACACATTGAATATGAAACACACTCTAATACTCGTGTAATAACGCCTCCGTTAATATTTTGTACCTATTTTTATGGACACCTCTATGATTTATTGAACATAGCAGTCTTTTAATTATACATCTAAAGGATTGAACTAATCTGTAGATATGATAGTCCTGGCAATATAAAATTTATCTGAAATCTATACATTTAAAAATAGATATTGAATATAAATCTGAGGTCGATGAACTTCAACACCGTTTGAGTGTTTTTTGTGAAGAAGGTTTTTGTTATCCATCTTACTATAACTCGTCACAAGATGGCGCCTATCTATGTTTTATTGTTATTAAGTTTTATGTTATAATTTAACTGAGGTCGGTAATGTTTACTAATAATATATAGATTTTAATGAGTTCAACAAACGACATAACATACACAAGAAAGTATCAATAGTATAAGAACAATATAATAAAAAAAAAATTAGGCCGACTTTAATATTAAAAAAAACACTTAATAACAAAAAGGCATTAAAAAACTAAAAATAATTAAATTATTACCTAAACTCAACAGATAAAAATGTGAGAAGGATATTTATTTAATATTCTTCATGTAGACACAGTACTAATATTTCTTATATAAATATTTAATATTATGATTCATCTGTGTACAATTAATGTGACAATTTTAGTCAATACCTCTTACGTATTAAATGTTTGAGTCAGTGAATATTCATAGATGAGAAGTGAGTGAATATCAAATAGGATGTATCTTCTTGTACAATATTTTCTTCATTTTTAAATGAGATCATCTCTGAGTATAATCAATTCAAATAAAAAAAATGAGTGCGTGTAACCGTCTCACGCGATTGAAGTAAAACTTCTTGGGCGTTATAAGAGGTGGCAACTTCTATTAAATCATAATTAATTTAATTATGTTTAATTACGTTTATTTAATTTTAATCAATTTAATTTTTTTAAAGTTAATTTAATTACGTTACCTATCATAATAATCTGTTCGTACTTTTCTATATTTTATTTACTTTATAAAAAAGAGTTGCTAATAATATTTCCTGTGTTATTTAAGTTCCGAATTAGCTGATAGATGGCAGTACAGGTACAGACGTATTAAACTAAACCACTATACATTTTAAAACAATAAATAATAAAAACTGAAATGAGAAACATAAATTCTACTCTACAAATTTTCTAAATTTCTTGAGAAAATTACATAAATAGTCGTGTCATATCTTGTTGTTGATTGAATTGGAGAATTTTACTCATCGTTAAATTCAGTTTATAACCTAAAAAATCAATCAATGCACGAGATTCTTCTGAATCGAATCGAATTCGATATATTTTTATTTGGAGAAATGTAAAGAACAACTACATATAATCAATGTCCATTATCTTTGTAAAATGTGTCAAAATTTATCCAGATTGTCATTGTTTTCTAAATTGAATGCTTTTGTAAATTATTCTATAATCAGTGAATTGAGGTTCTGTTTTCTCCATATGTTTCCTGTGTTATTCAAGTTTTTTTTAATATCATAGGAGGCAAATGAACAGGCTGGTCACCTGATGTTAAGTGGTCACCACCATTTATAGACACTTGCAACATCAGGAGAGTCGCAAGTGCATTGCCAGCCTGTGTTTGGGGGGACGGTGGAAAGTGAAGTGGGCCTCCGCAGCCCAATCCGTTCCGAATTAGCTGATAGATGGCACTACAGATAATGAAGCTTTGATTTTATTTGTTACTTACTTGCATTGAGACCAGATGACAGCACGGTCGCGCGCCTATATATACATAATTAATTCTATTGTATGATTTTTATTATTATTCAATTTAATTATTTTTTTCACCAATTTTTGTTTGATTTGTTTATAAACTATTTATTGACAAAATCAAAAATATTTAAAAACCGGATGGTACAGAAACGTGACGCCATATTGCCGTAACGGACTTCCGTTGCATTGTCGTCCAGTTACCTGCTAGTCGCGCCTATGGAAGTTTAACTTCAAAAAATTATTAAAATCGGTTCACAATTGACTAAGATATCGATTAACATAAATATAAAAAAAAACAGACTGTCGAACATATAACTTCCTCCTTTTTTAAAGTCGGTTAGTAAAAAAGTGATTCTGTATGATACATGACATATGTCTGAGACCAGTGAACAAAGCATCTGTTTGCTAACAAAGATAATAAATAAGCTCTAGGAAGCGTGACATTTACAAATTTGACAATTAATTTGTCTTTGATATTAATTACTCAATAAAGAATTGTACGCTGGTCTGACAAGATAGTTTACGGATTTCTATTATTCAATTGCCAAAACGTGTTCCCACGCATTTGTAAAATTCATTTAAACAGATAAGGCCTTTACTGTACTATCTAAAGGCATTTCTATTCGCGTGTATTTCGTCAGGGATCATTTTATGTTGGATGCGTAGTATTAATTGACACGACGCGACCAGTCTTGTCAAAACGTTTACATAACCGTGACGCAACTGTTGTAGCAAAATGTCTTTTACACTAGGACCATCGCTAAACAAAGCATGCGTGTGTTGTTTTGCAATTCATAATTCTTAATTCGTGAGTTGTAAATTTAAATAGCGGGTTTCTTTATGAAATTCATGAAGTCAATGTATACTTATTATATGCAAGCTGTTTGCCTCGGCTTCACACGGATGTACTGACAACGGAAAAGAAACCAAACCTTTCTTTTACAGTACGACCATGCAATGAAATCAATAGCAACTGAATTTGTAAATATTTTCTCACTTTTTTGTTTCATGTATACTTAATATTCTAAAGCTGAAGAGTTTGTTTCCTTGAACGCCCTAATCTCAGGAACTACTGGTCCGATTTAAAAAATCCTTTCAGTGTTAAATAACTCATTTATCGAGAAAGGCTATATATATATCACCACCAAGACCGATAGCAGCGAAGCACCAATGAAGAATGTTTCAAAATCGTTTTTTTTCTTTTGACTGCTTCCATGGCGTGTTAGCGTTAGCCCATAGTAACTATTCAACGAGGACGAAGTTTACCGATCCTCCCGATTATATAATGGCAGCGAACGATCAGTACCATCTTGTCTCTCCAAACAGAGCGTGTTCATGCCCACGCCCGGGTAACCACAGATCACGCCGCCGTGGTCTGGGGGTAAATTTCGCTCCCGCACACCAGACTACACCCTCCTCGGCAGGGGCTCTAGCCTAGGTCCGTTCTCTCGGCGTGAAACCGTTGAGTACGCTGCCTGCGCGATACAATGACCCAAAATCTTACATCACTCCAACAACATTACACATATCACCTCCACACACGTGCTCGCACACATGCCTACACATAAAAGTAAAAAAAAAGCGGACGAAGTCGCAAGCAGAAGCTAATCTTATATAAATTCAGCAATTTATAGCGCAAAGTAATATAAATAAATAATGAAACTATTTGAATAACAAATAATGGACACAATGATATACTATTGAAGTCCATTAAAAGATATTTTAGAAGGCGACTTTGAAATAGCATTGTGAGAACGAGTGCTGATGAATAATTCAATGAATTTGATATCGACAAGTTTGGCGAGATTACGACAAATGATTGGAAGTTAACAAAGATTCGGACTTCGTATAACTGGGCGTAAGGTGTGCTTGTATCTGATTACATTATGAATATGACAACGAATGATGTGTGAGCTAGCCGTTCAGGTGATTATTTTAATTTGATTAATTCGTATTATAATCATTTTATCTCAACCAGTTTCTCTTTTGCAATAATAAAATGGTTATTCTATGTTTGCCTAGTTGCTTTGTGTTTCACAATTAACACGTTGCTTAGGAATGATGTACTTAAACAAGTTATGTAGGTTATGTTATGTACCGTGAAGTAACTCGTGTTTGGACATTGCCTGAATTTTAGTGCAGTTAGATATATGTTCTTATTCATGTCCCTTCGTGAAAGTGTACGCAATATTTCGTTTTATATCGTAGGTATATTGTTTTGAAATTCTGATCTGCAACCTTTTTGTATGACAAAAACATAGCATAGTCTTGAAAACACCGGTTCTCATACGATCACCGAAATTTGGCTACATCGGGCATGATCAGTACTAGGATGGGTGACCGCCTGGGAACACCGCGTGGCGTTGCTTTTTTTTGTATTTATTTAAATAAAACGTTCTCTTGTAATACAAAGTTTCACTACTATCATATGTTTTACGACATCCTTGTTTTTTTAAATTTATTAATATGCTTTAAATATCCAATTTATATATAACTATTTATAATTATTATTTTCCTACGAAGTAATAAAAACAATGTGTAAGTTTTTAATTTAGTATGAGTATGTTCGAAACTGTAAAATAAAAAATATACTTACGATATATACAAAAAGTACTTCATCCAAATATGCAGATTTTACTTATGCGATTAAGTGCTAATAGCTTTAAACTATTAAGTTTTCACTAGTATTCCTAAACAATTGTTACCGTATCAATTTCCGTAATCCAGATGTGTGTTATTTGCTTAGGAAATTACTAAATATCTGATGGTAGTGTTGTTTATCTGCAACCGCCAATTTGCTAATATAACATGCAAGAGTAACGTAGCTATTAAACTTTTTGTATAAATTGTACAGCCTGATATGCTATTCATGCTAAGTTTTAAGGTCCAATAACCAAAACCTTGATATTAAATGATAATATGGTCAAAGATGGTAACACATTAAGTCTAGATAGAGCACTGGTTCTCAAAATGCAACTGCTGAAACACACTTACAAGTATTTTTTAGTAATCAGAGTTGTAGCGACGCATAATAGAAAATAATCTAATAGCATGCTGTTTTCTTTTATTAAAATTTTGCATCGTTGTAAGCTTCGAACCTACAACGATGGATGTGATGTCCGGATATTATGGAATTTAATCACTGGAGTAAACTAAGGTTACATTAAAAATATGGCTAAATAGCTGACAACTTAGACATTGTTTAAATACAAACAGTTTTCTCTTTAGACAAGGGTAAGACACTTTTTTGTAATCAAACTTTTTTAAACAAGCGTATAAACGTAGTTAACGTTTTTGCAATAAGGGCATGTTTTAGATTACATTTATAATTATTAAGATATGTTAAACGGTGGTTGTCTATGATCTATCATAATCGTTAAGATACAAACTTTGTACAGTTTGGTGAAAAATGATATAAGAAAATAAATAAAGTAGGTAACAATTATAATGATAGATTGTGTATATTGTTTATATATAAATGTCTTCTGTACGTGTGTATGTCATTGAACTCCTCCTAAACGGCTGGACCGATTTTGATGAAATTTTCCGTGTTCCAGTGGATCCGAGAATGGTTTAGATTCACAATTGGACCCGATAGGTGGCGCTGCGGTTGACTTTTAGGATTTTCGTTACAACGCCCGCCGGACCCACTAGTTGTATATAAAATGTATAACGCGACAATTATATGACGAATAGAATTAGCAAACACGATTGAAATTCTGAGTTAATTATGTTGTTATTACCGTATATCAACCTGCAATTACACTCAGTGATCGAATTATGATTGAAGCGGAGATAGCTTAGTTCATAGCGTATTCGGGCCACGCGTCGATGGAGGCAGGTTCGAATCCTTGCAACTGACCCGGAGACTTTGGTTAAAGGATAATATGGTAACAAAACCATAGCGAAATAGTAGGGGTCTTTTACGTACACTTAGCTAACTACCACAATCAAGTTGAAAATCTGTCGTCAAGCTTCTGCTGGTGTATTTTTTTAAATATTATTGGAGGCAAACGAACAGATCGGTCACCTGATATTAAATAATCACCACCGTCCATAGACACACATAGACACCACGGGAGTTGCAAGTGCGTTGCCAGCCTATGTTTGAGGGGTCGCCGGAAAGGAGGCAGGGGTAAGCGTGAAGTGGAGAGGGGAGGTGGGCCTCTGGCGCTCTCACTGACCGAATGAAACGCAACAATGTAAGCACCGTTACTTGACGTCGGTGTTTCTGTGGGGCTGGTGGTACTACCCCGGGGAGAGCCGACCCATTCATGCTGAAATCAGTATTAGCTCCAGCGTGGCTCTACCACCTAAAACACCATTCAACATCAGATTGTGGATAAATAAAGAAAATACGTTAACCATAGTGATATTTGATTTATAAATTTCGGACAGACTAAATAATAGTGGTTTAACTCTTCACGCCTTATGAGTCATAAAATGATACACATTGTGTATATTGTGTGAAGTAATGCGATCGTGATTAATAATGTAAAGTTTATACTTATAATAAATACTTATTTAAACACCTGAGTACCTCAAAATTATGTGACTTATTTTATGTAGGCCTCTATTTGTTGTGATGTAACCTCTTGTTATAAATAATAGGTATTTATTTGTTACGATATATAGATATTTCTTTTATAACAGATACTAGCTTTTGACAAACGTTATGATTGTGTTAATGTAGATTTGATAGGATCTTACATTTTCTGAATATTAGTTGAAGATCGGTTGAATAGTACACATGTAAGGATAATAAACGAACAAACCTCATTCGCATTTATAACGTTAGTAGTATAGTAACATTAGATAGCAGTAGGATAATGTTCTGGTAGTTCATAGACTTTAGTGATATCTATTTATGTGTGTTACGTTTAAATACTTGAATGTTAAATATTCAGAGGACTCTGTGAGAAAATAAAGAAATTATTATTTATTAATTACACAAAATTATTTTGATACTCTCGTTGTGGCGTAAAATTGTTATTATTTATTGATACTAATGAACTGTAATAAAATTAATATGCGATAAGGAATGAAACGGCGAATATTATAGAAAACAGAGTTTCAACATCGCGAACCATAAAACAACATATACATGTTAGTTAAGTAGTGCCCCGCCTTAGAAAACTTTAGAACCAGTCCTAAGACGGATATGAATGGAAGAATAATCTTGCAAATTCTAGTGCCTACGATTAAAGTCACACCTAAACATTCTTACAAAAATCCTTATTTAGTATTCACAACTAAATTCGCGAATGTACAGTTGAGTATTTAATAGATATTTACTATACGTAACTAACGGGCCCGGCGGACGTTATCCCGCCCTGGTAATTAAAAAAACCTTGATATATTATATACCTAAACCTTTCCCATGAATCACTTTATCTACTGGTGAAAACCACATGAGAAACCGTTCAGTAGTTTTTGATTTTATCGCGAACAGACAGACAGACGTGGCATAGGGCTTTGTTTTATAATATATAGTGATTAGGATTACGGGGATTGTTATTTTATTTGTAAATTACTTTATAGTAACGCTGTAGTTTTGTATGAATTCATATATTTGACAGTTTTGTACAAAGAAAAAAGTTATAAAAGTAATAAGGTTTGAATGTCGATCATTCTTACCAGAAATTATAGAATGGGTGTTATATATCTTAAATATGGATACGAGAGGTAAAATAGTAATTTTTATTGCATAAGAATTATAATAATAAAACCATAAATTTAAAAGTACTTACTATGTTCATTGGAACTGATTATCTGTATAATGCTTAATCTAAAAAAAATATATTATCTAAAATTGCGAAGCATACACTTTACAGTAGTGAGAATCAAATGTAAAGAAAAAGATTAGGGATTAGAAAAAGGAGGGGAAAAAAAAGGGGGGGGGGAAAAAGGAAAAAGGGGGGGGGGGGGGGGAAACCTGCGAGGGTAAACTTGCAGTCGTTTCCTCCAGGGCGCCGGACACCCACCCCTCTCCCCTTCCACTTTCCCCTTCCCTTCCCCCCCCCCCCCCCAAAAGGGGAAAACTTGCGACCCCCCTGGGTGAAGGGAGGGGGGGGGAAAAAGGTACTGTCCTGAGGAATTTAAAAATATCTTTTAGGATTTTAACGCGAATAAAGTCGCGGACAGCAGCTAGTTTTCATGAAAATGATGCACTAACGGCACAAAATAAGTGGTAGCGTGGTAAGTTTAAAGGTAAACTAGAACCACTATTGTTTTTTTTTTTTTCGAACTGATTACGCTGTTGACCTAGCAAGATTTTAACAGCTTCACGGGGCTACTAAGGCGAGCGCTTGAGGCACTTAGCCGATTTTATTTTGACAACTAACTCAAGGGTGCGCGGCACACCTCGGCTTGGGCGTTGCCTGATACATGCAATTTGCGACCTATCTGAGCCAAGCTAACTATTCATACATATATGAGTTGTTGAAACATATATGTGCATCAAGCATACATACCTCAACAACACTTATACATATTTCGTATCGGATAATTTTCTAAACTATTTCAGTTTGATAAGGGTAAAAAATAAAACCCTTCCACTTGCATGTGTAAGCGTGTATGTGTGCACGTGTGTGGAGGTGATATGTGTAATGTTGTCGCAGTGATGTAAGATTTTGTGTCACTGTATCGCGCGAGACCACTATTGTTATTTTTCTTAATCTCTATATGAATGAGATTCATAATAAATTAGCGATATATATACATACGGTATATAATAAATGTTGCAGCTCTTTGTTAAATGGCCATTATTGTAATATTTTTGGTTAAATTTTGTTTTTATCAGGTAAGCAGATTGTTGATTATCCGCTGACATAATTCCATTACTTATAACCGTCAATTTACCACTTTAACATGAGACCGCAATGTAGTTTTCACACACTTCGGAGGTGGTAGAGCTGAAGCTGTTACTGGTTTTAGCATGAGTGGGTCGGCTCGCCCGGGGTAGTACCACACTCTCGAAGAAAACCGACGTGAAGTAACAGTGCTTGCATTGTTGCGTTTCGTTCGGTCAGTGAGAGCGCCGCGCCGGATAACCACCTCCCATCCCCATCGCCCCTTCCCCACTCCCTCTCCCACAAACACAGGGTGGCAACGCGCTTGCGACTCTTCTGATGTTGCAAGTGTCTATTGACAGTGGTGATCACTTAACATCAGGTGAACAACATGTTCGTTTGCCTCCTATGATATAAAAAAAAAAATTGTAGTCTGAATTGCAATGAATGCTAGATTCTCAGGCCATAAATTGTATACTTACCTATTAATTTAATACTGTGTACTCAGGGAATATATTACCACAGAATTACATTATAGACTAATTTAAAAATTAGAATAAGTTAACATTGACAAATAGTGATAAATTGTATGTAATAAATTTCTGAGTAAAACTATAAACACATCTGTGAAATTAGTGAATAAATTTAAATAAATGTACCTATATAAATTCAGATTCACTCTAATAAAATAAATTAGTGTCAGATGGTCGAACCATATTATTTTATAGATGTGTCATAATAACGTAACTTAAGGCACCGATAAGCAACAAATAACTCCAAATATATTACGTAATATTTACGTCCGAAGGTTTATTGGGATCTTTCTCATAATAAAAATTAATTTCGTTTTTTTTTTACAAAATATGAAATTTAAAAATCACAGAGTAGCTAACTTTTACTGGCGGATTAGCTCATATTAATGTAAACCTATTCCCGGGAAGAAGTAGTTTTTGTCTGGATAAAAAAAAAATGGTCCTTTTCTGTATCACTGAATGCTTGATTCGTACTGATCAGTTGAGTAAATCAAGCGTGAGAGCATAAAAAATAAATAAACATTCGTTTTATAATATTAGTAAGAATTTAACTTGGATCTGAAGAAAGTGCCGGCGCCTTCGACAAGTTTCCTTTCCTGAATGATGGAGGCCACCGGAGACATGAGTCATAGGTTCCGATTCCTTAAAAGTACGCGAACGTAGTACATGGGTTTCTCGATAAACGGTGTGATAGACAGTAAAATGGATATATTTAAACAGCCTCAACAGTGTATAAAGATACAAATTATGGTAAGAATGTCCACCGAATTTTTTGATAGCTTTTTTCATGCCAGGAATGTTTTGCGAAATGATAGTAGCATTCATGTTTGTAACTACTCCCTCAAATAAAACAAATCACCTTTTATTTTCAAATGTATTGAAGTATTAATATAATGCTATACTAATATTAATTGTGTTATAATTGAACTCAATGCGATATTAAATTTGACTAATCTGCAATAAGCGGTAAAGATATAGATTGTGACAAAGTTAATACTAATTTGTAGGGGTACTATAGTCATCATTATCATCACATCAGCATTTAAGAGACCTACTGAAGGGTCATCATGGGCAGCGGTAGATTTTCAATTTTGCCGCCCTTACCGATGTCTACATTGAATACTCAGGTCGTATTCATATGAATAATAAGTTCAATTACAATAAATGGTACTGAATCGATTTTTAATTGAAAATCTGTTTTAAGACTTTATGACCCATCAAGAGAACAAACTCATCGAAAGGGGTATTAGATATGTAACTGGTACTTCCAGATCCTTAATTCCCAAATTGTTCATTATGACTATACAATAAGACTTTGATCTTTAAATGATAAAATATATTATAATTGAATTGTTGTGTGGTTGTTTTGTAATAACATTTAGGTATATAAGTATGAATCTTTTTTAAATTTCTGTAAGATATTAAAAACATTTGGCCCCAAATTTGCAGCCCCTAAAATCTGCTGCCCTGTTTATATTATTAACGGGGGGAAATCCCTTATGGATACGCCACCCTCTCGGGGGAGAAAATGGGTTATGTCAGACTCGCACGGACTAAAACCCCACGGTGTATCCTCCGACCGTATTGTTGGGGCGGCAAGGGATACACACTATTCCCCTTGGATAGCCGCCCCAACAGAAAATCTGCAGCCTTTTGGTAAATCCACTACTGGTCATAGGCCTCTTCCCGAAGCAAACTATGGGCATAATTACCACATCAGCCGACAAATTATTAGTCATTTCAAACTTCGGAAAATCTACACTTCTATACTTCCCTACGACATTAGACGACAAGAATATTCCTCAGGTTTAGGTTTCCTTCACCATGAAGTGTCAAGCGATAGTGTTACGAATTTAAATTAATAAATTTACACGAATTCCGTAAAATTCTTTGGTACATGTTGGGATTCAAATGTGGTAACATCGTATTGACGTTCATTCGGTTCTTCCTTCATTCTCTCGACCATCACGACTATTAAGAGTACTATCTATGGTTGATAAAATACCTAATGCCGTATTTAGAGACGTTCCGTATTTTTGCGTACGCTGTTTTATATCTTTTTTAACCGACTTCAAAAAAAGGAGGAGGTTATCAATTCGACTGTATTTTTTTTTTTTTATGTTTGTTACCTCATAACTTTGGACTGGGTGAACCGATTTTGATTATTCTTTTTTATTTGAAAGCTGGTACTTCCCGTGTGGTCCCATTTCAATTTGGTCCAGTTCCGACAACGACATCCAGTGCAAAACCGTATAAGTATTTAAATGTGCATTAATTATGTAAATTATGTAATTATGTAAACGATTTCGATGATTCATTTTTTATTGGAAAGAATGTACTTCAAGGGTAGTTTGATGAGAATTTGATTAGGTTCTGATCATGGGATCCGTGACAAAGTAAGAAAACTTTCATGAAACGAGCCTACTCCTTTCTTAAGGGCCGGCAACGCATCTGTGTTTCCTCTCGTGTCGCAGGTGTCCATGGGCGGCCGTGATCACTTACCATCAGGTGACCCGTATGTTCGTTTGCCACCAATATTATAAAAAAAAAACTCTTCAATTCTCAGGAGCCTATTGTGCTTATGTTCGTTGCTGTGTTGCAACATGACGCAAGCATTGTAATTACATTACTAAGGTGTATTATGTGTGAAGCGATGGTAGCCGAGTTGGTGGTAGAAACTATCGAGGATTATTGATAAGATTGCGTTCGTACCAAACGTTACTTATTGTACAACCAATTGAAACCATATCGCATACCATACCGATAGATACCATACCGCAAAAACCGGAGTTCGCGGGCACTGCTAGTAAAATATATTTATGTACACTAAAAATGGAAAAATAAAGTAAATTTTCAAAAAAAAGTATTAATCGACTTCAATATCAATCAAATCCCATAAGGCACTAAAAAGCGGAAAATAAATAGTTTATCAAATTAACCAAATTAAATAAAACATATGAATATGTGTGCTACCTAGAGATGTATTGGAAGTCGGTGCGAACCGAAAATCATATCATCTACATAGGTACAAAGTTTAAGTCCACTCTCGCGTCTCTGTAATACATTTCTACCTGGAAAAAATTTGAAATTTCGGTTGGCACCGACTTCCAATACATCTCTAGGTAGCACACATATTCATATGTTTTATTTAATTTGATAAACTATTTATTTTCCGCTTTTTAGTGTCTTATGGATTTTGATTGATATTGAAGTCGGTTAATACTTTTTTTTGAAAATTTACTTTATTTTATGTCATAGGAGGCAAACGATCAGGTGGGTCACGTGATGTTGAGTGATCACAACCGTCAAGAGACACTAGCAACACCAGAGGTGTCGCAAGTCTATTGCCAGCCTGTATTTGGGAGAAGATGGGGGAGAGGAGGTGGGCTTCCGGCGCTCTCACTGACCGAACGAAACGTAACAATGCAAGCACTGTTACTTCACGTCGGTTTTCTGTAAGAGGGTGGTGTGCTGTGAGGGCGAGCCGATCAATACGATTATGAGTTACTTTAAATACAAAAATTCATATTTCCATTTTCACCGATTGTCAGTGTTATAAATAAATGCAAGATTGTACGGACAAGTATTATTTACGACTATTTATCATATTCACGACATTCAACGTTACTTTAAAGATATTAAAGTAAATGCATGACGAGTTGAGCCTTGAATCGATCGGAGATGGAATTTGCGACACTGTGCTAAATATACACGTATTATATTATGATATACGGACATTGCTTTTTATTTATAAGCCTTAATATCTGTCATCGAAATATAAAGTCCTTACACTGAATTTATGTTACATCTATTAGTAAGTTAGGTCAAGAAATTCTTCGATGCGCTGTCATTTAATGTGGCCTAAGTTATTTTTGAAGTGAAATTTCTTAGGGAGAGCTTTGAAATTCTGATCAGCAAACTTTTCGTCAACCGAAAATTGGTAGGAGTGAATACTATGTCGAGTGGAGTGTTGAAAACACCGATTCTAGTCCGATCACCGAAGATAAACAAAATCAGGCGCGGTCAACTAGAAAACGGCGCGTGTTGTTGGCTTTTTGTTATATTTAGAGGGACTGGCCTTCAAGTGCAACTGATGGAAGACGCTAACAGGTGCTTGACGACAATTTTATAACTAGATTGTTGTAATTAGTCAGGCAGGTTTAGAAACAGCCTTACCACTATTCTATGGTTTCGCCAGGATGTTTCCTTTTACCAAAAGCTCCGGATTTGCAAGGATTTAAACCTACATCAATCGACACGGTAGCGGAACACGCTAACCCACACCCAATTTCACAAATAACATCAAAAAATTATTCGATAACAAATCATAGAAGTTTAGACAACGTATTATGTATATTATAATACTCAACATAAATAATAGTCGAGTCACCATTATGTCATTGAAGCTTGTGTTTGTTATACTAATGAGGAAATGATACCTACACTATGGAATGCTGATGTGATCTATTCACACGTATAGTGATAAGAATTTACTAAACGGGAACGCATGTTTTGTTTTCTATTTAATCGTGTGACTAAATTGAGTATCGCAGCTTTTATTATAGTCGCTCGATTGATTACTTTATTTGTTGCTGCGAGGTTGAATCTATTTGGAAACGGGGAGCACGTGCAGGGGAATGAGAGGTAAACTTCCTGCGAACGCGAGTAACATCAGCCCCTCAATAATCTTAAAGAGTTTGATATTGTGGATGTCTAGAATCGGTAGTCGACGAGTCAATGCTAGCTTCTAAATGCTTTAATGAAAATTTATATATATTTGAAACATTCTTCATTGGTGCTCCAATCTTATTGGTCTTAGCGTGATATTATATAGCTCAATAAATGAGCTATCTAAACATTGAAAGTTTATCTCAAATTGTTCCAGCAGGTCCTGCGTTTAACGCGTTCAAGCAAACAAACTCTTCAGTTTTATAATATTAGTGTAAATATAGATTAGATATACAAAGCTTTGAAAACGAAACCCACAAGGCATAGGTAGCCATTGCAATTTGTTACTATTGAAACTGTTTTCAGAGCAGGTTACTTCCTGAATATGGACAATCGATATTGTCAGAAGAGTATTGTAATAAACTAAATCGGTGCTAATTCCAATTTAAATTTAAATTTTTATTGTTGCTGGATATATTAAATTAATTTAACGCTAACGTCAAGATTTCTGTTCGTTTCGTCGTGAATCACCGTGAAGACATCATTTACACGACCGTTAATAGCATGTCGTTTGCATATTGTTGAGATTTATAATTTATGATTATTGTAAATTTATTTTAAACGTATTTATCATCTGGAATATGGTTAATGTTTCTTGCGCTTATTATTATTATATCACTAGCGACCAAGCTGGCTTCGTATGGCTCTAATGGACTAATATGACGACATAAGTATCTAAACGATGTAAGTATTCTTGATTTGTAAGTTACAGTTTATCAAAGTAATAAAAACTAATTACACGTAATTTGAAATCTGCGATAACTTCTAAGATACTCATTGAAATTATATGCTGTAAGTAAAAAAATAAATATTGGATAACGATTGCTCCTATTTTGTACAAAATGGTGTCGTGAATAACTATTTTTTTTTAATCGTGAATATAGTTGAGTGAACATTGATTCTTTAAGGCAGAAATAAATGTTGCGATAATGCTTCTACAATCGCTTCTTTTTCAGGCTCTACCTCTTTTATCATCGTCTATCAGTTTAGATCTAAATTTATTAATGAAGATGGGATATGACAAATGTATGTAACTGGATTTTGATCACAATATATCAAGTGTAACACCAACCATCGAGACACGCTTTAGCTTGTATTGTCTTGTGTATATACTGCAGCCGGAAAAGTTTGGAAGACACCATCAGTGACAGATGGCTGATATCTTGACTGTCGCTATTGTTATAAAATTTTACCGTGCTTAAAAATTTAGTGTCTTCAATATGCTACTACAAAATAGTACAAGCTAGCTAAGTACGGGTGGTATTTTTAACTATTTTGAACGGTTATAGAAGGTCGGAGGCATGAAATATATTCATCTGAAATGATAATTGTTATTGATTGTTCTAACATTTTAAGCTAGAATATATTACATCGAAACAATAATATTAATGTGAACGTATCGTGTCAGTACACACTTAGTCACGGCGTCTTCGAGTATGGTAATGCATGTTTGTACAGTCGTCACATCGACGCCACGCGAACCAAGGTCAGGACACCTATTGTAACAGTCTAACATTGGATCACAGTAGAGATATACCAAATTTGCATCACTCCACTTCTACCTATATATCATTGCTGTACAACTCTTTGTGCGTAAAACGAGCAGTGTACTTTTAAAATTATTATAATGTCGCTTAAGTAAATCGTGTTTACGTTATTATGACATGTAGGACGAACGTTGATTTCATTGTCTCGTAATAACATTTGTTTTATAAGTGTTTATGTTTAAATACGTGTAGAACAAAATCGTGAGCTCCGTGCTAAAGATTAGGCTGGGCACATTGTTTAGTACTTACCTGACTGTTAGCTTGTACCGCCTGTTTTTATTTTATGAATAAACTTATGTACATTTGACACATTCTGTTATGAGAAAATATGACGAAGAAATTCTTTCTCTCGTGTTATGTTTGGCGTGATAGTATAAATAATATTTTAGTGTTATAATACCCGTTCATTTTAATTTATCACTCTATAAATATGCAATGTGTTGAAATGTTGATGTTTTTGTTCGTAAATATTTTTATCTACGATTAAATTAGCACGTTGACATTAATTTTGATATTTGCTATGTTTATTATCTAGAAAATAACAAAGTGCCAAAAATTGTTCTAGCGACACTAGATTGCTACGTGTTTAATTTTTTTGTAATATTACTTCTATATGTGAACTATTATAATAATGTTGTGACCTTGTGATTATAATTTGGCATTTCTTAACGTGTTCTATTCAAAACTATATTATATTCACATTTGTAAGCTGTAAAAAGAATTAATTTTATTTTGTTACTTTTATAAGAAAATCTACAATAGAATCAATTAAATTCAGTATTGTAAGTGATTTTTTTTTCCAGGAACTTCCGTAATGTTCTGACAAGATGCCGATAACAGCTGTCTCACGCGAGATGCCGTCAGCGTCGCCGACTCTTCAGACTACCACTTACGAGGAGGCTTTAGCTAATGTATGTACAAATATTATACTATATATCCTATATTTAAACTGCCTTATGGAGTATGTATTAAAGGATACTAGTGTACTTGACTATATTTAACTATATTTACGCTTCTTTCATATTCGGTGACATAAAATACGACTGTGAAAAATTATTTTACTTTAGTTGTCTCAAATATATATCTACTCAACAGTATGTAGCTAAACCTTTTTAAATCCTGATAAATTCATGTAGTTTTGTAATAAAACATAGCCTTAGAACCGAGTAACTACAACTGGAATGGAATATATGTGGTGTAAACACAGATAATATTTTACAAAATTTATGAGATAATGTCACAATACTAAGAATTCTTCTAGAAGAATGATGTCATAAAGATCTTGCCTATGTCCGGTTTATTGAATTTGCCATAATATATGTATTTGTATACAGTTTTCGCCTACAAAACCAACGGTATTTTTTTATTGCTAATTATTTAAAAATAGTTCGGAAAGTCCAGAACGATACCTATTCAGGTTTTTGACAATATATCGAGTCACTGGCATGAAGGTAGCGTCACATAGTGTAGTAGGTATAGATCATTTTATAATACTATGATATGTATATAAATTAATCCAAAATATATCGTTAAAGTAAATCTCCTTGTTGTCTAATCGACAAATAGATACCTACAAAGCTTAAGATGTTTCGCTTCTGCCTGTTGTCTAAAAATACTTGTGGGTTTTTCTTATTAGTGTGTGGCATATTTAATTGCTTCTTTAATTTCCAAACATGTCACTTTAAGTCAGTTTACTTTTATCACTGTGTGAAACTTTTCACGCTTCTTGAAATACCTAACTATTAAATAAAACTCGAAATTATCACGGATTTATATACTACATAGTTATTTAATTGAGAAATTAATATGCAGATATTAAAAGGCTGAAGATATTTTTTCTATACCCTAATTTCAGGAACTGTCAGTCGGAAAATAAAAAAATCTATTTGCATCTTATGTCCTACTAGCGGGCCTGACGGGCGTTGTCCTGCCCTGATAATAAGGAGAACCTTGACAAATTACCTAACCCTTCCTCATGAATCACTCTATCTACTGGTGAAAACTGCATGTAAATCCGTTCAATAGTTTTTGAGTTTATCGCGAACAGACAGACAAACGCGGCAGAGAACTTTGTCTTATAATATATAATGATTCATTGATGAAAGTTTTAGGCTATCTAACAATGCAAGGATGTTCTTATGGAGCGGAGTAATTTTCATAAAAATGTAGGTAAGAATATAAACAAAGGGAGGAGAAGTAATTATCTTTTTAATGTTTACAAACGTTCTTAGTTATACAAAATTTACAGACATCACTGGGCGTAATCTAAAACAATAAAAGAAGTCAAGATCCTCATAGAATTCTAGTTTTCGTGTTTTGTTGATATCTCGTGTATTAGTGGGAGCGAATTAGAACATAGCGTATCCTATATTTAATAGATATGTTCTAGATCCTTTACGTTCGAATGTTACAGCAAGTTTGAGCATTCAATAAAGGAAAACAGTTAAAAATCTGTCACCAAACGCGTAAAGCTGTGGGCTAGCATATCCACTTTTTTTTTCTCGAACTGACTACGCTATTAACCTAGCAAGGTCATAACAGCTTCTCTTAACCAAATAATTCTCTAATAAATCACTATTTTGGGATTAAATGGGATTGCGATTGTGATTAAGCGCTAAAATCTGTAAACAATAAGAACGATCTTGCTATTATACTTTTCATGATAAATTTCGTTATAATTTTGTATAGTGTACTTTTGTTGAGTAAAACGTTTGTTTCAATTTTGTGGTAGCAATCAGAATTATTAGTGCGCGGTTGAGAACCACTGTTTTGATAGGAATTGATGGACATACGGAGTCTTGTTTTTTTTATCTTAATTTGCGCGCTCTTTAAGAAATTTATTATTTATGTAGTATTTATTTTATATGACACTAGCGGGCCCGGCAGACGTTGTTCCGCCCTGATTATGAAAAGTAAAATAAACTCTATTGTTAACGCCACGCCCCCCTTGTGGGTGGAATTTGTACCGTCTTGCTGCCTCTACTCGGCGAAAGGATTCCTCTTTTTAGTCGCTCGCCTTTGGTTCCAGAGTTCGGATGAGTCAATATATAGGTGGGAATCTCTTATATATATAGATTTGATTATTATGCTTACTCTATTATTGTGAGATTATAGTCAGATGCCAAACTTATAAAGAATAAAAAATCTTGTATCAAAATAAATACTCAGTATTTATGACATTAAGTTAATTTTATGACTATTCCTTAATAATGTGCCAATAGCATTTATGCATCATTCATTATAATCGCATAATTTATAAACACATTTATTATATGTTTTCTCATTGTTACGAATAAATGGGTCAAGGTATTACAGTTCAATGCTCGATGTTCCAATTAATTGCGTTCGAATTATAGCCGAACATTGCCGCTATATAATACAAGGTTTTATCAGCAACTTCGGCCGCATTTATATAGATTTGACATGGCTCTCGAATACAGTACATTTTTTCAGTGTGAGAAGTACCCTATGTCTAAGTAACTGACAGATATATATTTTTTTTTTTCAGTAATTTTGGAAATTTGTAAAATTTTGAGCGAACTCTTATTTTTTTTTATTTTGAGCTGCACTTTGGTGTGGGCTGTTAAAACATGATAAACTAACATAATTTCGTAAGAGACTCAAAAAGAAATCGTTTTTTTGGGTCAAACTTATGTAGTTATTTAAACGCAAAGAATATTTACATAATATCTAGTCTTCTCATAGGTATATATTAGACTAATTCTATACAGTACAACCATATCACTACATATTATAAAACAAAGTCCTCTCCCACGTCTGTCTGTCTGTCTGTTCGCGATAAACTCAAAAATTACTATACGGATTTGCATGCGGTTATCACCAGTAGATAAATTGATTCATGAAGAAGGTTTAGGTATAGGCATAATTTGTCAAGGTTTTTTTTATTATCAGGGCGGATTAACATCCGGCGGACCCGCTAGTAATGAAATAAAATTACATCAATTTTGTTAATATTTTTGAAGATATCAAAGGTGGAATATATTGAAGATATTTTTTTAACCCAATTTTTTTCACTTTTTCGTATGATTTCTCAAACATTCTCTTTCATACAAACATTATCCTGGTAATTATACCCACAACAAAAAATAACTAGCTGAATGTGTGTACCTAGCCATTTTGAAGTGATTCGCTGTATTTAACATTGCATGTATGTAACATTCGGCAATTGGTTTTTATTTATTAGACTTTATAGAAAACCGACGTGAAGTAACAGTGCTTGTATTGTTGCGTTTCATTCGGTCAGTGAGAGCGCCGGAGGACCACCTACATTCCCCCTCCCTCTCCCCCCAAACGCTGGCTGGCAACGCACTTGCAACTCTCCTGGTGTCGCTAGTGTCTATGGACGGTGGTGATCACTTAACATCAGGTGACTCACGCGTTCCTTTGCCTCTTATGACATAAAAAAAAGATTACGTAATGTTAAGAAGTAATAATAAATGCACGCGATGCTGCGGGTAATATAAATTTAAAATAAAACAACACAATCATATAATCGATCAAATTTGCATTGTTGAGCACCTAAGTAAGATGTAATACTTAAGCATGCAATAATTATTAGCATAATGAAAGTCCCATGAAGAATCTAGTACACGAAATAAATTGTAATCGTAAGTTACGAATGTTTACATCATTCTCTGACATGCTAATAATATATATTACTTAATACTACTATTTTCGTTTATTGAAGTTATACTTCTTTTGGCGCGTTAGGGAAAAATGATGAGAGTAAATTTTTATGATGCGCGCGCACACCGTCACGAAAAACCGACACCCTGAAGTTATTACGATACGCGCGCACACGGTCACGAAAAACCGACATCCTGAAGTTAGCTATAGTCAACATTTTGTTTCTTTATATTTCTTTGTATTAAAACTTTCAATGTATTAAATACCTTTTTTCTATTGTTAGTGTCGTTTTTTCTATAAACGTAGAATAAGGCGAAAGATAAAATTTTTGAAAAGATTTTTATCTTGTTACGCCAAAAAAGTATAACTTCTAACGCGTGTACATAAGTACGCACACACTGTTTTTGTTGATTATTGTATCATCCATAAATGTTTTACAACATTAATTCACTGACAATAATATTAAATATATTTTAACGTTTTACAAGCAATTAATTACTGACCGTTAATTAAATTTATGCATACTAAGGCGTAGTTAATTACGCTGACAATCATATTGGTAGCATGAGTAAATAATCATTCCAGCCTATAAGATTTCCACTGTTGCCTAAAATACCATTTCCCAGGAAAGAGTACGGTATAATTAATAGGTCTGCACACGACGCATTTGCGATTTGAAACGCTGAGAATCAAAAATTTTTATATGTAAACATTTCTTAAATTCAAGTTTCCTCACGATGCATTTTCATTCATCGGCAGTGAAATGAAATTAGTAAGTATATGCGGATTTCAAGAAATTCGTCAGTACTTATTGAGCCTGATCGATCGTGTATGAAAATAATCGGCAACCCGAGTTTTCTAAATATCTGTTTAATAATTATCTGTACTATTCACTATTTGTTTATTCTTTGCAAAAAAACTGAAAGCAAAAAGACTGCATTGCTTAGTATCTTAACAGTTTACTGTATAAGGAAAAAAACAAAAAAAATACGTGCGCTTATCAGTGTACACACGTAAGAAGTGAAACTTCTTTATGACATCATTTTTCAAAAATTGATCTACTATATTTAAAACTTTAAAGAAAAAAAAACGGAATCTGATCATTGTGAGCGCACCTTTAGGAAAAAAAAAACGGAATCTGATCATTGTGAGAGCACCTTTAGAAATAAACATGGCGCGTAACGGAAAAATGTACAGAAATTAAGATGGCGCGTAACCGAAAAACGTTACATACGTTTTTACATGCTCTAAAATTCCTCCCTACGTCGATAAAGAAGTTTCACTTCAAAAAGATTTAAAGCAGAAATATATTTTTGGTCACTAAATTGTCTCTGTAAACAATGTTATCTGTATATTTCCCCTTTCCTACGCATGCGCATCACATAGCTTGCTCCACTTCAAACATGAACGGGTTAAACGCTTAATATAAATTGCATAGTTTCTTACAACTTTAATAACCTCCTATTAAAATATCGTAATATTTTTTAGACATGAACTGGGTGTTTGATAAGTGAAACTGTTTTATAAAATTAATTGAAATATATCTAGTAGTTTTTATGCGTGATGCGCGTACAATTATTATATATATATATATATATATATATATCCTAAATCTAATATAAAATAATTCTAACCATTAACCTAGACTCTCTGACTTGTATCGATATCAGGACTAACAAATCTTGGTGACTTTAATATTATGCCCGTGCAACACGTCAAGGGAGTGAATAGTGAATTGTATCAAATTGCGATCACACCTATCTCCCTTTATATTGCCAATTTTAATTGACCTCTGTGCGAAACCAACAAGTTAGAAAAAAAAAACCATTAACCTAGATATGTCACGATTCTTCAAAGAATTTTATTGCTAATTGCATTATTTATTCTTAACATTACAAGACGATTGAAGAAGGAATCCACGGAATGTTAAAGATACTTTTACTGAAACACGCACTTTCCACACCGTTTCACAAATACCTGTGTAATATATACGAAATGAAGTAACAGAGTAAATGTTAGTATGCGTCTCCAAATACGTATAAGAAACATGGAATAAACATCGATTTGCCATACTAATTTCTTATCACCTTGACACGCGATATTGCCAAAACGCCACCACGCTAAGAGTATCAGCTTAGCGAATGTATCGGGCCACTGTGTGAATGGAAAATGGCCATAATAAGGCAAATGGACGTACAATCCAAGTGCATACAATGGCTTAGTGGTGTAGTTGTGTTCCCAGCTTCCGACGAGCGGCCTCGTCAATACGTTTGCTTCGAGTTAGCACTATAAATTTAAAATATATACAAATCGTTCGTAGACTATAAATATTTATGATACAAGTGTGAAATTGTGATGTTGGTATAGTGATCGTGACTCCACGTGTGTCGTTATAACTATTTCACGAATAAACTTATTTTTATTGGGAATATATATATATTTTTTTAACAAAAATGTATGGCAGGTATTCCTACGTTAATAGTGTATGTTAACAATCAGTTGTGAAGTGAGACCTTGATTATTTTTCGTTATGATCGATCTAATTAAACGGTTAACTACTTGTTTGATCTTTCGGTGCGATTTTCTCACGAACACCAATGAATTCTTTAACAGAATCGGTCACGACATTGGTTTTACTCATGGAATTTGAGTTTTTTTACGCGTCATAATAAAATATATCATTGTAACTGTTGTATAGATATTATCTATATCATGATTATTATTATTATTTATTATTCGTGTAACAAAAATTTTCGTTTAGATCGTGACAATTTAATACGTATTCTAAAATTTTATAGTTTCGGTTTAAAATTATACTAGCTGTTACCTTCCGATTTTTCATGCGCGTCTTTTGTTTTTATTGGTGGTAAAAAATGTATACAACCTATTTGAAACAACAAAAAGTCGAGGCAGTCATAAGGACTGCCGAACGTAGTCAAAACTCAAGACAATGAAATAACTGTGTTCTCTTTTGAATATTTAAATGAATTATTTGAATTTCATAATTTGTACATTGGAATTATTAACATTAGTCTGCTTTTCACATCCATTGGCACTTTAAACAATAATTATATACATTTTTATACAGTTTGATAATTAATCAAACATATGACAGGCAAGTAGCGGAAGCGCAATACGCTCTGTCACACTTTACTGGCATGTCATGTCGCGAAATCATAACTTTATCTCCTGTCAAAAATACCGCTCAACGTGGCTAAAGAAGTTTTCCTTTCAATAAGTAA
>AP028431.1:9420036-9504541 GCA_036509395.1 Antheraea yamamai | reverse complement strand
AGTTTAATAAAACTAAAAAAACACGCTTTCATAAAAAATCCAACTAAAAAACCGAAAATAAAATTTAATAAATTTGCATTAAGAATAGTGTAAATTAGAAATAAATGTATATTTTTGTAAAAAGTGACAAAAAATGATAAATGATAAAAAATCTGTTTTTAGTTGGATTTTTTATGAAAGCGTGTTTTTTTAGTTTTTTTAAACTATTATTTATTTTTCATTTTTTAGTTAAATTTTTTTAACTTTTTTTTTTCGGATTATTGCATTGTCATCGACCTTTGATAGGTGTGCAAAGTTTGAATTAAATCTGATCGTTCAAAGTAGGACAAAATCGAGCTCAAAGGGGTCGGTTACAAACATACATACATACAGGTGAAGCTAATAAAAGCGTGATAAAAATAGGGTCAATGTAATCCATTAAACAAGTATCCTACAACCACTTACGAAAATTTTAGCATCGAATGGTCATTGCCTATGACAATACGAGCAGTAGTTTTGATGTGACTGACCTAAACGGAACTGTCTTTTCAGTATATGTATCAATAATAACGTAATCATGAGTAAACTATAGTGAAATTATGAGCAATCGCAACGCTGTGATAAAATAACATCTTGAGAATAACATATTTTGGGATTGGGTTTATTTTTGTATTTTGTTATTTAGTGCCCGTGTTTTTATTCTTCTTAAAAATGTTTTCTTTTTGTTTGTGTTTTATCTGAATTAATTGTAGACTGTCTTTTTGTGCTTTTGTCATAAATTTTGTTTCGATTTTAAGTTAGCCTTGTAATATTTTAACATTACTGTGCAGTTCATATGGAAAAGCGCAATTATAAGCAACCTAGATAAATACTTTGAATAGTTCTTTATATGCCAGTAAACATATATAACAAAATACTGTCAAAATCGGTTTAGCTGTTTCAGGGTTTACTCCGAACCAACAAAAGACAATTTTATTATATTAAAGTGAATGGACATATTATGATTGTATTGTCTTAAATTATAAGTAGAGTAGGTACACAATACGCTAGAAACATTTATGGAGATTCTACCACAATCGCCATACTACCCATTATGAATGTACCAAATAAATAATCATGTTCGAATTTGGTTATATGTATGTAGGCATGTATCCCAAAATGAGCGCTACATCTAGCTAGGAAGAAGGGTTTTTCATGACTGTAAATACAATAAAATATGTAAGCGGAAATATAGCACCAAAAATATTTTTCAAATGGAAACTAATTTTGTACTATTTATTCTATTATGTATACGAGTATTTTTGCCGATTTTCGATTTGAATAACTTGAGGTTTTTGAACTTGTCTTTGGTTAGGTATAACTTTAATGTATAATAACAGTACAAAGTATAGTATAGTAGTAGTATAGTATAGTTACAGTATAAAGTATATGCTAAAATACAATTACAATCCATATCTCGTTCATAAACTTCGAATGGTACACTAAAATGTCGTTAGAAATAAACAGGATTACTAAAACAATTGAATCATATGTGTATTTAGGCATGTTACGATACTCCGTAAAATCGATTATCGATAAATGTTAAATAACATCAAATATGTCAAAGATTTTAATTATCATTTAACTTTAATTTTACCTACATACTATTTATACAAGTTTCTTAGTCCACCTTAAACAAATAGCCATAAGATATTTACCTAGTTCCTCGAGAGTAAATATCAATGTACCGAACTAAGTAAGAGTAAATAAGGTGGTATAAATTATTATTTTTAGATTCTATAAATAATTGAAAAATAGTGCGTGGAGTCTCTCCGCGCGGAAGAAGTGAAACTTCGTAATGTGGAAATGAAAATAGGAAGGGGTAGAAATTGATTTTTAGTGAAATCATATTGTTTCTTTAAGGCAAACTTTATTAACATTGCTTACAATTCACAATTGATCGCATCTTTTAATTATCATTTTCGAGTGGAGAAATATTCAAATCTATAACATTTACAATGGGATTATGATAACTAAAGTAAGATACGAAATATTTGATTATTTTTCTCACTCAGTCTCTTTCTATTCCCCCTTCCCAGGAGCGTTGAACGTTTAACGCAACAGTGCTTTCATACCATATACATACCAACCATGTTGGAAGTCGCATTAGAAGTTTCATTTCAATAAATATTTACACATTTTATGTATTTCTTTATAATTAATCTAATTAATCAATAATTCGAAAAATATCTATTATATCATGTGAGATACTTGATAAATTGTTTATCGATATCTTCACGCCTTTTTTATAAAGAATGATGCATATATCGACATTTTTTTAAACTTGCATCCCTATCTGTGTGACAGGACAATTGTTCGGTTACGTAATATTATCAATGGTTTACATTCGAATTCATAAGCGCGATTTAAGAATAGCCTGTTTACCTTGTGTTGCGTGGGAGCGCCATTTTATGTAAAATTCTGCGCACTACCGCATTTCTATGTTGCGTCAATTTTGGATAAAATTAATTATTGGGAAGGTCGGTGTAAAACTTCCTTTATTGAATGTAATCCTTGATTCTTTCAGTATGACTCGTAGATAGCATAAACAATAATTGTTTTCTTTACAAACCGACCGCCTAATTAAGTATTTCCCAAGAATAAAATAATAAATATCAAAATCAGATTGTATATTGATGATAAATTTAGGTTATGCCTCAATCATAAAGTGCAATCTATTTTATAGAATTACTTATAGGTATATTCTGATATTATTTGGTATTGTTCATGTTTGGTTATGACTGATGTATATATTCTGAATTTGCAATTGCTATTTGTTATATTAGTTATTTTTTCAGTTATCGCTTTGTTCTTGTGAGACACGAAATAAGAAGTCGAAATTGTTTCTTTGTAATTATGTGATTGATCTTAATATCTCAAATTTAAAAAAACAGGTACTGTATACAAAAATGTAATTTAAAATGCAAAGCCATTTTTAAATATACATGTAAAAAATACTGATTTTAAACTGTTTTAATTGCAAAAACAATACGTCCTTGCTTGGATCGCAGTTCAGGCAATTTGTACGATACTGCTAAAATCGATACAGAATATTGAAGGTCTCAAGGCTCTCCAGTTTAATATTATAAAAGTTCAATCTTCATCGAAGTACATTGTATTGTTGGTAAGATATAAAAGAAGCAAAAACACAAGATGTAAATTACTTATAGATGAATAAAAACAAAATGCATTAATCTCGAGTATTATGGCTCCAATCGGTGATAAAATGTTCACCTATTTCGTATTTATGGTACTTGAACGCCTTTCAAGATATTATTGGGGTTTCTTTAGAATTTAGGACAACCGTAATTATAGAAATGGAGTAAAAATTTAAGAAATAACGGTAATAGCAATTAAAGGTGGGAAGATTTATTTTAAACCGGCAAAGTGGTGCAATGTACGGCGGACTTCTGTTTTTTTATGCTATGAAATACCAAACACACTTATAGTCCATCCGAGGTTAAGTGATCACTCTTGCCTATGATTATGTACAATCAACTTCAAAAGAATCAAAATCCTGAGAACCATTAAAATAGGTTGGTACTGTGAACTAATTGGATCGCCTATTGTACTAAAATATAGCAATGTGATTACCTCTGTTTTGCGTCAGAAGTAGCTGTCGTTGAGGACCTCCTGTAGTCCAGTCCTGCACTGGTTCTATCACTCTACATACATTTTTAATAGGTCTCCAAAACAAATCCTGAGACCCATTACAATAGGTTGGTACTGTGAACTAATTGGATCGCCTTTTGTACTAAAATATAGCAATGTGATTACCTCTGTTTTGCGTCAGAAGTAGCTGTCGTTGAGGAGCTCCCGTAGTCCAGTCCTGCACTGGTTCTATCACTCTACATACATTTTTAATAGGTCTTCAAAACCGGGTTCAATCTGACAATTCGGTATGATATATTTTGTAAGTACATTTAAAATTAGACTTCTTGTTAAACAAAGCTTTTATTGTTGTACATGCAAAACAGAAAAAAAACAAGATACTAAAACAAATAGCAGGTATATGGGAAAGTATTTTAAAAAAATACTAAAACTAAAATTTAACAAGATACAAAAAAAAACCAGCACATATGTGGGAAGATATAAAGACTAAGACTAAAAATTATTAAAAAATAAAATACCCAATTACTAAAAAGGACACTAAGTGTACGGCCTGAGTGAATCTGCGTTCGGCGGGGCGTCCAGCGGGGCGTGCAACGTCCAAGAACGACGCTCGCGCGCCACTCAGGACTCTCACGTATTAATGTGTTTGAAACGAACGCCGGACGCGACGCCCCGCTCGACGCTAGATTATAGCGTCCACTCTGGTCGTACACTAATATAATCTATCTATATTTATATATATATAAGAGATTCCCACCTATATATTGACTCATCACGATATCTCTGGAACCATAAGGCGTAGCGACTTGAAATATGGTAGGAATATTCCTTTCGCCGAGTAGAGGTCAGCTAAGAACGGATTTTACGAAATTCCACCCACAAGGGGGGTTGCGGGGGGGTAATCAGGGCGGGACAACGTCAACCGGGCCCGCTAGTATAAAATAATTTCAAGATGATTAAAGATAATGTTGCTTTAATTTGGTTTTAAATGAGGCTAAAGGACTAAATTGATTAATGATGACTATTGTGATGCCTTTTTGACGACATGCAGGAAAGGGGCGAAAGTAGGTTTCTACCTCTCCATCAGACGTCATAGGATACGTCAATAGTTCGTAATGGTCCCGTATTAGGCGTTAGACAGAGCAGTCACCTTGCAAGCGGGATCGCCTTGCGGTGACTCACTAACTCGGTGCATGAAATATGATATAACGTCACTCGAGCGGCGCCGGGCTCTGTTACCGTACATGATGGCTTGTTGACATGACATTCATACTCTTTTCGCGATATCGGATATCATATTATTAGTGTAACTGAGTCAGAAACGAAATTGAGTATGGACCTTCTATTGTCCGTGCTATAGCAGTACTAAATAGCTAGATTTAAATGAAGAAACGAATGAAAAATGTAGAATTGAAACATATATTTTAATCTTGAATTTGTATCGAATTTGAAACTCTATTTAAGCTCGTTTAATAGATATAACAAAATTAAGCCTTTAGTTCATTAAGTGTACATTTAAAAAATACTTAATTCAAGGAAGAATGCACGCAATTTGAAATTTGTGTATATAGTCGAGTCTATAAGGGTTTTGGTTATGGAAGCAATATATATACAGGCTCTATCATATCTTCTTGAAGTGTAAAGGCTGTTTATGATTTTTACGGGTGGTTAGGTTTGATTAGATAGGATTGCTCAGTATGGTTGATTACTTACCTACATAGCAATCTGTTTGTAATTGACCTGAGAGTATTTTTCAATTCGCTATAGTTACACATACGGTCTATGTTAATCTTTCTGGCCGGTCTGAATATAACCGTAAGTTCGCGCTTGCGCATAATATCGTAAAAGTTTAATATAAAACGAAGTTGAAATATTGCTATAATTGAAATATGCTATGATTATTCAATTTAAAAAATTTCCCAGATGGTTCTAGGCTACTTATTTTTAGTGAGTTTATTGATCTTTACCATATTTTTTTTCATTTAAAAGTTTATTTAATGCCCAGCGTAGCAGGTGGGTATCAGCTAAACATAAGCGGAACACGTTCGTATAAGTATCCATTTTTATTACGCTAATCAGTGCCTCCCATAAGTATGACAATATATCGTACATATTTTCCTTTTAATAATTTATCCAGAACACGGCATCAAGGAAGCCGAAACGTAGTGCGTAATCGCGAACCGTTGTTCCAAAGAACATTTTATCGCAAGAACAAAGCACGCCTCAATTATGGTCACGTAATTCTATTAATATTTTTAAACACAAAGCGAGGCCCATTGTGAATATGTAGAATCGTTAAGGTATAGTCATACAAAACAAAAGATTCAGTCATAAGTCAGGTTTTATGAAATTGTGTTTTTTTTTTCATTGTCATAGCAGGCGAAAGAACAGTTTAGTCACCTGATGTTCAGTGATCACCACCGTCCATACACACTAACAAGACCAGGGGAGTCGCAAGTGTGTTGCCAGTCTGTGCTCGGGGGAATGGGGAGGTAGGGGGAGAGGGAGGGGAGGGGAGGTGGGCCTCCGGCGCTCTCACTGACCGAACAAAACGCAACAATGCAAGCACTGTTACTTCACGTCGGTTTCCTGTGAGATGGCGGTACTACCTAGAGCGAGCCGACCCATTCATTGAAACCAGTAATAGCTTTAGCGTGGCTCTCTACCACCTATAAAATACAGTTATAGTGTTTATATATCATATCGTGTCTTCTGTAGTTTTTCCTAATATCGGAATTGTTTGTGGTATAGAAAGTCTGCGTTATAATATTGAAATAAATTACGGTAAATAATAAAATGCTAAACACGCCAAACCTAGAGGCGACTGGCTCTCATGTATAGCTGTCGGAACACACCAACAGGTGCTCGGCGACAGATTTTCAATTTGAGGGTGGTAGCTAGCCAGGCGGACTTAAAAAATACCCTACCACCATGTCATGGTTTCGTCACGATGTTTTCCTTCCCTCGGTTGTTAGGATTCGAACCTACGTCCATCGACGCTGTCCGAACATGCTATCAACAAAGCCATCAGAGCTTCGAAACGTTTTTAAAACCTTTGTACACTTGGTGATATTTAGTTTATGGTGTTCACAACAGTATATTACAAATCGGAGATAATTGATTGTTTTACAATAGTTGTAGATTTGAAGGTGTTAAGAAAAAAAAATAGTCCCAAGTACACAAACATGTGCAGAAATAAAGTTGACCTATAAAACTTGTTCCAAACATACCTATGTGAAATAAAGGTTGTCGTCCTCTTAGTATACTTCGTGACGTCTTTGAGTCACAATACTAGCACACTACGAACAACATTGAATTAGTTGCATTACATTGCATAGAATGTACGTTCATAATCACTCTACTTATAGCTCAACGCAGCTTACTCACTATACATTGCAAAGTGAACGGCCTTGCGCGGATGAAGGGTCAGGTGTCCGGTCAATGGGCCACTTAGTTCCTCACTCACTCTCGATTTCAAACGCGAGCGTTGCAACTTATGTAATACGTTTACAAGAAACATTTGTTAATTGCTATAATTGCTAACTATTGTAATTGGACGTAGTATTTATTATCTTATATGTTATACTACATATGTTATTTAAGATATTTCGTTAGCATGTAACAAATAGAATATACTATAAAGAATAAAGAAAAACAAAAAAATCGACTCTAACTTAACTTTTATTTTACACAGACGTCATCTATACAAATAAATAAAATTGAAGTGTCTGTTTATAACGTCAAAATAAAAAAACAGGGTTTTGCCAAATGTATATGAAAGTATATATGGTATTTATAACAAAAACCCAATTTTTAATATTTTTGACGATTTCTTCCGGCTAGTTTTCCAAATGGTTGCGCCGATTTTTCCGAGATTTTTACGGGCAAATAGGCGATGATATTACTTTCCGCGTAAATATAATAAACTAAAGAAGCAACATCATGTACAGCGTACGCCCCACGCAATCATTTACAGAGAACAAAATTTTTTTTGCTAAATTTCACGTGGACGGGGCGCTGGTACCAATTAGTTCTCAAATATCATATACAGCTTATATTACTCCCAGGACTGAGACGAATCTGATGACATTCTATATGTTAAGCGTGTTAAAACATATGAAGTCGTTTATGTTACGAGAGTGTTCCACAAAAATAGACAGAAAAACATTGCCGCCCTTCCGCGTAGTCGAGTAATAACAGGTAAATTCGAGTTCGTTATTATAATAAAATATTTCTGTGCGTAATGGATAGTAAAATCATCAACATCATTATTATCGGTTGTCAGTTATTATTATTTACAGTGACTATCATCGGCCGGTGTTAACGCAATCTGTTAACAAGTAGGCATCACAACCACTATTCATCATATACTCGTTATTGTCATATATAAAAAAAATATTCGAGGTAGTCATATGGACTACCGACATAAGTGAAAACTCTAAAAAATGGAATAACTGTGTTCTTTATTGATTATTAAATTAATTGTAGTCAGAATTATTTAAATACCGTAATTTGTAAATTGAAATTATTGGTTTTCACATATATTGACAATAATTATATACATTTTTATATAGTTCATTAATCAATCAAAGATATTATGGGCTGCACAAGTTCAATACAAAATATCAATATTACGTAGTACACGGGTATACGTAGTGGCGTTGCTACTCTGGCGCAAGTGCAAAACGTCACCATTAGGTCAAGGTCATCGGTAACGCGAACCCATAAGTTTTTCCCCTAACAAAAATCTCTCAAAAAATAAAAATAGATTAATAGTTATTATCGATTAAATGTAGATTTAATACATTACTTTGTCGCCAAGTATTAATAACAAAACACATTCAAATATTAATACGTTGAATTTGCACAATATCTAATATAACGAAAGTAGCTTGTAGGAAGTAACGAACGGACATCACTACCTACGCCTAATGTCATGTGATTATAGCAACTCACTTTATAACCAACCATAACCGTATACATCCTTAACCAGTTCTGCAATGTTATCCAATGCCAGTAATTGATAGTCAAAGAGAGAGTCCTCTATAACGTTATTACTCCACATTCACGTAATGTTTTGAAGTTGATACTTACAACTTTATGACAGATAGTCAAGGTAAAGCGATGCACGTAACTCCTTGGTTTTTTTTTCGGTAATCCATCTCGCCTTATTTGGCGTGACCTTTGAGCGTGTTTTGTAAATGAGCTCTGTTCTTAGGCGACATTGGTCAGTCAAGTACTGAGAGATAAATACAGCTTTATTGCTAATTGACTTCCTGTTTCCCACATAGTATATGTTAATATTGCTCAATATTTGTATACAAATAGAAACATTAGGGTCATAATGAATGTGTTATATTATTTTGAAGGTTATCGAATTTACGATCTCATAGTATTGATTAGATTTGTAATAAAGACGTTTTTATATATGTAGTTGTTTTTTCTCGCGGCTTTCCTCGCGTTAATCTAGGTTTGACCTGTCCATCGGGAATATTACGTTTTTTTATGAAAGCATTCTATCTTTTCAGTACTCTCGACTCAAACTATCGCTGTTATAAGATTTCTTAATAGACCAAAGTGGTTAGTTAAAATGCAATTCACAATGGAATTAGATTTCTTACAAATAAAAAAATTTAATCCCAATACTTTTTTTAGACAACCTAAAGATATTAATTTTGACAACCGTATCCCATGTACGTTTCGATACTGCGTCACAGCCTTTACTCAATAAGATTATGAATTCGTCATCATTGTAACGTAGAAATGTAGTGACTTTAAGACAAGAATTAATTTAGAGACATTGACTTAGAATTAGGTAATTTATTGCTTAATTGTACTTAATGACATGTATAATACTGTCTGAAAAATTATCCCTTTCTTTTTACGTTTATGCCTTATGGTAAGTTTGGTTCCGGAATTCGTTCATATTCAGCCAAATTACACTTCTAATATGTATGCGTGTAAATAAATTATGAGTTTCTAAATACAGCCCAATTAAAATTTTAAAAAATTAAACAAATCTTAAGAATAACTTTATAGTATTTATTTAATATGAAACCCACAAGTAAACATTTCAAACCGAATTTTAGTAACTTGAATGATCGTTTTTTAATTTTCTATTATCATAGTATAGTATAAAATAAAGTCCCCTAACGCGTCTGTCTGTCTGTCTGTTCGCGATAAACTCAAAACCTACTGAATGGCTTTCCATGCGGTTTTCACCACTGTATAAAGTGATTCATGAGGAACGTTTTGGTATATAATTTGTCAAGGATTTATTTTTAATCAGGGCGGGACAACGTCTGCCGGGCCCGCTAGTCATAGTATAAATAACGTTTTACTCAGGTGTTAAGAAACGATGAAAGAATAAATTTATGAATTGGAATATTTTATTTAATGAGAAAAAAGAGTAAATTGTACATAATTTACATGCGATACTATATTTTGCAATAAATCATGACCGTATTGTTAAATATTAAATCAATATTGATTGATTACTTTCAGGCAGGTATACCAAAGACCTTGTCAATATACGTCTCCTGTCAATTGTTATGATCGGGTACACCGCCCCCGTTCCATTACATCGGTTGGAACATGTCGAGATTGGTTTCCGATAGCCCCCATTGTGTGCGCTCTGTATTAAATACAGGGCTATCACTTCACTTGATCGGGCACTTAATATTATGTATGTTTTATGATCCTCAGAGCATTGTTATTAAGCAAATCCTAACTAATATTATAAATGGGAAAATGAGTTTGTTTGTTTGTCACGCCTTAACCACTCGTCCGATCGTCATAAAATTTTATTATGACATTATAAAATTACAAAGAAGTGCATACTTACATAAGTAAGATTTTTATAAGTTATTTTATGTGTATAAGTACAGTAAAATCTCTTTAAGTTGAACCTCGATAAGTCGAAAAAACGTTTTGTTGCCTTCCCTTTCCTTCAAGTCACAAAACCTTAACTACTTGACATTTCAACTTTCTATAAGTCGAAATAAGTAGCGAATTACTCTGCAAGCCAATTTGGACGTATATTTGCTCTCCATAACTCAAGAAATAAATCGAACCCTTGTATATCGAACACAACAATGTTTGATTTTACAATCAACTAACTTGATCATTTGAAACCCTTATCGTTCGAGGAAAAACTTGTCGACTTAAAGACTTTGCAAATAATGGTAACTCAAGATTAGTTAAACTGAATCTTTGCAAGTCAAATAATTACAAAATCCACTCAAGTCGAAAACTATATAACTTGAATTTGTTTTACGTCTCCCATTAATATCGACTTAGAAAGGTTCTACTGTATACAGTTTATTGTACACATCACTACATGTTATAAAACAAGGTCTTCGGCCACGTCTGTGTCTGTTTGTTCTCGATAAACTCAAAAACTACAGAACGGATTTTTATGCGGTTTTCGACAGTAGATAGAGTGATTCACGGGGAAGGATTAGGTATACAATCTATTAAGGTTTTTTTTTATTAACAGGGCGGGACAATCTCCGCCGGACCCGGCTAGCGAATTATAAGTTAATATGCTTCTATGGAATGTTTATTATGTGGTTTATTTTTCCGTGATTATCTGGTGACATACAATCCCCAGGTTGAAAATACGTCATTATTTTCGGTTTCAATAATAATAGTGTAATTTGAATAATGACAGCCCTATACATAAGGCGATACTCCCCATTAGCGAAATATTGTATTGTACGTATATGAACCGAGCTCTAAACACTTCATTGTTTCAAAGTAGTAATTGTGGCCGAATTTGATAAACGACGGAGATACTTCCCCGTGTAGCCGGTGGCTACTCCACTGTGGTCGACTATTTATACAAGAATATCTGTAAGGTCGTTCGTAGGCATATTAATATTAATTTAACTTGTTGTACTAAGCTATTTTTAACTTCACGAGTTCTGGCCAGAAGCGATAAGCTTAAAGATGAATAACCTTAATGTATGATTTTTGTGTTCAGTGCTTTTGTATATATTTCGACTTAAATCACTGGAATGAATTTTGGTTTTTGTTGTATCGAAAACTTCTTTCGCCTTTGGTGTGATTTGAACTCGATGGATCCAAAAAACCGACAAAACGAAAAAGCAACTTTAGAAAGAGACAGATATATTCATCTATAAGATTTAACGTGCAAGATAATGTGAGACAATACATTATCTTGACATGAATAATTATGATTTTTTTAAGGTTTCACTTCTATCGCGTATGAACTGGACACGTGTTTTTTAATTTAGTTTTTTTTTATTCGAGTTCTACAAAGTAAATGCTATGTACTATATAATATGCAACAATGTCAATCCAGAAATAACGGCGACCGTCGACAGATATACGATCCACCAACAATCGTTTTTGCCACTCCGGTCTACCTGATACAGTGGTAGTAATGCAGGCCAAATCCATTTCAATAACACATTATAACTAAATAATAATGTCTTTATTATGTAATTCTTTTATATAGAGACATTTTTCTAATAAGAAGAATGCGAAACGTAATTGTAAATGTGCCGTATTGAGTTTTTTTTTTATGGTACATCGTCATATTCTATATACTAGCGAGCTCGGTGGACGTTGTTCCGCTCTGATAATAAAAAAAACCTTGACAAATTATATACCTAAACCTCCCTCATGAATCACTTTATGTACTGGTGAAAGCCGCACGAAAATCCGTTCAGTAGTCTTTGAGTATATCGCGAACAGACAGATAGACAGATGTGGCAGAGGGCTTTATTTTACAATACGTAGTGATGTTTTTTCTAAATTATTGTTTACCTTAAACTCTGGTCCCGATTAAACGTACTTTATATACACTTATATACAAAGTTGAACCCCGACTTACGCGAATTCGTCTTACACGGTTATCTTTCGGTCTCACCTATCGCAAAAGTCCAGGCCAATACCGTATTTCGAATTCACCCAGATGATCTCGCGATGTCTTACTTCGCCGTCAGGTGTCACTATTTACTTTAAAGCTGCAAATAAACATAAAATGTAAAATCTTTGATGTGATTGGAACAAAAAGATTTTTGAATTTATTTGCATTCCGGTTCAGGAATTCAACTACAGCGGTAGGCTCTGCTTTGCCATGATATTATAGGTAAGACTTTATTTTGTTTCCCTACTAGATTAAGATAATAAAGGTTATATTATGAAGTTAATTAAACAATATTGGTATGTAACTATGAATTGAAATTTTATTCTTATTACATTAGCACATAATTTACGATCTGCGGTTTTCAATTTTAAGATGACAATAGCAATCATTGACGGCAATAGATGGCGCTACCAATATAATTAATCGCGCTATGGTTACGTGTTTCTTTTATGATAGTGTATGCTCGTCGCGTTACTTTTTACTTTTTACTTTTTACTTTTTACTTTTTACTTTTTACTTTTTACTTTTTACTTTTTACTTTTTACTTTTTACTTTTTACTTTTTACTTTTTACTTTTTACTTTTTACTTTTTACTTTTTACTTTTTACTTTTTACTTTTTACCGTTCTGCTAATTTCTAGTTTTTTTCTACAATATTTGTTTTCCGCCAAATTCTATTGGATACGATGGGACTGTAATTGAAATTCTATAAACGCTTACTAGGTCCTACTGCCTTTTAAGCATAACTTGAAGGCTATACAACAAATTAACTTAATAAAGAGACAAGAAAATCGCTTAAGCTGAGATTTTGCGAAAACAATAAATATATGACCATTTCAAAAGCGTTCCGATTCTCTCACGACATCTTACTTCGGTTTCAGGTGTCGATAATCTTATAGTTTTGATAGACAAATAAACAGATGAAACAATTTGATACGTGATTAAAAACTTGAAAAAAGAGAATCCAGGTTTCGAGCTGTGGTTAACTGGATTAATGAAGTCCTCGATTTATCAACTGAGCTACTTTTGTTTGTGACAGAAGTGGCTAATTTTACTTTCATATTCTAACTATAGTTTTTCATTCGCCTGAAAATACAAATAAAAAAGAAAAAAAACCTCCTGCGTACTAAATGCCATTAAAATCGTTGGAGCCGTTTCCGAGAATCCGATCATATAGAAACATACAAGAAATGCTCATTTAAAGGTATAAGATATATAATATAATAATAGCCGTGACCGAAATAACTAAAGCACAATGGCTTGCATATAGTATACAAATGAATGCAGACGAGCTTGGCTTACCAGCCTCGCTGCGCGTCGCGCTGCTGTGACCATTGCAAGGGCGCGACCTTCGCAACTTATACGACCACAGTATTGTTATTACATCAATTTTTCAACCTGTACAGATTCCGAAGTGTATTACTACTCTGTTACTGGTATCGTTTAGCATTATGCTATGTGAGCCAGCCTCTCCAGCACGAAAAATCAAATGAATGTAGAGTGAAGACGAATGGTGAACTGACTAGGGATGTCCGTATAAGGTGTTATATTCCACATAATTGCTTGTGGTCAACCAGTGTATCCTCCGAGTGCACAAATAAATAAAGAATAGGTTAACTCGTGTAGTATTTATACGTCGGAACAAAAATATCGATTCGTCGGATTTTTAGTAGGTGGTCCTTCTTGTATTGTGATTTTCAGTCGAATGAGGTCAATTTCCTGTCGTTTTCTTTTCTCTTATTACTTGTTTGCTCAGGCCGTAAGATACCATGAGAGGTCTCGGTTATTTCGATTGATTAGTAATTCTTTCATGAGCTTGCAATAAGAAAGTATGTAAGGTATTATTCAAATAATCCAACAATATTATTATGTTGAGCTGAGCGGAAAACGAAACCTCCACCTCCTTGATTTACGTTGATCGCTACAATACGCAGGTAATTTGTATATTTATTTACTCGTAAACGCCTTAAATGTGGAAGGAAACGTCGATGATTAAATTTGATTTATTTTTAATAATTTCCTGTGCTAATTATGTTCTACATATTGCAATATGTCCTAGTTTGATATATGTATTAATAAATTATAATATTAGCAAGGTTTATCTACGTAGAATATACATAATTGAGATTTATAAATTTCAGTGTCGTTTAGTCAAACTTTATTATCATGAAAATTCGTAGATGTATTCACGGAGATGCTATCTATTCTACTCGCTACTAGATGGCGTTGTAGTGCATCAACTTCTATATAGTTCTATATGCTACGAAAATTGCTTAAACCTCTGAACACGGAGAGTACTTCCATAATACTCATTATGCTATGAACTCAATTATTCATTACAATAAATATCCAATTTGACAAACAATAAAAGTAACAAACGTAATACCCCCGTTAATCGTTTTTGCTGCATTGAATGTATCCAAAAGTTTTGACTAGCGCGTAATATATCTAGTAATACAAAACAAAGTATAAAATATTATTATAACAACCTTAAATTGGCATTTATTTATCCTTAAGGTGTCTCTATATATCTATATGTGTATATATAATATAATAAGTATTTATACCTAAATTTGTGTTCTACGCAACTATAATATATTCATAGCGGTCAAAAAGTTTGGCGAAGATTGTACATACAATAAAGAGATGTTCATATGCTTAGGGTATTTTTTTTATATAATATCCACCCAAAAGATATTAATAAAAAACGAAACCTGTCGTATAAGTCTTCTCACGGTGGTACGAATGCATATAAATACAATATAAATGGCTACGTACGGTATAAGATCCAAACAATTCAACGGATAGAAAATCCTTAGAAGTCTGTTAAACAATTAAAGAACATACAATTAGTTACAGAGTGCATGACAATGCAGACTCTGGCCTTGTGAAATGTCGCATAGTGACCATCAGAAGGCCGTGACATCAACCTGTAGTTTCTAACTCAGATTACATATTATTAAACACCTGTTTATTGTAGGAAGTTTAACATATGAACACATTCTTTAGTTTTATGAACGTTGATTGTTAGTAGTAGATATTATAGTATAAATATATTTCAAGTTTATTCAAATTCAAGTGTGTTCGGGCTAACTCCCTGAATGATGGAGTAGATTTTCACGAGGCTTCTACTGGCAGATTAAATATTCTAAAAGATAGATTGAATCAATATATGAAGGATAGTGACGTCTCGAAATGACATCTCTCTCTTTGGATCCATGAAAAACGAACGCAACTATCTGTGTTTGTGAAAATATGTCTCATCACGAAAAGATAAACCAGATTGCGTCTTACCGATTCTTCTCGATGACTGGGTTATTTTTCCAAACCGGTGGTAGCTTTGACGTTCACAAGCACCTCAGGTCCTAAATTGAATAAAGTATTCTCTATTATGAGGTGAAGGATTATTAGTATTATCAAGACTACACACCACTAAGCTTTTTCTGTTTTCAAGGGTTAATTAGTAATGGTAAATTAAAAAATAAACCACGAAACAATTAACTGTGTTTTTTTAAAACTTTTACATGATTATCATGATGAAATTTGTAATTTTGTGTTTTTTTTTTCTAGAAATCGTTAATGTTAAAATTGTTTTGGATGTGTCAGTTTCAGGTTCAGTTTTAACTCGAAAACGGTTAGGCCAATATTTATAGTATGCTATTTTTTATATCAAGAAGCCTATGTCATTACCGAATTCATGGGGTGGACACTTGTCAATAACACTGTTAGAGACAGCTAAAACATATTTTTTATCAGTATGCGATTTTCATGAAAAGCTATATATGGGAAGTATGTAATATTTAGAAATTGATTAGAATATGAAATTTACATCGTTACATTTAGGTGTTTAAGAAAATTTGAATACTTACAATTTAAATTCGATTAATATTAAAGGTATTACGTACAAGATAGATTCGCAATAGATAAACTATAAGTAATGTTGATAGTACCTACTCTGAGAAATCACAGGATATGAGTGATAATAATACAACGAATGGAAAACAATTACTTCAATTATTATAAAAAAAAACATGTCCGGAGACGCAGACAAAGTTAATTAGTTATATTTTCATGCTATTGCAGAGTATATATATATACTCTTTACTTGATCAGACTAGATTAGGCCCCTTCGGCAGCGGCTCAAGCCTAAGTCCGTTCCCTCGGCGTGGAGAGGACACAAAATCTTAAATCACTGCGACAACATTACACATGTCACCTCCACACACGTGCACGCACACACGCTTACACATGAAAGTGGAAGGGTTTTATTTTTTCCCTTATCAAACTGAAATAGTTTAGAAAATTATTCGATACGAAATATATATAAGAGTTGTTGAGGTATGTATGCTTGGTACACATATATGTTTCAACAACTCATATATAGTCACTCATAGTTAACTCATAGTTAGCTTAGCTTAGGTTAAGTGCAGGAAGACCCTGCAGGCTGCCATCAGCCGGGCGAAAGAAGCAGCGTGGGAGGAGGTGCTCCAGACGCTGGAGGGGGATCCTTGGGGGCGCCCATACCGGATCGTGCGCAAGAAGTTGCGATCATGGGCGCCCCCGGCGACGGAGACCCTCCGGCCGGAGGTGGTAGCGAGGGTTGTGGGAGAGCTATTCCCCGACCCTCCGATGCTACCGGCTCCTCCCATGCCTCCGCCTCGCGAGGTAGTCGAGGAGGTGCGCGACGGTCCCCCCCCTCCGATAACGGAGGAGGAGATGGGGAGGGCAGTCGAGCGCCTCCTCAGCCGGCGTAGAGCGCCCGGCCCTGATGGGGTCCCGGGTCGGGTGCTCGGCCTCGCCTTGGGCCAATTAGGGGGGTGGCTTCGGGAGCTGTTCGACCGGTGTCTTTCGGTCGGGCAGTTCCCGAAGCCCTGGAAGCTTGGGCGGCTCTGCCTCATGGAAAAGGCAGGCCGCCCTCCGGACTGCGCGTCCGCGTATCGGCCCCTCGTCCTGCTGGACGACGCCGGGAAGGTGCTGGAGAGGATTATCTCCTCCCGGGTCGTCCAGCACCTAGAGGGCGTGGGGCCGAATCTGGCGGACGCGCAGTATGGCTTCCGGACAGGGCGTTCCACGGTGGACGCCCTGTCCCTCCTAAAGTCGCTGTCTGCGGAGGCGACCTCCCAGGGGGATAGGGTTTTGGCGGTGTCCCTTGACATCGCCAACGCCTTCAACACCCTGCCGCATGGGGCCATACGGGAGGCGCTCCGGTATTTCGGAGTGCCCCCGTACCTGCGGCGGGTGTTGGAGGCGTACCTAGAGGGTAGGGAGGTCGCCTACGTAGACGGCGACGGGCGTATGGTCCGGCGGGCCACAAGGCGGGGGGTTCCACAGGGGTCGGCCTTGGGGCCGCTCCTGTGGAACATGGGCTACGACTGGGTGCTCCGCGGCGTGCTCCCATATGGGGCACGCCTCATATGTTACGCGGATGACACCCTAGTCGTAGCCCGGGGGGGGGAGTGGAGGGAGGTGGAGCGCCTGGCCACGATGGCCACAACCCTCGTGGTCAGGCGCATAAGGAGGTTGGGCCTCAGGGTGGCCCTCGAGAAGACCGAGGCCCTACTCTTTCATGGGCCTCGGCGAGGGCCACCACCAGGGGCCCACATTGTGGTAGAGGGCGCCCGGATCAGGGTGGGGACCCAGATGAAGTATCTGGGCCTCACCCTGGACGGGCGCTGGCGGTTCGAGCCCCACTTTGCGGGGCTCGGACCGCGAATTGCTGGGGCGGCGGCGGCACGCGGCGGGTTGCCCCCGAACATCGGGGGGCGGGGCGCGGGGGGCCGCCGACTCTACATGGGAGTCGTGCGAGCAATGGCCGCCTACGGGGCACCGGTCTGGGCCGACGCCCTCGGTGCCGCCAACGTGCGCGCGCTTCGTAATGCGCAGCGCACGGTGGCACTGAGGGCGATCCGGGCGTACCGGACGGTGTCCTCAGCGGCGGCCTTCACGCTCGCCGGCTCCCTACCCTGGGAGTTGGAGGCAGGAGTTCTCGCCGCCGTGTATCAATTCACGGCGGCGAGGAAACGAAGGGGGGAGCCTCCGGCTCCCAGGGAGGTAGAGGCGGAGCGACGGCGTCTCAGAGGAGACGCCGTCGAAAGGTGGCAGCAGGACCTGGCGGACGAGCGGTTCGGACGGTTTACCATAGACGCCGTCCGCCCGGGCCTGCGGGAGTGGATCTCCAGGGAGTGGGGCTCCCTGACGTTCCGGATGGTGCAGGTACTCACCGGACACGGTTGTTTCGGGTGGTACCTGCACCGGATCGCACGCAGGGAGCCGACCGCCGCCTGTCACGAGTGCGGCGCTGTCGAAGATACCGCGCAGCACACTCTGTCTGAGTGTGCTGCGTGGGGGGAGCAGCGCCGCATTCTGGCGGCGGCGGTGGGAACGGACTTATCGCTGCCGAGCGTGGTTTCGGCCATGCTCGGCAGCGAACAGGCTTGGCGAGCGATGTCCTCCTTCTGCGAGGACGTCATCTCGCAGAAGGAGGCGGCGGAGAGGGCCCGCGAGGCAGACCCGTTAAGTGGCCGTCTCCGCCAACGGAGGATTGGCAGGAGGAGGCGGCGCTTTGCCCAACTCCTCCTGCCACCGTAGCCGGACCTGAGGGGGTGGGCCGGGGGGCCCATCTCCTCATTGCACAGGTCCGGCGGACGAGGGGGGGCAGCCGGTGTGTGCCCGGTCTGTCCCTCTATAGGTAGGAGCCCGGCGGTCACCTTCCGCCGGGCGGACCGTGGGGGCGGCTCTACAAGGTTGATTAGCTTGAACGATCCCTTGCCGCCCCCACACAACGGTCTGTCGGTACACCGTGGGAAGAAGCTCAGATAAGTCGCGAATTGCATGTATCAGGCAACAGCCCAAGCCGAGGTGTGCCGTGCACTCTTGAGCTAGTTGTCACATAAAATCAGCTTAGTGCCTTAAGCGCTCGCCTTAGTAGTCCGGTGAAGCTGTTAAGACCTTGCTAGGTCAATAGCGTAGTCAGTTCGAAAAAAAAAACTTAATCATATATATTTAATTGATCTAAAATCAGCCTCAAGTCCTATTTTTCTACACAAAAGTGTTTTATAGAAAAACAGAATGGAAATATAAAGAAATATATATTTTGACACTTAAAACTAATTAAGCATGGTTATAAAAAACCGTTTATGAAATTTTAATAATGTTTATGGATTTTTTTTAAACGCAAACGTTTATATCTAATTAGTGTATTACATCGTACAACAAGTGTATGAATAATGCAAACGAATTAACACAAAGAACCTGTTTTGTGTTATAATAAAACGAGTTCTATTTAAAATACTATTTCGTATGCGTAACATCGCTGATGGTCTTTGAAGAATACGTAAGTACTAAGATCGATAAAAATAACAATTCTTCATCGTTTATTGAATGTCGATGGACTTATGTCGATATACTCGACAGCGGACACCGCCACTATTAATCACTATAACGTAATAATTTGTCTCCGGTATGACAGTGTACGTCTCGGTGCCAGTAGTAATAAATTATGATAGTTTTATTTTTTCAAAAATCTACACTTGAGTCATTACATTGCCAAATCAGCTAAATCCAATTTTAATTGTTCACATAACATGCTTATATTTTTTGAAGTTATACTTCTTTTGGCGCGTTAAGGAAAAATGATGTGAGTAAATTTTTACCATGCGCGCGCACACCGTCACGAAAAACCGACACCCTGAAGTTAGTTATAGTCAATATTTTGTTTCTTTGTATTTCTTTGTATTAAAACTTTCAATGTATTAAATACCTTTTTTCTATTGTTAGCGTCGTTTTTCTACAAACGTAAAATAAGGCGAAAGATAAAATTTTTGAAAAGATTTTTACCTTGTTACGCCAAAGAATTATGACTTCTAACGCGTGTACATAAGTACACACACACACTTTTTAATTTCCAGTTTTAGTACACCAAGACGAGTTTAACATTTTGTTGTTTATAAGGTTTTTAATTTTTGAAGTGAAAACTGCTTTAGGTGTGTTGATGACATGATTAGTAAAACGTGACCGAGCGTATAGCGCTTGCGCGGCTTGTGTCCGACTAGCGACGCGTACTGTGTACGTCTGACATTGATGCTTCGTATTGAGATAGTGTGACCCATCATATGTTTGATTAATTTATAAACTATATAAAAATGTATATAATTATTGTTCGGACATTTAAATAATTCGTAATATAATACGTTTAAAAATTGAAAAGAGAACATAGTTATTTCATTGTTTTGAATTTTCACTTCTGTTGGCAGTCCTTATGAGTGCTCTTCTTATTTTACCTGTACAACATTTGAAGATCTTAAAAATAACGTAAAATATTAGGAACCGGTAAAATTGGAATTATCGTATACTGAACTGTAACGAGTCACTTATGATATATAAACAAACATAGAGACGGAATTATATAGAAATATTTATTTAATCTAATTTCATTTTTACTTCATTATTTAAACGCTCTTTTCATATTTATGTTAGCGAATAATTGCAATGTGCTAATGTGGATGCTAAATGTTTTTGCTAATGAAAGTTCTGTGAAAATGGGTCCAACTGTTTCGGAGATAAGCGAGAAAGAACAGAGACAAACATATATAAAATAGATAATTTAATTTTATATACGTGTATGGATTACATATACTGTTTCCTATATACATCACATATTCTTGCATTTTTTCGACATATAGCAATACTATTTATGAGCTTCTGACTGCAAATCTTGGTATCTGGAGTAACTTCGAAAAACACGCGATATAAAATATTAATACAATGAACTATTCAGTCCTTCTTGTTGATTAATGAGTTAATACATGATCACAATTTCATGTTTGTAACAAAGACATTCGATATTATACCCACCGTTTTCCTATATAGGATGTAATTTGACGTGTTTTATTGAACGTCACAAGTTAATAATTATGTTTTTAGTCACGTGCTATATTTCCTACCTTACCCTTAGGGGGTTACGGAAATGAAAAAACTTTCCTCACTGTTTGTGTTCAATAATTTACTTTCAGCTGAATCGTATTAACCGAGAGTGTATCCGCGATACTAATACACAGATGAATTTGTTAAATTAGTAAATTTTGAGAAATTAGGATTAATAAAATTATATTATTCTATAATTCATTTACTAAGTTCGTATGCAATATCATATTGTGTTCTTTTTATTTCACAAAAAAAAAACGTTGCTTTTATTATTATTTTTAATTCTTCTTTCTTTTTATTAAGGGTTCCTAAAGTACATAATTGATTTTCAAATCGTAGTGGCACTTTTCTTTAAGAATTTTTTATTCAATTATCCAATAAATTATTACAAACTAGTCTTTCTCCTCAGCTTCGCTCACTTTTTGTAGATCTGAGCTATCCTTCATGAGCGGTTTCTTTTGGGTGAAAATTGCCCTATGTCTTTTTACTTCTGACAATTTGTATGGAAAATTTATCATAAGCAGTCAAGTAGTTAGGAGTGAAAACGTAAAAAACAAACATTTAATTTTTTTATATTAGTAAGGATCATTTAGTTGGCGCAAATAAATATTTGCCGATCCATCCAATTAGTGCGTTGTCCAAATATTTCGCAACCTGCATGATGCATTCATATGTACTTAATTTATATCGGTTCGAGTTCAATAGAATCGTGCGGTCCCAGCGGAAACAGTGGCATACAAACTGAATACTCATCGCGATACTACTGTATTGTGTGCCAAAAGCAAATGTTAATCTACGGCTCATTAGTTTCATTACAGCTAAGCCTTGATTTTCCTTCAGTCGATTATACGCACGGAGTTAAAACACACGATTTTCTCTTGTTTGCGCTATTTTCTCCACAACTGTGTTGTTAATTATTATAATTTATTCTTTCCTAATATTCTTGTTATTGATGTATTACCATATCTTGCCTTACAATTTTGTTAACTTGTTGTCTGTAGTGTAAAAAAAAGTGTGATTAAATAACATTACGTTAGTGTAATTTCCCACGTGTAAATTATATGCACTTTTATGGTGACAGTTTTTACGCTTAGCGATCATGGCGCCATCAAGCGGCGGCCACAGGTTTTACTGCGTTACATATCTAAGCTACCAACTGAGCAACACTACGACTATTATAGATTCAGCTACTTGGTAAGAGATGGCGTTACTGTCGATTAATTATAAGCTAGGATTTGAAAGCAAATTACATGTTGTATAATGATATGGATTATATATACATTGAGAACTTTTTAAATGAGTTTATACTAAAAACATATTTAATTGTTTTGTTTGCAGGCCGAGCCGGGAGATACAATAGCTACAACCAAAGAAGGTTAGTTTTGATAATAATATTTATACTTTCAATTTTTATATATATGTAGATAAATTAATAAAGTATACATACACCACACCAAATAAAAAGTGTGTGTGTACTTATGTACACGCATTAGAAGTTATACTTCTTTGGTGCAATAAGGTAAAAATCTTTTTAAAATTTTTATCTTTCGCCTTATGCTACGTTTGTAGAAAAAACGACACTAACAATAGAAAAAAGGTATTTAATACATTGAAAGTTTTAATACAAAGAAATACAAACAACAAATACAAAGAAACAAAATGTTGAATATAGCTAATTTCAGGGTGTCGATTTTTCGTGACGGTGTGCACGCGCATCGTAAAAATTTACTGTCATCATTTTTCCCTAACTCGCCAAAAGAAGTATAACTTCAAAAATCATTGTTGTAACTATTACATGCATGCTCAGCGGATAGATAACAACTATCATATAGCACATGTTACGCCAGCCATAGTGACAGGCATGACAGTGAATACTACTGCCTATGGATAGAAGAAATTTAGATGGACTTCGTTTTTCTTGTTATAATATATATACCGCAGTTTATCTTTCTGATTTTTTTTTAATACTGAATAAATGCTTTAGCAGACGTTCTGTTCGAGATATGTTTATTTCGAGTAAATAAGGTACTTTCCTTTATGAAGTAACATATATATAAGTTAAAACAACAAAGAATAACAATATTATGTGTTCATAGAGGAATGGGTGACACGAAAGACTAGCGAAGTAACAACGACACGACAAATCGCAACGAGGGTCAAAAGGGAGCTGATTTTGGAAGATGGACGGATACTCAGCGATTCTGGTCCAAAGATATCGACGTCAGTTAATGAAGATACACATACCACCAATTTTCAACAGACTGAGGTATGTTACGTAACGGTTTGAATTCGTTTTTCGACCTGATTATCTGTTGTTGGCCTGATAGGCTCTTATTAAACAATTTTATAGTAAGTGTCTGGTGTGATAGATATCGATAAACTTTATAACACCGTTTGCAGGATTACCATAAAAGTGAGTAACACCACCTAAGAATTCTTCTTAAAAAGTTTTTTTATTATACCAGTTTTAGTTACATATTATTATGTAGGTGGTAGAGCTAGTGAAGTTATTGAGAGTTATAAGAGTGAAGCTATTATTGGTTTCAACATGAATGGGTGGGCTCGCCCGGGGTAGTACCACCATCTCGCAGAAAACCGACGTGAAGTAACAGTGCTTGCATTGTTGCGTTTCGTTCGGTCAGTGAGAGCGCCGGATAACCCACCTCCCCTCCCCAACACAGGGTGGCAACGCACTTGCAATTCTTCTGGTGTTGCAAGTGTCTATGGACGGTGGTGATCACTTAACATCACCCACCTGTTCGTTTGCGTCCTATGATATAAGAAAAATAAACATTTTATTATAACTCCCCACCTCCCCATCGCCACCAAAATTGGTATCTCTACATATTTGATTACAGAGAATATTTACACAATGTCTCTTTTACTATAACTCAACTATTTATGACATTAAATTGTATGTAAACAATGATAGCTACAAATAATATTAAAACCACACAGCTAGAAGTATAATATAAAGGCGCAGTACCTCTCAAAAATATCCGTGTTGAATGAACAAATCACGTGTCTAATGAAATTTGGCATAGAAGTCGATTATATGATTGAAAAAAGACATAGTTTTATCGTGTACGGAAATATGTGTGCGACAGCTAATCTTTTCTCCAAATAATATTATTAAAGCTTTATTCTATAATGCATTATTAACTACAAAGGGATGAAGTTGCAATATTTCTATTATTTCTTTTCAGCATCGAATACCTGACGGCCACACCGAAGATGCAGCTGTCGAAGCTCAAGTTGACGAAGCAATTAGTGCACCCGCTGATGATGGTATGTACCCAATGATATTATAAGTAAAACACCTTTTTACTAATCTTAAAGTACTTCTCCATTGATCTAGTAATCAGGATTCTTTTTTGCATGGCAATACGGCTTTTCGAAGCCTGCTTATTGAAAATCTGTCGCTCAGTATCTACAAGTGAACATAGGAAGCAGTTCCCCTTTAGGTTTGACGTATTTACCGTCTTGGACCGTATTGTCATTTACCATCAGGTGAAATTGTGGTCAAACCCTGTGAAGTATATTAATATTAAAAAGAACTCCGGTTTGTGGAGTTCGATTCGCGCTAAAGTCATTAAAGTTGCAGTTGGTCTGGTTCGATTAAAGCTGAGCACTTTAACACGTATTTATAAATGTCTTGTAGTATACTTTTTTTTGTTAATTTACTTTTTAAGTATTATTGAAACCTTTTAGCTTAGACCATATAACGTATTATTTTATAACCATTTGTGTATAAAATATATTGTGTATAGTTTAACTTAAATCTAAAAGTGAAGCACAGAAAATGTTTTTTTTTATGTCATAGCAGGCGAACGAACAGGTGGGTCACCTGAAGTTAAGTGATCACCATCATCCATAGATACTAACAACACCAGGGGAGTCGAAAGTGCGTTGCCAGCCTGGTTTTGGGGAGAAAGGGAGGGAGGGGGGAGAGGAGAGGGGAGGAGAGGTGGGCCTTCGGCGCTCTCACTGACCGAACGAAACGCAACAATGCAAGCACTGTTACTTCACGTCGGTTTTCTATGAGAGGGCGGTACTACCCCGGGCGAGCAGGCCCATTCATGCTGAAACCAATAATAGCTTCAGCGTGGCTCTACCACCTACTAAAATGTGTCCAGTTATGTTAAGCAACTTTGTCGTTGAAGAAATTAATAAACCTGACTCATTTTGTGTATGTTTTGGGGTCAGCAGCGTTATACGCAATAAGCTAATGATTTTCGTAGAGGTGATATTTTAGAAACAGGTGATACAATATTAATTAAATAATAAATAGAACCATCGTTAGAAATATAATAATTTGTACAAAGGAGAATGTTCTTTGAATTTTTTTATATGATTTTTTTTTTTAATATGGTATCTTGTCGTCCCAAGTATGTATGTTATATTATGGTAATTTGCAGCAGTGGACGGAGTTATTAGTGGTGAGGTGGCACCTGCTGGAGCGAAAGTGCTGGTTTCATCCCGAGTTGTTTCCAACCCTGATGGAAAAGTCCGCGAGAGCCACGACAGACGAGTCCTTACCAGGAACATAACTGAAAGAGTAAATGAGACTGAGGAAGAAATACATAAAGGCGATACAACGCATCAGGTATGTATCTATTGTGCTTTATACGAATTATATGTTTAGGTTTATTTTTGCTTCTCAGCTTTTATGGATAATTTCTTCTGGATATTACAAACGGTAATATTACATCGTTTAATGCAAAAAAATTAGAGAATACATATCATGTAATATTCTCATTCTTCGTATGGCCAAAATAGTTATATCTATGTGATATTAATAATCCGTACCTTCACAAAGAATACGTCATAGTAACTTACTATTTGCATTCAAAACTTTGGATAGGCTACCTACATGATATTTTGACAAAACAAATAGCAAGATAACGCACACATACGTAAAGTAATATTGTAACGCCACACTATCTTAGATAAAATGTGGAAGTAAGATGGCATATTCTCAATGTCGGTGGTGAAAAAGAAATAGTTATTTATTGCTTAGATACAGGTGGATTGACGGGGCTAGATCACGTTTGTTAGCTAGCCAAGTTTTAACAAGACGCTGTTGAAGCGCTTATGACCTATCTACAGCTTCTCAGTTATAATATCATTGGTTGAATTACATTAATAATTATTTGGCTGGCAATAAGTCGGAACGCCTCACCGGTGTGCAATTTAAAGTATAGTGTAGGTAAATTGTTTTCATGTTGTACTTTCTTGATGTATTTATATCACATTAAATTCCGCAGCATTTTATAACCATATGTGAATGCAGTCCATGCATAGAACATGATAAACAATTTCGCGCCATGTTTGGTGCTATTTACGAACGATTTACTAACCCTTTTAAAGGCGTAGAGCTATGACTGAGTTATCTGTCGCCGTGAATTGTGAGGGGGTGCTTGGATCATGCATCACGGCTTCGATTTCGTTCAACTCGTGTGATACGAGTTGATAGACGGTAATGGACCCTTGAAAACGAGTATTTTACCATCAAATACATTAAACTGAGCTAAATAAATAAGCATATTTATGGATTTAATCCATAAACATTTAAAGAATTATTATTATAGCTTACGAGACAAAAATTATGTTTATTATATTATATTTTAGAACTAGCTGGTACCCGCGGTTCTGTTCTCGATAAAATGGTTTTATTGTTACATGGAAAATCTGTGTTTTACTTTCTTGTGTTAAAATTTTGTAATAACTTCTTAACTCTCACATCCCTTTTACCGAACTCAATATAAAAAAAGGTGATCTAGAATAAGGGAACTACCTAATACCCGCAACTTTATTTGCGTTATTTATTATCTTAATACTATGTTTAATGTACCGAAGAAAAAAAATCGTATTCAAATATGTACTTTAAAATGCCTTTAGTCTTCTGTAGAGGTTATAATAATCATAGTTTCTTAAAAAATGAACAACTTTGTATTAAATGAATATATGGTTCTTTTTTCTAAGTTTCTAAGAAGTAAAATAAAAAGAAAATGACACATATTTATATAGTAGTTTTGTGTTTAGTGTGATGCACGTACAACAACATACCTCTAAGACTTTATTTATGTAAAGAAGATAATAAATACTCTGACGGTTTTTTAATTTGTCAATAAGTGTCCTCAAAATCGATTAAACCTCGTAGAGGATTATCCGAGCAAACGATAATCGATTCGTCACGAAGTTAATAATTTCTGTGCTTATTGAACTGGACTAAAGTTATAGTTGAAATTATAAAGACTGATAAGTTCACAACGAAAGCTATAATGAAAATATTTATTAACTTTACTAACTAGTTTGCAAAAATTAACGAGTAATTACTAGCAATTTTCTCCACGTTATACTTATTAAGCTTTGCTAAGTGCAAATGTGACATAATATGTTAAGTGGCAACGTGAATTTAATTATATGTTTAAAAAAAAAAAAACTTTGTTTCTGCAAGTACGACAGTAAGTCATGAGTGACAATGTTGAGTAAACGTCCGAAGTTCGATATATCGAATAAAATACATCGATGTTTTTATCGGTATTGAATGGTTCGATATATCGGATTAGTTCGATATTATGTATGATGTGATATGATGAGGTACGATGCATTAAAACTTATTTCGTTTCGTATTATTGGGGTGATATCTTAGTAAGTATATTCAATTGTATTCATTGAAACTGGTACCATTTTACTTAAATCTTACTAGATATTTTTCCCGGCTTCTCTCGCGTTTATGTAGATTTACTTATGTCCTGGATGAAAAGTGAATACCCTATGTCTTTCCTGTACCTCTGTGTGTGTAAAATTTCATTATGATCGGTTGAGTAATTACGCCGTGAAAGCATGAAAAAATATAAACTAACTTTTATGATATTAGTCAGGGTTACTAACAAACGAATCATTACAATTCAAAATGAGCTAAATTCAACTGTCATCGTTTATATAATATGTTTAATTTTTTAAAGATTTCCAGTGTTTATACACCGAAAACGAAGTTCAAATTTTGCCGTCTATAAGGTTTTTAGTTTTTTTTTTGTGATCAACATATTTTATATGCAGAAAATTTAAAGATTTTGAAAAATAACTTAAAATATTAGGAACGGCTAAAATTGGATTTAGTTCCTTTCGAAATGTAACGACTCAAATGATTGTTGATTCTGCAATAACAAATCTCATTACTAGTCATTTTTTAAAAAAATTTAGAACTACAACAAATTCATTTTATAATGTTTGTTTCGGGAACCTAAATACTTATAAAATAATTACATAAACTGATTATGTTGCTTCAAATTTTAATTTTGCACCGGTCGACGTGCTAAACAGCTCTGCATCTGGGTCAATCAATGGTAATTGTATGTTAGGATACACTGTTGTGTTGTTAGGTAAGTTCCGTGCTCCGTTGGAGGTCATCATGGGATTCAGTGAAGGTGAACACGTTACCAATTAAAAGGAAGAATTGCTAGGAAACTCTCGTATTAGAATTTAAATAGGCAACTTAGTATACAGTTAAATAGCTTCAATCGCATGCAATGATTTCTAAGAGTTACTGAGTGAAGTTAGAAAAAATAATCTTATCTAATGTATAAAAAAGGATTGTGTGGTTTTATGAAACCACGGTAAAAGTGAATTTTTTTTCACACTATAGACATTTAACTAATAATAGTTTATACACTACACGGTCAGCTGCTGCGAACTATAGGCGCCGCCATACTGGCCCTGGCTGCTCTGACGAGCGCCTTTCACTTTATCCCTACTCCGCGGCCGACCATCACGTGACATGCAACACACAGACGAAAAAGTTTGAGACGATGTAATAAAATTTTCACTTTAAAAAGAATTTCGTTATCAGTGTGTCTACGCGGAGGAAGTGAAACTTCTTTGGCTTATATGTATTAAAATATATATGTGTCGTTACATTTAAAAATGAGCTAAATCCAATTTTAATCTTTCATATAACATGATTAAGTTTTTTAAGATTTTTAGTTTGTATACACCGAGAACGAAGTTTAAATTTTGCCGTTGATAAGGTTTTTAGTTTTTTTTTAATGATCTTTATATGTTACATGTACAAAAGATCTTGAAAAATAACGTAATTTATTTTAGAAACGGCTAAGATTGGATTTAGATCATTTTGAAATGGGAACTCATATGAGAATGCTCATAAACTATATACTATACGAAATCCTGTAGTATATTTATAGGTATTTACCTAACTTTACATTTACTCGTTTTTATATACTATTACACCCAGACAGACACTTATACATACTTCTACATACATAAAAATATATTCCTACCTTAAATTTACACGTAATGTTTAAGAAAATTTCCCCCTACCGTGTCATATCAGGTTTCACTTCAATCTATATAGTAATACGTGAAGCGGAAACTTTGTACCCCTTTTAAACGAATTGCGTGAACGGATGAACGTGAAATTTGGTATACTTAAAATTTATATGAGGGAAACGTTGATAAAGTTTTTTTTTTAATATAAAATGCATTAAAAACACATTAAATTAATATATAAATTACACACACTACTGCTTGAATGACACACGTGTAATTGGAACAGATGTTTCGTCCTTAACTTACTCTTACGTGCCATACCTTACATGCACTCTGAAATGAACTGGTTAAATTGTAGGTTAATTTTATAATAATATAATATGTAAATTCATAATATACATTAATAATTATTTGATAGATAACTTAACTTTAGTAAATTTATGAAACCATTGAAATAATTATCATTCTCTTTGGTTTTATTGAATGTAAAAATGAATTATGGTGGAACTTCGACCACTAGGCGACCAATAGTGTAGTGAAACATGTCTGACGTTATACACACATCACTCGTAACGTACTAGACATATATCATCATTTTGTTTTAGTTTTTTTTTAGATTCTTGGTCCTTAGCTAAAGAAATGATCACGTTAGCCTCATTTAACATAAATATATTAAAATGTTAACAAACTACTATTTTATAACTTACTTACAATTAAAAGTTATTCACCAGTAAAACTTTGATATACGTATAAATTTGTTCTTGTTCCTGCTAGAGTCTCAAGTAGTACTGCAAAATAATAAAATCCTTGTGTGGAACTCGTATATGATATTTTAAAGTAAATTCTTCATGTATTATAGATTATTTACTATAACTCCTCGAGAAAGGAGAATACGATACGATAAGTAAAATGGAGCAGGGTTTTATTCAGATGAGCGCCCACATAAATCGATGGGGATTTTGAAATTATAATTTGTTCACGAAGATAGGTCGCCGCGGGCGCCGCCGGCTCTGCTCCGCGCTGCGCCCACGTTCATTGCATGATGCACTTACATCTTAAAGCGCTTCGTTGTTTTCAGAATTATTTATGTGTATACTTTTAACAACATTGTGACTTTTTTTCTTATGTTTTAAATTGCATTGATTAGTTTTTAATACATTTAAATTAATGCATAAGTGTATTTGATTCCAACGCTTTATCGCATGTATGGAAAAAGAAAAAAAATGTGTGCGTGTACTAGTGTACACACGTAAGAAGTGAAACTTGTTTAAGGCTTTATTTTTCGCAAAATGATCTATATGCAACTTTCCAGAAATTGGTTAAAAAAAAAAAAAAAAAAACCCTTTCTTTCTTTATGGCAAACAATTTCATTAATATATTAAAAAATAAAGTTAAATTAGATAAAGTTTAAACAAAAGGATTTTATTATCATAGACATGAATACAAAAAAAAAAAAGATGGCGCGTAACGGAAAAATGTGACGGTAAATTTTTTCCAACGCCGATAAAGAAGTTTCACTTCAAAAAAAATATGGATCTTAGGTGGATTTTAATATAAAAAGGATGTGTTGTTAAGTTGATGAAAACATCTGAGATTTCAAAATTTTAAGAAATGTGCTTAAAGCACCATACCTTCTTATTTTTGTAAAATAATCCAACGCAATAAATAAACATTAAACAAAGTTTATTTGACAATTGCAAATATTAAGTGAAAAGAAAATGTTTATTTTGTATAATAAAAATAATAAATATGAATCATAAATATTAAAGTAATCATTGTACGTAAATTATAGCATACTATTTAGTTTTTGGAACGGTATATTACAGTTTACTATAATTTTAAAGTACTAAAAATAATAAAAACAAATCAAGCTTAATACAGCCGCTGTAGCGCTTCGTGTTACTGAGTTCGGTAAATCGTTTGTTAGGTGTTGCTTCGTGACCTCACCATGTTGCAACAGCTCGTGCAAATGCTGCACTTGTGCTAGCTAAAATGGTCAAGTATTTGTGTAGCAATATGAATTATGAGGTTTATTACTTTATGAGTACCTTTGTATTTGAGTTCTGTTTATTACATCCCTATTAGCGAAATCTGCATAGATATTTAATATATTTGATTACATATACTCTTTTATATAAGGTTTTTATACTTTATAAGCTACATCCTTTATAATATGTTTATATATTCTGTCGTTAAAAAAAGAATTTGTTCAAATCTTGCAAATTATCATATATACAACTAGCGTGCCCGGCAGACGTTGTCCCGCCCTGATTATAAAAAAAAATCCTTGACAAATTATATACCAAAACCTTCCTCACGAATCACTTTATCCACTGGAGAAAACCGCATGAAAATCCGTCCAGTACTTTTTGAGTTTATCGCTAACAAACAGCCAGACAGACGCGTTAGGGGACTTTGTTTTATACTATGTAATGAAGTATATGAGTAATGTTCTAAGGTTACCTTTAATAGTAATTATTTGATAAGTTTTTGTTACCTATTACTGATTGCAAGTCTTACCATAATAGATACTTTATTCATAGGTTTTGTCCGCCGCTTTACGCGTTAATGTTAATTAAGACCTATACCTCAAGAACAGTACTTTTCTTCTAAATTAAAAATAACCTATGTCCTTTTCTATACTCCTGAAAAAGTATATGCAAATTTTTAAGATGATTGGTTGAGTAGTTAAAGCATGAAGCCGTGACAAACAAACAAACTCACATGCGCATTTATAATATTAGTTAGGATTTTAAGTAACTTGAATGTTGTCTTTATAAACATTTATGTAAACATTGTACAATTTATTCACACATATTACTTAAGACACTTTTAAATTTCAGTGAGTGGAGATAAATTCTTTTAAAAGAAGAAATATACAATTGAGATCCATTGCACAGCTAATGTGAACATTGTTGCAATCGCAAATTCAAATAGGATACGCAAACAGCATTACGATTTGAGCATTGCTCTGTTAATTTGACCCAGTTAATGATCAGCCATACATCGGAGAACGTAGATTGCGACATTAAAATTTATGCTTCAAGAAAAGTGATCGTCCGTTTGTGTTGCTTGTTTGGTCAGATGTCGTTTTCTGATTAAGGTACTTTGGCATTTCGCGATCTGGTATCATGAATCACACATGTCACAACAGCAATAATTAGGTCATCGGTACTTAAAAATGTGAGTTAAAATTATATTTGTCTTTTATTCGAAGTTTTTTGAACATTTTTTATTGGAAAACTAGCTGCCTTTCGCTAACAGGTATTAATAAAGAAAATAAGACCAAATAGGTAACATACGGACGGCTATATATTTAACAAAATGGCAACTAAACGTTAATCTGTCAATTGTGTCAATAATTTTGATTTCCCTATTGTTTTCTTTCCCACGCTCTCATTTTATATTGCAACTTTTTAACCCATTTTTTTTTCAAACATCTTGTATACATCACTTATCCTGACAATTAAAAACACAACAAAAAAAGTGTTAGCCAAATAGGTGCTTGTGTACTGAAGTGATGCGCTTACATACATTCGGCAATTGGTGTGTATTTATATATATAGATAATTGATATACATACATAGCGCAGCAATGTCTAAACGAATATATATTATTAGAATTCCAGATTAAAACTAATTTAAAAAAAACAGTAATCCAAATATGTTTAGATCTTAATCGTAACAATGTAATAACAATTTTAGGAATTTTTACATTTAAATATATTCGATAACTGTTATTTGAAATAATATTTTCTATTCAAATAATGTTAATTTTATTCATAACTAATTCCGTTTTTCTCAGTACAATTAAAATATTAATTATTTTAGGAAAATATAACGTAAATAGTAGTGTTTCCTATATTATATATGCCTTGACTCTTGACTCTTAATGTAATGCATTAACACTTAGTTACAAAGTAGCGAAGAAACCATAAACATCATCTTTTTGCTGCATCATTTATATTCTTCTATCGAGTTATAAGCTCAAAGTCAATTGGAAACACTTGTAATCTCACAAAACGTAATTTTTATTCGAAAGAGTTTAAGATCTGTTCGTCTAAGTACTCTGCGTACGCGATGGCTAGTAATTTGCCCTTATGCCGAACATTAGTGGGTGTGCTCAGCGAGCTTTCAACGTGGTTAGCATTAAAACCACAAAATATAAGCTGCCCATTTATAAAATGCAGTGAACTCTCTTTGATATGACCGCACACTGCACATACAGGACAAAGTGATCTAAATTATGTAAGTAAACGTAATTTTATATCCTAATGATGATTAAATTATTATTATTGAAGTGAAACTTCTTTAGACGCGACTAGGAGGTAATTGGACGACAATGCAACGGAAGTCCGTTACAGCAAAATGGCGTCACGTTTCTGTACCATCCGGTTTTTAAATATTTTTGATTTTGTCAATAAATATTTTATAAACAAATCAATTAAAAAAATTTGAAAAAAAAACATTAAATATTAAATTAATAATAATAAAAATCATACAATAGAATTAATTATGTATATATGAGAGCGCGAACGTGCTGCCATCTGGTTTCAATGTAAGTATGTAACAAATTAAATCAAAACTTCATTATTTTTTTTCATTTTTTTTGTGACTATCTTAATGAATGCTTTTTTAAGATGAATTGTAATTTTAGATAAAGGAGTAACACGGAAATGATTATGAATAACATTAGCGCTATTTGGATAGAAAATATTATTTTAAATAAAAGTTATCCAATAAGGATGTAAGTACAATTGTATGTCAATGTAAGAATTCCTAAAATTGTTATTATTTTGTTACGATTAAGATCTAAAGATACTTGGTTTGCTGTTTTTTTTTTAATCAGTTTTTAGTCCTTACATTTCAAAATGAGCTAAATTCAATTTTAATTGTTCATATAATATGCTTGAAGTACAATTTTTGCTGTTCATAAGGTTTTTAGTTGTCTTTATTATCTTCATACTTTACATGTACTAAATTCGAAGATCTTGCAAAATAACGTAAAATATTAGTGACAGCTTTAATTGGGTTTGGCTTATTTTGACATATAACGACTCATTTGTTTAGACATTAATGCGTCATGTATAAATTATCTATATATAAATAATAATCAATAGTCGAATGTATGTACGCGTATCACTTCAAAACGACTGCAGCTATTTTGCTAATACTTTTTTTTGTATCTGTAATTATTAGGACAAGGTTTGAAATAAAATGCTTTAAAAATCGTACGGAAAAATGAAAGTTTTGTGTTAACAAATGTCTATATAAAAAACAAGTGGCTGAAACAGAAGACAACAGGGTGATACTCAAAAATATTGACAGAATTGACGTTCACTTGCCATTTTATTTCATTACATGGTATTTTTATAGAGAAGATGTGCTCGTATCTTCTGCGTTAGTAGGCCCTGTTTCTTTTCATGTAATCGTACCTGGAATAGTAATTTCTCCATTTATTCTTCTTCATTCTAACTCTGGGTTATTTTATATCAGGAGATGACTTGGACATGTATTCCACTGGAACATAAAAGAAAGTGAGTTAATAAAACCAAGAGAAAGTATTGATAATAATAATGTTAACTATTTTAAATTATAATATATTTGTCTTTAAATGATTAGAAAACCTCTATAGGTTCCTCTTTGTTATTATATTAAGTCAAAAAATTAAAAAAGATCTAATTTTTGGTTCAGTGTTTATGATTTCAATTAGTTGGAAAGTTCGATTAGATGCAATTTTAACAGCTCCACCTGCGAGTTACTTATCTAGTATCATAGGTAATTTTCTATCCAGCTCTAAGGTTATAGCTGAATGAGAGGCAAGTAGCCGCGCTCAGGACAATAATTTAAGATGTTTAGATAGCATCTACAAGGTTCGCGCGGCTTGCTCAAGAATTCATGTGATCATCTCTTAGATCCAATCTTAGATATATCGCAGTGGTGATGTTAGGAAAAATTATCTCTCCTTATATGAACTTTTTATTAACATATATTTATATGGCCTTCATAAACTCTGTTTATGCCTTTACTAATATTATACGAATGTGTTTGTTTGTGTTTTACGCTTTCGTGTTCCAATTACTCAACCGTGAAATTTTGCATGAGTATGATACCTTTTATTTTGAAAAAAATAAGTCCCGAGGTATAGATCAAATCTATATTAACGCGTGTGAAGCCGCAAACAAAAGCTAGTGTTGTATAGTTATGATTTTAAAAGATATTCAATGAAAAATTACATAAACTTTATTGTATTACGTGCTGGAAAATCTACTAAAACTAATATTATGCTTAATTAATTTCAACTGAATTTTACTGTGAACTTAATTCAATCGTTATCTGTACATATAAATAAAATTCCTGTTATACATACAAATACATAAGTTTTCAGGATAGTATTTAAGTGACATAGTATTATACATTCTTTTAGCAGCTATGATGTAATCTAGCATAGGTAATTTAGTCTGTAAGGAGTTATAAAGGCGAAGTTATGAAGGCTTTTTTATAGGTGGTAGAGTCACGTTGAAGCTATTACTGGTTTCAGCATGAATGGGTTGGCTCACTCGGGGTAGTAACACCCTCAAATAGAAACACCGACGTGAAGTAACAGTGCTTGCATTGTTACGTTTCGTTCGGTTAGTGAGAGCACCGGGGGCCCCTTCCCTCCTCTCATCCTTTATATTTATTTAGGTTATCATTTATCCCGAAGGAAATTGCTATCTCCGAGGAATATGTCAAATCAATATTAACGCGAGTTCTTTTTATAAGTTTTGAAAAGTCACGTACAATACAGAATTCAGTCAAAAAACCTTACTATTCTATAATTTGACTATCAAGAAAATATTAACCGATATGATAAATAATGTTACGAACTGTATTCTTCCGCAAGAAGTCATTGTTCGCTACGAGCCTATTGTTTTGTTTTCAATAATGAATTAAATTTGTTTTCAAAGTCTTCCACGATACAAACCTTGACATTTAGGAACAAAGCGAATGCTTATAAACTCAGTTTTGATAGATAAATCAAAATCGTCGATAGTCCCTTACAATGATTCGTTAAAGTTAATTACGTCTGCGCCGCTGGAGCCGTTTTGTGTTTACTGCACGCGTTCACAATTTGCTTTAATTAAATTGTGTGAAATCACTCCGTTAAAATTAGTGGGAGTTGATATATGATTAAAATGATTTATTTATAATGTTTTAATTAAAGACATCACAATATTATAAACGTTTAAATAAATTGCGTACAATTGATTTCCAAGTGTATGAATCATTAAAAGTTACAAGTAAAAGGTTACATTACTTCGTTAACTTTTGACCCTTCTGCATCCATCCATAAACTAGCTTTTGTTTACAGTTTCGCTCGTGTTAATGTAGATTTAACCTATCCTTCGGGAACAACACATTTTTATACTGTTTACAATTTAGCACAAGATGCTAAGATAAGAGACTTCAAGTGAAGATTACAACTTCCCAACAAATGCTTGACGACATAATTTAAATCGAGAATTGTAATAAAAAAAGTTACAAAAATAATACTTAACAATAGTAATAAAATAATCTGCCTACTTGTCTAGTATCAGTACTTATTGGTACTACTATATTAAGCTTCTAGAACGAGAATATCAGCTCTTTTTTCAGTGACGTTGTCGAAATCCCTAATCTTAAACGTTATATTAAAGAGATTATAAGACATTTTACGAAAATAAATTTCCGAAGGTTGTGATTTCGAATGAACCCTGAGATTTAGTTCTAGTATTAGCCTGAATAGCTTCCGGAAGCTGTATTGCATGATGTTTTTTTATTTCTCTTGTTATTATTCGACTTGGATTATATTAGACTAGCCGGCACGGCGGACGTTGTCCCGCCCTGAAAATAAAAAAAAAACTTTGAAGTTAGACATATGCTGTCGCTGACTTTTGTGTAGGTATTATCAAGTTCTACAACTTTTCTCTAGAACCCAATCATATATCTCTCATCGTTAAGGCATCGTTCATAAGAAATCGTTTTCGTTCAACCGTTCTTTCTCCGACTTACTTTGCAAATCCGTCTACTACAAACAAGGCTTTTCATTTTTCGGGTTAATATATAGCCTATGACACTCAAAAATAACGTGGCTTTCTATTGGTAATAGAATTTTCAAAATCGGTTTAGTACATCCAGAGATTACCCCCTACAACGTCACTAACTCACAAACTTTACCTCTTTATAATATTAGTATAGATTGGTCAAACGGTAAACGTAATATAAATACATTAAAAATATATTTAAATCAATGTAATATTTAATGTAATACTTAATTCCTTCCGCTGAGTAAATAGCGCCCTTGAACTTTCAACGTTCTATAAAGCGCTGCATGTTATACAAGTATTGTGAGTGTACCTACACTACGCAATTTAATGCACACATTATAACATAAAAAAAACTATATTCTGACTATTGTGCGGCGATCATGTTTTTTAAACGTAATTATGTAATTGTTTTGTCGCATTAGCGACTTTTGTAGTCTTTTTTATATATGGTGTATGTATTGGGTAGATGTATAAAGTAATGCTATTATGAACACGGATAAAAAACAGGACAATCTTTTAATGTATAATAAATTTGCATACTGTATTCAAAGTAATATTAGTTACTTTGTTTTAAGGTTCATATCTGCGTGGCAGATTTATATGTGTGTAATTTGCAACACTGGGTTGTTACCCAGTTATATAACATTTATGATTACAATTATAAAGTTTTGTACATTATTTATTACATTTAATTTTTTTACTATTGCAACAGTGAGTTCGCTTCGTTTCTTATCCGGTAAAGGGTATTTAGTATAACATTAGTAAGATGAAAGAAGTTCCTATATGTATAAGGTATAATTTGTTAGTGCAGATTATTAGATCCATTAATGAATTTATATGGTCATAAAAATAAATAAATGAAATATTCAAAACTTTCAAAATTAAAGTATTGTATTCAATTTAGGCTCAGTGTCAAAACTACCACTGCATCGGTTCGGAAAACAAACCAGTCATCGAGAAGAATCGGCAAGAAACTCGATTGGGTTTATCTTTTTAACACACATATATTTAAAATACATTAATGTTACAATCGTTATTAGTGCGTACACAGAGAGAGTTGTTAATTCTAGACATCGCCATTGTTCACATATAGATCCACTCTATCCAAAGCCCGCTTGACATGGTACTTAACCTTACACTCCGGTTAATCGGTAACATGATTTGGGACTTTGTTATAAAAACTAAAATGATTACCTAAAACTGTTACTGGACGTACTGAGTCTAAAACATGGGGTGACCAGTGTGCCATAGCTTCTAAAAATGAAGGTTCTAGGAACCTTTTGGAATATCAAAATTTTAGAATTGGTATTATTAGTAGCAAAAACAAACTTTGGTTATCAAAATTTTGTTTTTCATTACAATATGGAGTTATATTGAATAAAGGATCCAAAACACATGCGATAAATAATTAAAATAAAAGATGAAAAGATAGATTGGCGATTCGCGTGACTGAAGCAATTTGATGGTGTATTCAAATTATTTGATGATGTACACACATACTGTTGGATTTCGTACAAAAAATAAACTTATATAATTAACGAGCTGCGGATGATTCTGTGAAATTATACCTTGTGCTGTGTTATCATATCTACTGCAGAGATTTAGTCATTATTTATTATTATTTAGCGGCTGCGCTCGTGTTCAATTTTCGTTATTGTTTATATTCAAGAATTTAATTAATTTATCTCATTCGTTAAATGTACTGATCACATCTTGTTAGTAATTTATGTCGCTATAAATCCTGCAATTCAGTTACCATACATATTTGGGTCAGTTAAAACTTTCAAAATAAAATTAGCCCTTTTAAAAAATACCTATCATTTTAAAGCTACAAAATGTCTCATTCATACTCTGTTTTTTTTTTTATCTTCTGATGCTCTTCTATTATTTGTTTAGTAAAATCTTGAGATTAACTAACAGACAGACATCACACAGCTTCAACCAGTATGCGTAGAAGTATTAAGCTATGTGCAGAATTTATTTTACTACGTAAGCACATCTTCGTTTAAGTTTTGCCTCCGTTGACCCTGGGATCCTGATACCTTGCGTCACACTACACGGCTTGCTCGTACCATTAAAGTGCCAGGCATTTGATTTGGCATGTCGGGGAAAAGAGTGAGACGCCCGGCTAATAGCGGATTACTTCTGTTTTGTAAAGCGTTCTCTCTATTGCACAGCGCAATGATTGCGATAGATAAAGATAACGCTGTACAAAACCAAATTGAGCCGACTATGTCGGTCTAGTCCCCGGCGTACCAAATGAAAAGCTGGGTACTGTACTTCGTTCTGGTCTTATCATGGATATTAAATAATTCATACGTTTTTAACTTTTAAACCAGTAATGACAAAATTACGACAAAAGTTCTATTTGAATAAATCATACAAAATATATAGTTCTCGTGAATGAGGTTTGATATTATAAAGCTCATTTAATTAATTATTCTAATTACTGATGACATGTTTGTAGTTAGAATTAGTTTGCCCAACTTTTCAGACTACTCTAAAATACGTAAAATACACTTTTCTATATTAAGTAATTCATGTAATCTACAACAAAAAAAGTAATCAAAAATTAAAAACACTTTAAATATAACGTTCAAATGGTTATCGTCTTAAACATATACCGTATTATTACAAAAAAGTTAAATATGTATTGAATACTTGCTTTATAAAATTTGATTATAAAACAGTATCTTACCTTTGTTTACAAATGAGCATTACTTAAATTCTAAATATTCTCTAACACTTGTCTAAGTTGACAGTTCTTATTTTAATGTTTTTTTTTTGGTATGGCCTCTGCATAGGCAATTTCGCCAATATCAAATGTCACAGATACACGTTATAAGCATAATGTCAAATATTCAGTCTAACAACGTGGAATAATCTACAATAGCAACATATCAAAATAGATAAATCACCAAAAGGTGATAGGTACTGTGATGAATTGTATTTCTATTTGCCGGCGAAAGACTTTTCGTAACAAATTATGATTTTCGTGGGTATAATTAATTTGGAAGAATTAAATAAATTACACAATTGTAGAGACTCACAAGTAAATCATAACTACTACTATATGACATTATTGACATTTGACAATGTATTTGACGATTTATGAATCTGACGTGTTACTGTTTTTTTTTCGGAATGGGCTCTGTCTATATTGGCTAGATATGCAGAGGCCATACATAAAAAGAAAAAAAAGACATGTTACTGTTATTTGACCTCACGCACTTTGACGTTATATACAATCTTATAAATTGCTTATTTCAATAATTACATCATTTTCTTTTAACTAAAATGTCACAATAATGATATCCAATTGAACTTAAAATAAATAAATTTTCTTAACGAAGATCTGAACAAAAATGTTATTCATGAATTGAAATTGTTCGCAAAATATTTGTATGTAATGGAACGTTTTTGAATGATGAGATTGAATTGAACGAATGTAATGCCTTATTTAACGCATAATGTGTAAATAAATAAATAAATAAATAATTCAGAGTTGCTTGCATAAAAACTTAAACCAGATGTTAAAAGGAGAAATTGTCTAATCGTTATTGCCCGTACTCTCATTATATTAGATTAATTTTTTTTTATTTCTTTTAATATTAATTTTTCCAATTGATCATATACAATTCTGCTTCAAATCTCAAATTACTCTCAGATGTAATGTATTTGTTTTTTTTTTCAAATGTTGTTTGAGTTTGTTTACGGAATTAATTTTCTTAATGTAAAATATTAAGTAAACTTAGTGAATTTCATAATTTCACTTTGTAACCCTAACTGTTTGCTCATTGTCAGACTAAGCGTGCAGTCTACACCTCTAATTGCGATGACACTTACCGTTACAAATTGAGCTTGTCTTATTTTAATAATGATCAGTGTACATTATGTTGGTGTTCAATACATAAATAAATAAATTAAGCTAGACACCCATAAAACACGCTTTTGTAATAAAGTATTTTAAGTGTCGGTTCAATGACGTTTTAAATTTTAGACAGTGCTCAGTAAAACTCGTATTAAACTCGTCTTCATTTTTGTTTTTATAATAACACCGATATCATTCAAATAAGTTTACCAGTGGTGTACCAAAACCCGTGTAAGTTCCGTATTGTTATTGCTAAGGCAAGAGGCGGGAAATTTCTATTCGTAATAGAAGTACCGACCGGGCCATGCGTTATTATCTATTCACGGCCGACAGATTGCGAGATATTGTCTATTTAATAATGTACGCTGAGACGTATTAAGGCAGAATTGTATTGAGGTGAGCTTTTATTCACGGATGATAAAGCATAAAGCATGTCATGATAATACTATCCGAATATACATAGTCTATTTGGCATTTTAAGTACCGTCAAACTTTGAATAGTGTTTTAACAGGTGTACTAACACACGAAATGAGACCAAATTTTCCCTTTACATTAAGACCATGAAATTTAATAAAATGATAACTGAACGTCATTTTGTCAGTTATGACAATATTTTTGAAGATCTCCGAAGTGTCTCCTGCTGTATTCACTTTTTTGTATGGAGATATTTTACATTTGTTTTTCACAAACTTTGTACTGACAATGCCAAGCACAACGAAGAAAGAATTAGCTAATTCGGTTCTGTCGTTCTGAAGTAATGCGCATATACTTTCGGCAATTGATTTTTATTTATATATACTTAACTCTCAGAAATCTTCATTTCATTTACTCTAAATATCATACGAGACATAAGGTATAACTGATGGATACGTTGTATACAGGTGTGTTCGTCCACTTCAGACAAGTATTTTGAAGTAAAACTTCCTTAGGCGCGACTAGGAGGTAACTGGACGACTATGCAAAGGAAGTCCGTTACGGCAATATGGCCTCACGTTTCTGTACCACCCAGTTTTTAAAATTTTTGATTTTGGCTATGAAGTTTATAAACAAATCAATCAAAAATTTTGGAAAAAAAAATTAATTAGAAATATTACATTGGATAATGATAAAAATCATAGAATATAATTAATTATGTATATATGGGCGCGTGACCGTGCTGCCATCTGGTTTCAATGTAAGTTAGTAACAGATTAAATCAAAGCTTCTTTATCTGTTGTGCCATCGGAACTCTAGCTAATTCGGAACTTTAATAACATAGGAAACATTATTAGCAACTCTTTGTTATAAAGTAAATAAATATACATTATCAATAAACCCTTTTTTAATTCTCACATGATGTATTTATTTTTAACTTAATCGCCATCTCTTAACGCCAAAGAAGTTTTACTTCAATCGCGTGTGACGGTTAAACGCAATCATTTAAAAAAAATCCTAACAATGCTATTATGTGAAATGTAGCTATATCATTTATGACGGAAACGTCACTGAATATGCGGTCGGAGTTTTGACGTTATTAATATGGAGAAACATACGACGGGGTATTTTAAAACTATATGGTACATGTTATAAAAAGGTATAGAAGTCAAATAGCACTAAAATTACTTCAATCAAACGTATGCTAACTTTACTGCGAAAACCATTTCAACTGACATTGACTATTGAAGAATGTAGATTAACGTATGTAATGTTTATCGCGCAATGTGCATAATGTCTTTGAGTAAGATTAGATGTTAGGTACTAGCTCTATCCACGGCTTAGAATGCGTGTACTGTTCAATAATTAACTTTAATTTTTAATAAAATTTTGGGGTTTCTAAAATTATTTGATAATTCTTATATGCACATAAATTTGTAATGAAATATATTTTTCTTATATAAATTTTCCACTTAAATGAAGATTTCGTTTTTTGAACTTATCTTTATATGATTTATTAAAGAATCTTACACGTAAAATAGTATTATTTATACAAACTATAAAATGAGAGAAGAAACTTTTTTAAAGTCTATTGAGAATAAATAAAAATGTATCTTCTAAGAATTATTAATTTTGTATGATTTACATAATAATTAATATCATTACACAGTATAAAACAGAATCCTCACCGTGTCTGTCTGTCTGTTTGCGATAAACTCACAAATAACTGAACGGATTTTTATGCGGTTTCCACCAGTGCATAAAGTGATTCATGCGGAACGTTTTGGTATATAATTAATCAAGGATTTTTTAATAATCAGGGCGGGACAACGTCTGCCGGGCCCGCTAGTAAACAATAAACGATTAAAAAAACAATGAATCGTGGAATTATATACAAATTTCATAAAAGTAACTCAAGTCGTGTTTGTTTTAAATACAGATATAGTAGGCAAAGCAGACAAAAAATTTTTCGCGTCATAACTTATCACAAACATGAACAAAAAATACATGCTCAGACAGAAGTATAAATTTAGCTATAGTATATTGTTATACATGCGACAAATGAATTGAGAGCGTCAGAAATAAAAGATCGTCCAAATTAAAGCGAATGTCTTTACATTTAGATTACGAACGGAGTGTTCACGACAAGGTCGTGTAGCAGAAATATTTTAGAATTAAAACGTTTTCATATTAAAAAACATATACTCATTTATGTTAATGTTAACGCGAGATCAGATATGCCACTTTGCGTTCGAAAACACGAGTTAAGATTTCTCGAAAGGATAGCTTAGTCGTTTTCGTTTTGAGGCATATTTTTATTTGGAATAAGTTGTGAGTGTTTATGACGGTTGTAATAAAAAAAATTAACTTAAATTAATACATTTACATATTATGCTTCTACGTTTAAACTTGGTGATCCAAGAATTATTTTCAATGATGACGACACGTTTATCGTAATGAAAAAATAATCCTTTACTATTCAAGGAAAAACCGAATTATACTCTTGTTTACTGATTTTGTAAATGTTTTGTTTTAATTTATTTTACTATAATTGTATGAGGAATTTTAATTCTGATATTAATTATATTTCAGGGTCGATTGTAAAAATGACTTTAGAAAAGTAAATACGCATGTTTTGGTAGGGTTTTTACTATTTTTTCTTATTTTTTTTTCTTTGTGGTCTTAACTCAATTATCAGACTTAAAATACATGTACACGCTCGTGAGGCACATTTGAAGCTCCATTTTTGAATCTCATCAACGCATACACATATGGTTAGCTTAACTTGTATGAATACTTTAGACCGATAGCTGATGTTGCATGCAAGGCAACAGTGGAAGACAAGGCGCCCGTGCGCCCTTGCACTCGTTGTGTACGGCCTTGTACAGCTGAGCACTTTAGCACTCGCCCAAAAAGACCTATGAACCTGTAAAGGCTTGTTAGGCAGAGAACAATAGTCGGATTAAAAAGATTAAAAAAAAACGATAATTACATTAAATTCCTGGAATTGCACGACAACCCAAGCTGAGGTTCGACAATTTGGAACCCTTGGTGTAGTTGCTATTTCCACTGAGTACTATTTGCCCTCTTGTCAAAATGTGGTGAGGCTGTTAAGGGCATACTGGATAACAACATTTAGTCAGTTCGAAAAAAATATATATTTATTGTTTTTATTATATAATGCTTATTGGATTTGACCTATCTTTCGGAAACAGTATTTTTTGTATGATAGATACAATTTTTTTTGTACCCTTGTTAACATATAAACAAAATTTTAACGATGAACGATTGAGTAGTCAAAGCGTGAAAGAGTACCAAACAGATTCACTTTCGCACTCATATTAGTTAAGATACCTTTCTACTTTCAAATACACACCTGGAAGTTTAGAACTAGCTAGCATGTCTATCCGTAAGCGTGCCCGGGCGATATATTCCGTGAGGATATACAATATTGTAAGCTTGTAAGCTGGGCGTGTGCGTGTCCCTATCACCGGTTACTTCCACTTTTAGATACCATCATCCTCTACATATTTCGATTAAAACAACGACTAATTTTCATCAATTTACACTTTTATAATTGTTTTTCCTCGTAGCTCCTCTCCCGTCGATGTAAATTTGATTTATTTCTCAGGAATAGTACATTGTTTTTCTTTTTATATGCCCTAAGTTCTTTTCTATATCCCTGACAATATATATTGAAAAGTTTCATGATGATCGGATGACCAGATAAGGCGTGAAACAAACTCACACTCGCATTTATATTTAAAATTTCAGAAAGATAGTCACTAGCTTCCTACCCATCTTCGCACGAGAGTACTAACGTAGAAAATGAAACCAAACGTTCCCTTTATAGTACGAACAAATACCAACCAAATAGACTAAAATGTCAACGGAACATCTTAATCTCGTTTCTGTCAATATCTTTTAAGATCTCTGTACTGTCTTCTGTCACTTAAACACTCACCTTTATGTGGATATTTTGTAACACTATTTTCACATTTTCATAAGATTTTTTAAATATTTTCTTTCATAGAATCCCTGTTCTGACGATTACAAATACAAAAAAATAGTTAAATAGGTGTAGCTATTCGGATTTGATTCGCTTACATGCATGTTATATATCAGACCCTTCAAATGTACAAATAATTGTATTTGCTGGTAATGGATAGGATAATAGGATCGTAGGACGCTTAGACTTGTCGCATTCAGAGATCAGACGGTACATATAAAGTAATCAAATGAGGTTGGGGGGTACTGGTTCGCGGCCATAGTGACTCTGTGTTGCGCTAGTGTCCACTCAGCAGCTGAGAGGCTCACATGCCGGCATGATAGTGATGTCTGGCGCTGGATTATCACTCCCTCGTTGGTCGCAATTATTTTTAGACTGCACTGTACTTACCATCAGGTACAGTGATATAAATATGCCATCTTACTAAATAAAGATGTCGATGAGAGAATAAGGAACTGTGATACGTCTTCATTTTGATTTCAAATGATCTAAAAAGAAATTATTGGAGGTCCAGCCTCAAAAAAAAAAATTTTTTTTTAATAAAATGTATGTATATTGTTGAAGTCTTTAATAAGGAAAAGCTGAATGAAAAAGCCAATATACGTTCGGAAAACATTCCTATAATCGAGCGAGGTCGTCAAGAAATCCTAGTGGGCTACTAAAAATATTTATATTTGTTTATTCGATAAACATATTGTCTACTTATTCTCATATATAAGAGAGCTACAGTACAATGTTTTCTACTACCTAACTACTTACTAATATTGATATAATTTCATTCGTATTTTGGAATATAACATTTTTGATAGTACTTTGTTAGGTTATTTATCTTCTGGTAATGTCGTCCTTTTCATTGTTTTTTAAATTAAAAGGTACTTAAGTTATCATTATTATTTCATAATCAAGAATTGAAATAAAGCATAATATTTATACATAAACATTAATTGTAGGTTATGGAGCAGCTTGCTACCATCATTTATGTTTAAGAATATATTTATTTTATTAAGAGTTGCAAGTTTCTTTTAATTTATTCCAAAAATCAAATATTAGATAAGTAGCAATTTTGTTAATAAGTCGCCTGTAGCCAGATTTTGTATACTCAGGTATTTAAATAATTTAAAGCTAAGTTACGAAGTCTAAGTATTCTTTATGAAGGATATAAGTTGCACCTGAACATCTGTCAAGTATCTCTAAAGCTGTTAATTGATTAGCGTTTATGTTTTTATTTTTATTTAGAAGCGTCAGTTAACAGCATAACACCCACGGTATGGTAGCAACATAATTTATGAGCGCACCCCGGGGATAAATCTGCCGTGCGATCGATAGTAATCCCGATAACGATTAGAGGCTTGTCATAGTGCCGACGATAAACGAGAATCTTGAACAGCCGGCGAGCGAAACACTGCCTAACAAGCAAACTGAGATTCTTTTAAAAGTTCGCCTTTGGCTGGTTATTATTATGAAAAGTAAAACTATACTACATTGTATAATAACTGTACATTGTTAACAAGGTTGTTGAAGCATTAATCAAAGTAGGTTAGACTCCTAAACCACAGTATGATGGTAGGGGTTTTCCTAACGTCCGCCAGTTTAACGATAGTTAGGGTTATAACTCTCAAGAAGATGACGGAAAAACAGGGCCAAGTATCTATATTTCTGTAAGCTTATTCCAGCAAATTTATTTTAGATCCAGTCCTCTAGTATTAGCTTATCGTTGGCCACATCTTCGTCTAAGATCAGATGAGAGTGATGTTAAATAATAAAGCGTAAATGCCAAATAAAATTTCGCTATTTTAAAGCGATGAAGGCTGAGTTGTTGTACGCTTGAAGTTAATGTCAAAAAGGTAGTAGCTTAAAAATGAATGTGTATTTAATAATTAGGGCAAAAGAGGGACAGTAGCCCTACGAGGATACATGCTCATAATTTCTATTGGAATGTATAAATCAAAGGCAATCGTAGCTAACATTTGTAAAGTAAGTCTAATACGATTCTCATAAGGATTAAAATAATATGCATTGTTATACATTTTCTTTGATAAATCCTTAACTGTATTCACTCACGGTCTAAAAGTTATCGGGGCCTCTAATCCAAACAATGGTCACCTATCCCTATAAAGTATGTTGCCGATAATTTTTTTTATAAAAATATATACGCTATTTTTGATCCCTTGCTTGATGTCATAGTAATCAATAAACATGGTTTTCATTACAAAGTATATATATTTGTTTCCAGAAAAACATTAATTGATTTCAAAATATAGGACGACTATCTTACATTTACTCTATTACGTACAAATAATACAAGCAAGAAGAAAACACTCAAGAGCACTATTAAAGACAATAAATTTTAAACTACAGGAATCCTACAATTAACCTAAGCTATTAATATATATAATTGACTTGTTTATACCACATAATGTTACTGCAATTTTCTAGTAACTAGCACTAACTAACTAAATTACAAATCTCAAGTTGAATGTTTGTCGTCAAGCAACTAGGGATGTGGTCCGGAAGCTGCGCTCAGAGACAGTTACCTTTCTAGACTTAACGTTTAGTACTCCGTCATTTAAGATCAAGTGTAGCTTTAGTGGAATGTTAGATTACAATTCAATACTATAAAAATAACTGTGCTTATTCCAAGTTACAATTTTAAGTGTAAATGTATTTATCTTAATTATATTGCTTGTTTGCTCGAAATCATAAAAATATCCATTATATTTTAGTGCATTCTTACTATTCGGAATAATCCTATATTTTACGGTCGTTACTCATTTGTTTTATACGATTAACATTTGTCAGTGTTATTTTCGCTATTATCCTTTCTTTTTCTATGTTTTGACAACTATCCGAAAAGTATATTCAAATTGTTCATAGTAAAATGATGGCAACTTTAATATAAACTCTCTAGGAACAGTTTTAAATAAATATTATATTCTCATTTTGTATTAATACTTTGTATTTACTGATACAAATGTCCTATGTCGGCGAAGTATGATGCCGCGCGATCTGTTCTTTACACATCAGTCATACTTTATACAATGATATTATAACTATATAGATACGTCATAAGCGCTTCGACAGCGCCATATTAAAACTTGGCTACTTAGCTTATTTTTGATCGACAGCGCCATATTAAAACTTGGCTACTTAGCTTATTTTTGACGACTGCCTCGTCAATCCACCCGTATCTAAGCAACATATAACTATTTCTTTTCACCACCGATATTGAGAATATGACGTCTTTCTTCCACATTTCATCGACGACAGTGTGGTATAACAATATTACTTTACGTATGTGTGCGTTATCGTGCCATTTGATTTATTAAAATATCACGTAGGTAATGTATCTTTAGTTATAATATCATTGACTTTATATAGTTCTATAAGCGTACTAATAACGTTGTTAGTAATACGATATATTAAATGTTAAACGCAAGTGAAACCACGTGTCGTTTCTAGTTTTGTTATAAATAGAAGAGAATTTTATAAAATAATATAATACGTTTTATCATACAGTTTCTGATAAGACAGTGACTTGTATTGGAATGAATATTCTAGCGAGGTCAGTGCTTACCAGATAACGATCAGGAGTTCAACTGTTTGCTGTTCTGTTGGTAATCGATCCACGTCATTTCAATCTATGCAAATATCTGATTTTATGAAGAAACTTAACTCTAAGATCGCTGTCTCTGTAACTAGATATGAATATATAAAATATTAAACAGAGGAAATGACATCTATTTATTAAATTGTATACATGTAGTTTGATTTATAATTCGCAGTAAATTCTTTAAATATACAATTTTAGAGTTCAACGTATCAAGTACTCTGTAATTACTTGCGGTTAGAGATTATTTAATAGATGCTGTGAAATAAGCTTTGTTCTTGAAGTTATAATTTTGATAACACAGTGCATTTATTCAATTTATAAATATGGTCTTAAAACTTCATTATTTTGGTTTTTGTTTAATGAATACGTAATTTGACACGGGATCGTTTCATTCATCATTCCAGATCATTCCAAATTATACATTTAATTATATTATATTAATTATATAATTGTTTAACATTAAGATTAGATTAAGATTACTGACAACTATAACCATCATAGAAAATACATAACTAACCACTGTGCGCGAAACGAAACCACAACCTTTCCGTTCAATAGGTGGGTTTCAACCGCTGCACGACTGCTGTACCAGTTGTTAAAAATAATACTTATTTAAAAATAAAGGCTTTGTTAGACAAGTCACAGAAAATAACAATTACGTTATTAAGGTTCAGATAATAGAATTATACTGAAATGTTTAAATTGTAATAATCGATCATTTGTTCCTCATGAGTACTTTTGTATATACCATTAGAAATCATGTCTTAGAATAATATAACGGGAAGCAATGATGGCTTAATTGACACAGCGTCAATAGTTGTTGAGGTATGTATGCTTGGTACACATATATGTTTAAACAACTAATATATGTATGAATAGTTAGCTTAGCTTAGGTTAGCTCAGATAGGTCGCGAATTGCATGTATCAGGCTGTTGGCTGTTGCCCAAGCCGAGGTGTGCCGTGCACCCTTGGGCTAGTTGTCAAATAAAACCGGCTGAGTGTCTTAAGCGCTCGCCTTAGTAGTCCGTTGAAGCTGTTAAGACCTTGCTAGGTCAATAGCGTAGTCAATTCGAGAAAAAAAAAGTCGACTGAGTCGGAGCTTCCGTTGAAGGAAAACAACGTGATGACATCATACCACGGTGGTAGGGTTTTTTCTAAGTCCGCTCTACCACCGGTTCGGAAAACAACCCAGTCATCTAGAAGAACCGGCAAGAAACTCGATCTGGTTTACCTTTTTAACAGATATATATATATACTAGCGGACCGGGCGGACGTTGTCCTGCCTTGAAAACAAAAAAATCCTAAAAGTCGATCGCAGCGCCACCTGCCGGGTCCAATTGTGAATCTAAACCATTCTCGAATCTCCACGAACACACACAAAAAATTTCATCAAAATCGGTCCAGTCGTTTAGGAGGAGTTCAGTCACATACACACGCACACAAGAAATATATATATTAAGAGATATATATATATATAGGCAGACATCACCAACGTTCACATATTGATCCACTCTGTAATAGCCTTTTGACATCTAAACCCGCTTGACATGGCGCTTAAATTCACTATCCGGCAAATCGGTAATACCCTTTGGGATTCTGTTGTAAAACCTAACGGTATTTCCCAAAAAACTGTTACTGGTTTTACTAAGTCTGAAACATGGGACAACCAGTCGCCAAGCATTTCGGTGTATTCCGGCACGGTGTTGCACTTGAGAGCCAATCCCCTTCTAGGCTTGGTGTGTTTTTCATTTAACATTTAACATCAGCTGAGATTGTGGTCTAACTCTAAAACCTATTGGTTATTACAAAAAAGTTAAATACGTATTGAATGCTTGCTATAAAAAGGTTTCGTATTAAATGCACCGCGGTCGCTGAATGTTCGCCATCTTGTTATTTTGTCTCGCTTTGGTTACGTTAGGTTAGACTTGCGAAAAAGGATAACGCGAACTTGCCTCGGGTGAGCGCGGTGCATTTAATACAAGACCTTTTTAAGGCAAATATTCAATACGTATCTAACTTTTTTGTAATGACACCGTTAGAGTATAATATAAAAAAAAAAGTGGCAAAAGGCGGTCTATCAAAGACAAGTTCACAATTAGCTTCAACTACAATAGACGACCCCGATGCTTCGTGGAAACCGTCACGGCACAGCTTTCCACTGATATCGTTCTAATGCCGCTCATTTCTTTGCGAATAAATATAGTACGTGAGTAATTGTGTGTGAATTGTCAAAACATATACACGTGGGATACTGGTACGTCTGTGAAAGTACTGTTTAGAAATTATATCGAACTTATAGGCACTACATTTGCTAATGGTTTTGCTCTCGTTAATTACATTTTATATATACAAGTACCTAGGGAAAAGTGTATTTTTTTCGGGATCTAAGTAACTTTGGTTTGGTAGGTGGTAGAGCCACGTTGAAGCTATTATTGGTTTGAGCATGAATGGGTCGGCTCGCCCGGGATAGTACCACCCTCTCATAGAAAACCGACGTGAAGTAACAGTGCTTGCATTGTTGCGTTTCGTTCGGTTAGTGAGAGCGCCGGAGGCCCACCGTCCTCCCTTCCCCTCTCCTCTCCCACTCCCTCCCTTATCCCCAAACACAGGCTGGCAACGCACTTTCGACTTTCCTGGTGTTGTTAGTGTCTATGGACGGTGGTGATCACTTAACATCAGATGACCCACCTGTTCGTTTGCCTGCTATGACATAAAAAAACTATGTTTTCATTAGTATCCCTAACAATGTATACGCAAAATTTCATGATGATCGGTTAAGTAGTTAAGGAGGGAAAGCGTAACAAATAAACTCACTTAAGCATAAAGTCATCAACAGTTTTGTATTATGGGTGTCAAATATGAGTTATTTTTATTAGATAAAGTGATCGCAATGTTTCTAATGTTTATATAATACTAGCGGACCCGGTGGACGTTGTCACGTCCTGATTATAAAAAAACCTTGTCAAATTATATACCTAGCTTCCCCATGAAATACTTTATCTACTGTTGAAAACCGCATGAAATTCAGTTCAGTAATTTTTGATTTTATCGCGTACAGGGAGACAGATACGTTGACATCGGATCGAAATAATACCGGAAATGATACCACCACGACCTTTTTTTATATCATAGGACGCAAACGAACACGTGGGTGATGTTAAGTGATCACCACCGTCCATAGACACTTGCAACACCAGAGGAGTTGCAAGTGCGGTGCCAGCCTGTGTTTGAGAAGGGGGAGTGGGAAGGGGGTGGGGAGTTGGGGAGTTGGGTATCCGGTGCTCTCACTAACCGAACGAAACGCAACAATGCAAGCACTATTACTTCACGTCGGTTTTCTGTGAGTGGGTGGTAGTATCCCGGGCGAGCCGGCCCATTCATACTGAAACCAGTAATAGCTTCAGCGTGGCTCTACCACCTATAAAGTTTTTTTAACGTTTATATTAATTCTAATATATATATTGCGTAGAATGTAAATACCTTTTTTGTTTCTTGTTTTAACGTTTATATTAATTCTAATATATATATTGCGTACAATGTAAATACCTTTTTTGTTTCTTGTGTAAGCAATGTTATTTATGTCAAATATGAAGTCGTTTAAAGTAATAGGTTTTTCTAGAAAATTACGTATGGGGCCATAATAAAGCGATAAAAATGACATGTAACTTGATAAAACACGCAAATTAAAAGGTTAATGACTCGCTTTGTTACAGATTAACCAGTTTAGTTAAGAATTAAAAGGAATTAAGATACAGATTTGTTTGCGGGTGTATTTGTAAGCGATGGGAGGTCACATTATATGCGTACTAAAAAGACTATCTTTTTTTTGTCGGACAATATAGCTACCTATGTGGGTTATCTGAAACTATGGGAATAAAATATATATTATTTAACATATAATCTTTTCAACTTAGCCTTGAATTAGGATACTATTTTTTTTTTAATTAAACGTGGTTACTAATTATATCTGATAATAAAATAAAATCATATACAAAACACAAAGCTACTTGATTCCAGTAAGACTATCTATATAAATAAAACGATACAGGTAACGGAAACTACTATTATTCCACGGAAAAACAACTATTAGGTTTTAATTCTTTAAAAAAAATGCAATATCTTCATTTAGTATAAAATATTAAGAAACTATGGTTTTTTTAAGCGTTGCAAAGGACTTAAGAAAATTTGTAATATCATATATTTTTGCTATTACTTTTTTATGTTTTTTCTTCTGTACATAAGATATAATTTAAAGTCAAACAACGAAGACAAAGTCGCGGGCATCTGCTAGTAATTACATAAAATGATTGCTTATGTAATAACGACCTAACTTGGACCACAAAGTACAGTATTTCCTCTTTTTCATTAGTCGCTTCTCCGCGATAACGGTAGTGGGCCGTGGGAGCACTCTGCGATGTTTTTAATTATTACGATACTGTTAATTTTTATTTATTACTTTTATACAGTATCATGGAGAGGAGCGGAATGACAAACATTGCGCTTTAAGTAAACACTTTTTTATTTTTTTTAACACTGTTAAAATAATTGTATATGTCAATACCGATCCAAGAAAGATTGCCTTTGTTTATACTATGAATCTGCTAACTTAGTGAGCCACGGTCGATGAACGATTTACTATTCTTACCATCTGAATTTTTTAAATTCTTCTGTGGTGTGTTATGTAACATTAGTTAAGGCGTTTTGTAGGTGGTAGAGCCACGCTGAAGCTATTGCTGGTTTCAGCATGAATGGGCCGGCTCGCCCGGCGTAGTACCACCCTCTCACAGAAAGCCGACGTGAAGTAACAGTGCTTGCATTGTTGCGTTTCGTTCGGTCAGTGAGAGCGTCGGAGGCCCACCTCCCTTCTACCTACTCCGTCCCCAAACAAAGGCTGGCAACGCACTTCTCCGGTTTTGCTAGTGTCTATGGACGGCGGTGATCACTTAACATCAGATGACCCATATGTTCGTTTGCCTCCTATGACATAAAAACAATGCAAGTTGTCAACCAGTGACATTCGCGCAGCGGCTTGTATCGGTCGCTAGCGTCAACAAACGGATATATATTGTTGTTAGTTAGTGTTAATTGGTGCTCCTGACTGGCCGAATATACGTTGTTCATTACAGTAGTAATTGGCAGGACATGTTATAATTATTTAAAATAAAAATGTACGGCATTTTGCGATTTCATAAAATCGTTTTAAAAAACAAAAAATAGACGTCAATAGTAAACGTACATTCATTCTTATACAATTATCATTTCGAAATACGTTTATAGAAATTCTATCCGTTAAATATCAGATACAATGGCTCCTCACATAAAAAAATTAAAATATAAATCTATACATATAACAAGAATGTAAATCTAACGTATCTGTACTTTTTCGATTTGCGAGAAAAAAATTGTTGCAGGTGTTTTAAAATAAGTAATAAAATAAATTTCAATCATTTTTAGAAATGTCTGTCTGTCTATCTTTCTGTCAGTTTGTTTGAACACGCTTCACTGCTAAAGTACTGCGTTCACGATAGAACCATAAAGCATATCCTCGAGAATAACTTAATCTTTGTTTCATTAAAATCGGTCTACTATATCAAAAGTTATTGTAATATTAATGACGCGGCGACTTAAGTACGACAGAAAAGTAGATAAGTAAATAGACTTAATACATTTAGTAGATTTTATTAGTCACTGTTTTTTATATTAGGTTCCACGCGGACGAAGTCACGGGTACAGCTAGTTGTAAATAAAATTCAATTACCAGTCGTCAGTACTGACTTTACTGGTTAAGATTTATATATCATAGACCGCAGTTTATTGCCAAGTCTCTTACATCTTAAACGTTCTAGCTTTAATTATAAAATCTTCTTAAAACACAAAATAATGTAAAAAAATATATACAAAGAGTACGTAGCAAAAAAGCGAGACGCGCAGGCTCGCACCTGCCAATGGCGTGTCGAGATACGACGTTTATATTTAGAAACCACTTTATTTAACTCACCGCCGAGCTTAAAGCTCCCGATAAAAAGGTTAACTTAGTACACTTGCGGTGCGTCTTTTATTAAGAACCATTTGAATTTCGCTCACGATTGTATCAATCGACCGCGTTAAAAAAGTGCATCGAGAAAAATATAACACAAATAGAGCTAAGAGAAAATCTATTTCATTTTGTTGTTAATAAAACTTAACGTAAAGATGATTATATGGAATGCGTTATCAGGTACTATAGTTTATATGGGAGGTCTTTGAGGAGATAGTATGGCCTCGTGTTGGTACGGAGTGAGTTTTGTGAATCAGTATCCGTTCAGTGAGCATAGCGAGTGCTCGTACGAACCCGTTGAATTATATTCATCTAATTGCAGAACGCGTGAACTTTATTTATTCTTTAAACTATTCAAGAACTAATATTATTATTTAATAGTGAAATATAACAGTTACTCGAGTGAATTGTGAATTTTTGTGTTATGAATTTTGAATTGTAGTGTAATATATATATTTTTTGTTGGTGACTTTCTAGAATAACTGGAATAGGTGAGTGAAATATTTTTGTTATTTGATTAGCGTTATATTATTAATTGTTTTTACGGTTAGCATGACGCTTCTTTTTATGTACTAAAGTTATTAAAGATATGGTTATTGAAAAAAAGCTTTAGGTGGTTATTGATATATACTGGTGCTAATAAATATATTTTTACATGTATGAATAGAAGTTAGATAGTTAGTGGGTCTTGTATGTGCTGTTAATAACTATATGTTGTTCAATAAATAATTATTTATCACAAGATTTTTAGAAGTAAAGACCTTCGCGAGTGTGACTATATTCCTACTTCTAGCATGTATATATTATTCTATTTTGAACTATTTATGGTTTAATTAAAACAAGTTTCATATAATCGCGAAAAAACGTGTAAACTATAACGTGTGAAAATATATTAATACAAAAATGTATGAATGCTAGTATTATTTTTTCCGGAAATGAAAATCTCGTGAGGTTTTTAGACGGAAGAGATAATTATGTTTTACGAGTAAACATAACTGTGGAGTTTTAGTATTTTATTTTGAGTTAATATTATTTCCAATGAAATCCAGAGTTATGCATTATTTTCTTCCTCATATGATTGTTAATAAAGGAATAATTATGTGAAACTAGCTTTTGCTCGTGGTTTCAATCAAATTAATGTAAATTTGACCTCGGACACAGTACTGTTTTACTGGATGAAAGGTACTCTATGCTCTTTTTCGTACCCCTAATAATATATATGCATAATGTCATGACGATCAACGTGATTAGTTAAGGCGTGTAAGTGTAATAAATAAACAAAATTACATTCGCATTTATAATATTAGTTAAATTATAGGGGTAATAATTTTCAAGTGTTTAAACTAAATAATTTAAGTAAAAGTCACGAAAATAATAAAATACAAATCATTATTCGATACTCCTGGTTACTATAGCATTGTGATTCCCAAAGTAGTCTGTATTGACTCTCAGGGGTCTATGATGAACAGTAGACGGGTCGACGTCAGCAAAAAAATGGGGTCCATGAGATGCAAATAAGACTCAATGATAATAATCTCATTTTATTGATGACTAGCCTCTGCTCGCGACCTCGTCCGTGTGGAATAGTTACTTTGGGCTAACGTTAACACGCAGCGGAAGCTCTCAAGAGAAAAAAAAAACGATTTTGAAATATTCTTTATTAGTGCACCATTCCAATTGGTTTTAACGTGATGATATATAGCCTATAACCTTCCTCGATAAATGTGCTATATAACACTGAAATAATTTTTCAAATCGGACAAGTAGTTCCTGAGATTACCCCCTACAACGCCACAAACTCACAAACTTTACCTCTTTATGATATTAGTATAGTTGATGATGATTGATATAATATGATAACATTGCCCACTGTATAAAATACACTACACTTAGAACGATTTTTCAATAATAAAACAAAAGAAATCAGAAAACAGGACGAAGAGTCGGCAGAAAAAAATATTACCTGCAAAAATATGATTTCTCATGAGTAAAGACGAAAATGTGACCTCCAAGTCGTGATGTTTGATAGAAAGAATTATTTGAAAGATACCAATTTATAAATACGAAACAGTTATGCGGCTGGTATCCGTGTTCAATATCTGCCTCATTGTCAAATTTTTCGCGTGATTTAATACTATTGTCAAGTGATTGGCATTGAAATTGGATTGTGATATTTTGAATCTGTAACGCATTTGTTACTCGCTCACGTACGTAATTGAATATTTCATAAAGATTTGATAACACTCTTACAGGGTATAAAAAGTGTTTTACATTTAACGTGTAAGTTTGTTCTATAGGTTAGGTTGGTTAATCGTGCGAAATAATTGTTTGACGATTTGAGCATTTAGTAGAAGTTATTTAGTAAGTTTTTGTGGTTTATAATAGATTTGATAACTATATATAACTAAATACATTTTTAAGTCGTTTTTTTGTTTGAATTGTTTTATATGACTAGTTGTGCCCGGTCTGGAGCATCATGTAAAGAAAATAGTGACTAATAAAATCATCAAAATATATTAAGTCCATTTACTTATCTAGTTTTTTCTCGTACTTAGTCGCGTCGTCATAAAAATTAGAATTTTTAATAGAATGAACCGATTTTAATAAAACTAACACTAAAATTACTCAAGGATATGCTTTATGATCTTCTTGTTGTGATTTTATTGCGAACGCAGTAATTTAGTAGTGAGGCATGTTCAAACAAACAGACACACAGACATTTCTAAAAATGATTGAAATATATTTTATTATTTATTCCAAGATATTTGCAACAACTTTTTTCACAAATATCTAAATAGTATAGACACGTTAGATTTACATTATTATTATTATATGTATAGAAAATATACTCAGGAAGAGCTTAGTTTAATACATTTGTGATTTAAAGTATACTAATAATCGAATTCGACCATAATTAATTAATTTTTCAAGTTTTAATCTTAATGAAATAAAGTAATATATATAAAAAATATTTAGAAACAAGTTTTTACGCAAATGTGCTGAAAAACTTAACCGGATTTTTTTTCAGTGTTTTTTGTGGTTATTTTGAAATTCGATTTTTTTATTTTTATTACATATTCATGTATCGTCCTTAGGCCAGAACAAATATGCATAATTAAGTAGGTATAAAGGAACTAGTGCTAATTCAGCTTGTAAGATTTGACCTAAACAAAATAACAAGCACTGTAAGTTAAATAGAAGCTTGTAAAGAAACGAGTTAAAGATGTACCACCTCTTCCATTTTTTTTATTGGTAACACATAAATAAATGATATACTTATATTAAACAAATTGGTAAAGAATCAGAGGAGGAATATAATATATCTAGCTGTTTCATCTCTGTCTATTTATATTTAGATTTTGGGTTTTAGCTTGGCCTACAAAATAAAACAATATTATATAAAAAACTTGGCACATAGTAAATTGCTTTCGTGCTTGAATGTTTGTAATTATGTAGTAGAATTTTATCGATAGTCGGTAGGTCTATATCGATGGCATTAAAAAAAATAACGCAACAATATTTGTGATATTAATTAGCATTAAAGTACGAATAGAATCGTTGCAACAGTGGCGATATGTTTCGAAAGCTCGCGAGTTCGCGGCTCTGCATTCTTGTATCCGAGATCTCGTCTAACCGGCGCGCCCGACTCTTGGGGCCCGGACCAGGGAGCAGAGGGGGTGAGGGACGCCTGCACTCTTTAAGTGACATTTCTCTATCCTACCCCATACTTTAAAACCATTGATAGGCTATTTTTACAATTTAGCATATAACAGTAATTATTGTAAACTACAGTTGCATTTGTAGCTTACATACACATATCTGTTTAATTGGAGAGCGAGAAATCAAGATTAGGTATGATAGAATTTTGGAACGTATATGAAAATAATAACTTTCAACATCTCTTGTGAATAATCCATACTAATATTTAAAACTGGAGGATTTGTTTGGTTGAACGCGCAAATGTCAGGAACCACTGGTCCGATTTGAAAAAGTCTTTCAGTGTTAGACAGCTCATTTATTAAGAAAGGCTATGTATCATCATCATAAGAGCAATAGGAGCAGAGCAGCAATGAAGAATGTTTCAAAATCGGGGTGTTTTTTCCTTTTGAGAGCTTCTGGTGCCTGTTAGTAAGCTGCTAGTTAGTCCAAAGTAACTATTCCACGCGGACGAAGTCGCGGGCAGAAGTATCAATAATACATGTGGTATTATTGAGTTATTTTGCTCAGTTTTAGTAAGCAGAATAGCACAGCGAAAGAATCTCGGTAAGTGTGTACATACTGATCAGTAATGTAATATATTATGTCGCAGATACTTCCTCATCACAAGTACAATTACGCTATTACACTACAATTGACGTGTTTTTATAAAAAAAAAAAAATATCAGGATCCATTCCATATAGGTAAAACTGGCTTTGGTACCCACCACATTTCTCTTCTGTCAAACTTTTTATAATTATACGATTACCGTCTTCAGTAAGCACCGTGCCCAGGAATGCTTTAAATTTCTGTCACATAGGAAAAAAACGAATAAAGAACCGGAAAGTTATCCAATTTGAAACGTGATTTTGGTAGTCTGATCTACCCGTCGCAATTCGGAGAATTCCACTCGGGATAAAATGTTTCTGTTATTTGGGATTTTTGTAGATTTATATTGTATGCACGACAGTATGTCGTTAGTCAATTTTCTCTGGTTATAAATACTTGGTACATTTGTAATATAATAAAGTTTTTTGTTTTTTTTTTTAAATAAAAAGTATTTCACTTAAAACGATTTGTTATTAAAAGAACGCGCGAAAAACAAATATAGATAAATAAAAGAAACAATAGAACTTGAACTAGAACAAACAAAGTAGCACAATCTGTTATAAGCATTTTAATATGTGAAAAAAATACACGTAACATCGATTTAACGTAATAAATCGTGATAATATGTGCCACTTTTCCTTAATTTGAATGATTAATACCCTTTCTTATTAATAACTTGTCTGAAAATTTAAATAATTTAAATTTCGTGTTATATAATTGATTAAAATATTGCGACAAGCGATTCGTTTTAACAAATTGAATACTATAGCGCTTGTTACATGACAAAATATTGCTAATTAAGTAATTAATAGTTTGAATAATGTATACAAGTCAATAAATTATAAAGTTATATAACCGAATATAATTTTGTGGCAATAAAATATTTAAACTGTATAACTTGTTCGAGAATATTCGAGAACAAAGCGCAGATGTGTTGTTATCATATCATAAATATGAAAAGAAAAATTTAAAATGCGGACATTTTATCAAGTCATGGCTAATATTAGATATTTCTAATAAGATCTCAGATGAAATAAATGATATTCAAATGTTGATTGGTAAAATATCAAACGTTTTTCGATTATGCAACGATGAGTCATGATTGTAATAAACGTAAGCTTGGAAACTGGCTAGTGTTAAGGGGCCGGCAGTTGGGAGTATCGTTTCAAGCAGTTTCACCGCTTTCTGTTTATGGTAAAGAGAAAAGCTTGAAAATGGAAACTCTTCGTTGTCGTATGTAAACATTCTTTACACCAAGTACCTATCCATTTTTAGCTGCCAACTATTTTTAAAATCAAACTATTTTTTAAGGTCAACAAATGCATAGAGATTATTTATCTGTAATTCAGTATCTATGATAATATGGTGAAGCTAGAATTTATGTTTTCTTTATCAATTGAATTTTTTATTGTTCAACTATTGACAAAGTTTTGTTTCGACAGAGTTTCCATACAAAAATAAGCTTGTATTGAAGTCTATAATTTATATACCGGTATTCATTATTAATACTGCTTAGTTTACTGTATTTGGTGTTAAATTAGTTTTTCTTCTTTGTCACATATTAAATTCTTTATTCTTCAGAGAAAAGTTTTTGAGATCAATGCAGAAAAGGGTAAAACAATTAAATATTTATTTTATTAATGTAATTAAATATATTATGCTACGCTTAGAAAATTTTACATGTTTAATATAAGTTATTATGTATATTTATTTGTTCATGAATAATGGTAGAATAACCCTAAAAACTATATACATTAAAATATTTACAATGAACTAATGAATTTCTTCATATATTCCTAAGTTTTAAAGTTTCCTCGCATTCGTTTTACCATTAATTGTCACTAGCAATTAAAATTTTATAATAATATTTCTCTTAATAGATACATGCATAAACGATTAAAGAACTAGAAGCTTTCAGAGATGTGTTCCCGACCTGATTAAACGTTTAAAAAAATATATTTCGTTGCGTTAAAGATTATTTAGTTCTCCTCAGTACAAATCGGCTGAGTGCCTTAAGCGCTCGCCTTAGTAGTCTGGTGAAGCTGTTAAGACCTTGCTAGGTCAATAGCGTAGTCAGTTCGAAAAAAAAATATCCTCAGTACATTCAAATACATTTTAAATTAATTTAAAAAAACAATTAAAATTTCATCTTTAACGGATAAAAAGTCGAGTTGGACCGTGTGAAAATAGTTTTCGATATGATAATGACCGTTGAGCCGGCGTGCCGATTGCGTAACAAGTTTAAGCAAAAACTCAGTGAGCGTAAATAGAAGAGCCCGCGGTTTTATGGACATTGGCCATTGAACTATGAGTTAATAGTCGAAGATGATTGGAAGAAAGTTTCGGGCGGGTTTTAACAATCAAATGTGTGAAATCATTACTCTCGAGTGGTAAACTTGACGTTTATTTGCGTAATCGTAAATATTAAACATTTTAATGTATTCCATCTTTAGTGTATAAATGAATTTACATCGTTTATTATTTACATTTTTTTAACACAGTTTTTAATTTCATATATGTATTTAAAGTATATAAGCACAATACCTATGTCCGCAGTTACGCAGCGTTTTTTATTATTTACTAGCGGGCACGGCAAACGCTGTCCCGCCCTGAAAAAAAAAACCTTGACTAATTAATTATATACCTGAATCAACATTGCCAGATTTTTTTTGTCGTGTCGGGATTTTGAAACTTGGACTTTGGACTTTTTGAGTGAAAAGAGGGATTCTTTCGGCGAAAGCGGCACATAGTAAAAAAACGTATATTATCAAAATTTTTGAATATTTGTCTTTCTGTTTTACGTGACAATAAATAGCAAAAATAGGCATTGAAAATTTATTTTGATAAAAATATGATATTTGAAATCAGATTTACCCTATCGTTAAATAGTTGAGTCTTATTCGTATTCTGAAAAAAAAAAAAACAGAAATGAAAATGCACGCACGATTGAGTTATCTAAAAAGCGGGACTGAGCTTGTCCCGTGCGGGATATTTAATTTTGATTTAAAAATCGGGACGTCTGGTGACGCTGACCAAAACCTTCCTCATGGATCACTGTATCTACTGGTGAACAGCGCATGAAAATCCGTTGAGTAGTTTTTGAGTTTATCGAGAACAGACAGACGTGACAGTACTCAATAAAGATTTTCTAACATTTTTTTTTACTTCGTAGGCATTAACTTTCTTCTTTAAGTACTTTATAAATACTAATACAATTCCAAAAATAAGCTACAATGTGTTCGTAGAATTTAGAACAATTATAATTTATGGTAAATACGAACCCGTGAAGAATAATAAATGAAGCTCATCCTCTGATGGATATCAAATTGAAAACGTGCTATGCATTTTACAATACAAATTTTACCTTACATATGTATATAGAAAACTTTACAATACATACATAACGTTCCCCTAAAATTGTATTACTCGAAGTTATTTTTTATGGGCTGATTTACAATATACCCTTCTTGCTCTTCTGTGAGTATTGCAAAGCTATACAGTTATTTTGTTCGTTAAGTCTTATTTGATTTTTTTTTAATTAAAAGAAAACCGTTTTTGGAAGATATATACCCTTTTTTTTTAATTCTTCTAATGAAAGTATATTGTATAGAATAAAGCTGAACGTAACTAATTTACCTATTTATGGACATCGTGGGATTGTAATGACTTTGTCAATTAATGTCTCCTTGTAACGATCCACTCAATTTTCAGCTTGGATAAACATATGAGGGCAGAGACCTCGTTTAATCTGAGCAATTTCTCACAGCGCGCGTAAATTAAAGCATTTGTAATGAACCATAACTCGGCCTTGGATAGACCGCGGTCATCGCACGTTGAAAACCAACCGGCCATTTGGACGTGATTATGTAAACATAAACAAGTTAGAAAATAGTTACATTTTGTACTAGTATGCCATTACCACGACTATACTTCCGACGCGACGCGGCGGCCCCTAAACGACTCTCCATTTTATGTTTTACAATATGGTATAAAACGCAATTTCTACCCATTAAATAATGTATATGGAGCCAATAAAAAGTTTCTTCGATGTATTTTAAAGCAAACTGAAGTCGTTAATTTGTACGTCGTGTGTTCTATCTAATAAAATATAATTACTAACACAACAGCAGTTTGAAGTTACCGAGTCTTTAGAAACAACGTTAGTAATATAAACCATAATCGTTTAACTTCGAGCAATTTTATTTATTATCGGGAATATAAAAATACAAACAAAAAGTTCGCATAACATTTTTCAACTACATTAGATAAGCGGAAAGGGTTTTTGTTTAGATTATAATGTTTAGCTTTTATATATTACATATACATGAAGCCAAAACTTTGTACCCCTTTTTAAGAGAATTCTGCGAACGGATTTACGTGAAATTTGACATAGTTAAAATTTATATGGAGAAGTACACAAAGTTATTTTTTTATATAAAATGCTTTAAAAACACATTAAAATAATTTAAATATACATTACTCACACTATATCTTGAATGACACACAACATATACACACATGTAAATGAAAATGACGTTTCGTCATCCTTCATTTTACTCTTACGTTCCAATTACCTATTTTCATCCTACGTTCAAATTTTCAACATGACTTACATTCCATACTTTATATATGCTCTTTGAAATTAACTGGTCAAATTGTGGGTTAATTTTATAATATGTAAATTCATAATATATATTAATAATTAATTGATAAATAATTTGTCTTTAGTAAATTTATGAAACCATTGAAATAATTATTATTCTCTCTGGTGTTACTGAATATAAAACTGAATTATAGTCGAATTTCGACCACTAGGCGATCACTAGTAATAAATAAATACTTTATTAACTACAATGTATCTATTAATATTATAGAAAATAAATGCGGATTATAGATATATTAGATTCAATTTAAAATCGATTCTATAACGAGATTGCGTGTATTATAAAGTAATTTAGCCTGTGACAATGGCTTTGATCATATCTGTGTGATGTATAGACCACTGGTGTCTTTAAGTGGCGTTTGTCGATAGAGCTTATCGATCTAAGTATAAACGATGCGCCATCCTTATTCCTTGTGATATAATGATTAGTTTAGCAATAAATAACATTATCTAATAAGAAAATTATAAGAACTTATTTCTCTCCTTATAATAATTATAAATATCATATATTTATTTACAATCTATTACAATATTATTACATACGAGCTGATACCGGCGACCTCCTCTGCATTGCATCTTATATTAATAATATGACATCTCTAGAGAAAAAAAAACAAATTACAAAAAAAAATCTTTTGTGTAGTTTCTTAAATTTTCAATAACTTTAACTTATGATATTTATTTAAAAAAGGATCTAGTGTCTAACCTAAAAAAGATTTCATAGCGACAGACCTCTCTTGTTTTATTTATATGTAAGAAAATAATTAATTCTTATATATAGTTTTTTTAGTTTACTGTGTAATTTGGTAGAGTAATTTTTATAGATATTTTACGTATATATACCTATAATTCATGTCTCTTTGTACAGTTAAGAGTATATTCCATAATCTTCTTAATTTGCAAATTAATATATGTTTTATTAATGAGAATTCAAGTGGAATTCTGATAAACAATAATACAAAAAATAAATATTGTGTTTCTCATATCATTTTTACATTGGAGAATATTATAAAATTAAACTTATGAGTGTCGACAAGAAAGTTAGTTATATAACTGTATGTTACTTATGAAATTCTCTGCATTGCACCTTCTGTTATATGTAGGTGATATAATAAAGTAAATGATTCGACAGATATTTAGATTATGATGTTTTTAGAAAATTCGTTTCATAGAATTATCTTCAATCCATTAATGAAATAGAGGATTTATCTTTAAAATAATGAAACTTATAAATGGGTTACTTATTTAGATCGGTACTGTGTAACGTTTTGTAGGAAATTTCATATGTTTATATAATAAGTAATTAAATTAAAAAATAATGTGTAATTGTATGCAACGTTTATTACAGCAAGTTACGTTTAAAAATATTGTTCATAAGGTGAATTCGTAATAATTATAATTAGTTGTTGCAAATTACAAATTAACTACGTAAGTCTTCTTAATCATTTTTTTTTTATTTTAAACATATATTTATCCATTGTTATATTTTTAGTTGATTAATTAATTAGTTTACATTTTTAGTTCATTAATAAGTTAATTTATTGAGTTGATATTTGGCTCTATATTTCATAATATTGGTGGTGCTTTACGTAATATAGTTCGGTTATTGTGCACAAGTGAAGTGGATCGGAAATAATACCACATAGCATGGATTCTGACTTGCCCACTAAGACTCCCTGGAAAATTCTAACAAGACGGCCACCATCATGTTAGTTCATTGATATAATCGCAAGAAACTTGTAACATCATTACCTTCTTGACAATGGCAGTAATAATCTACTTACAAGATTGGTTGCAAAAAATTAAATAAAATAAGTTGATTTGTAGACGCTAATGTCTATAATGTCTTCGAATATTCACAAACGAAATGATCTACCGAAGATTCCGTATTAGGTACATAAATGGGAGTAAATAAACAAAGAAAAATTACGGTGTACCTTCCCACAATAAAATATAGTTTACATTTTATATTTACATTTAGCGGGTTTTGGTGTGAAGATACTAAACAAAAGATATTATAGGGTGAATCAATATGTGAACGATGGTGATGTCTAGAATTGAGACCTCTCTTTGTGCATCCACTAAAAACGATTGTAAAGCTAATGTATTTTAAGTATATGTATGTTACAACCTTATTCATTTTCTTGCCGGTTCTTTTCGATGACTGGGTTGTCTTCCGAATCAGTGGTAGTTACGACATTCTTATTGCCTAAACTGAATAAAGTATTTTCGACTTTTATTAACCCACTAGCTTTTGGCAGCGACATCGCTCGCGTCAATGTAGATCTGAGCTGTCCCTCGGGAACACACATACCTCTATAATTTTATTTATATACTAGCCTCTGCCTGCGACTTCGTTACTTTGAGCTAACGCTAACACGCAGCGGAAGCATTAAAGAGGAAGAAAAACCGATTTTGAAATATTCTTCATTGTTGCTCCGCTCTTACTGGTCTTAGCGTGATAATATATAACCTATAACCTTCCTCGATAAATGAGCTATATAACACTGAAAGAATTTTTCAAATCGCACCAGTAGTTCCCGAGATTACCCTCTACAACGTCACAAACTCACAAACTTTACCTCTTTATAATATTAAGTATAGATAAGTATAGATAACAAAATAATATAAGTTACGTTCGCGTAGGTTTGTTGGAGTTTTGTAATTGTATTTAGAATGGGATTTTATTTCATTTGTTTTCGTGTACAGGTTAATAGTAAGATCAATTAGGTGTTGAACTCGTATCGTTGATCATCTTACGCAACGACGCGAGCTAAAGATAACGTTTCGTTTAACATGTCTATTATATCAATTCAGATAATAGATCGATTTACATAACGCGCTGAATAGAAAGCGCTGTGAATCAGACAAAATAGGTTCTCAATTGTAAGTTTTGTGCACGTTAATTACTAATCTACTGAATGAAGTATTTATTCTTCTTTGTAAGAAAAGACGGGGAAATGATATGGTTTTATGTATCATTTACTTTAGTATAGTAGAATTACAGGAAAAAGTACTATTTTTTGTATATATATTGAAACAGATATTGGTAATATAAGTTCAGTAAACTCTAACACTATTCGACTGATCATCGTGAAAGATGGAAAAATGTTTTTGAATTGAAAACTTCTTTAGTTCTGTAGTGATTTGAAACTCGATGAAACAAATAATCAACATTAAAAAGGGACAAAGATATACATGTATGAGATTTAACGTGCAAGAGAATGAGATAGAATACATTATACAGTGTTTCTTATATTTGCGGTCTCATGATTGTGTATTGCGTTACCTAATACCTGCATTGATCCGAGGGTTGTACGTGTTCATGCTTGTACGTGTGTTAGTACGAGTGTGTCTCTGCCTGCGTATCAGGAAGCCTTGGCAAAAGGCATCATAATCAGCGTGGGTTATTGTTTACGTGTATTGTTTATTTGAATATTTTATAATTTTTTGAAGATTTCACTTCTACCGCATGTGAACTACATCCTTTTTTATAGAAAACTCTTTATGCTATTTATATGACTATACTCGCCACTAGGTTGCGCTGTAATAAATAAACTTATGTATGATTAGATGGATCGTTACGAAAATTGGTGCGTGTAAATATTTCTATCCATTTTACTATGATTTCGTTATTTATTACAACATATATTAATAGCAACGAATACCAACAAACATTCGCGAAGCCACGGGAATAGATAGTTAAATATGTAAATTAATTACGAAATATTTTTACAAAGTAAATTGTTTCCTGTTAGTGAAGCAATCGGTTATATTTGATTATATACAATATGAATATCTGATTAATATGAAATAAGATCAGCGGTTACCACGGTGGTAATTTCTGATGAAGTTTCAAAATATGTAATGCGGATAGCAGGATGTGGTGTTTAATAACATTACATCAGGCATTGCAACAGTGCATTGACCTTTCCCTTGTCAGATGAGGCTAAGAGATTATGGTACACATATAGGTGTAACCAAAGAACCCGACCAAGATAACAGTCGTACTTGTATTCTTATTAAGCATGTTACATTCTTTACGAAAAGTTTCGTCACACGTAATATTATAAAGGCTAGCGTAAGTTTGTTTGATTGTTAAGTTTAACTACTCAACCAATCGTCATGACATTTTGCACACATATTGTCAGAGGCATAGAGAAAGACAAAGTATCTTTAATTGTAAAAAAAAGAATGTTTCCGAAGGATAGGTACAATATTCATATACGCGAGCGAAACCGTGGACTAAAACTAGTATGTATATTAGGGTGGGCCAAAAAAATCGACTATTTTTTTTAACTTTATACTCTGAAAAATAGGTTTGAAGACATCTCAAAAAATTTTTTTTCAAAGTATGATGAGCTCTTAATTTTAATAACAGAGTCTTCCGCCTCTCAGATTTTTATTTTTTCCTTATTATTAGAAAGAAAAAATTATATTTCGGTATTCGCTATTTGAAAAAAATATCTCAAATATTTATAGGAAATTGAATTTTCTACAAAAAAACGGGTCTCTTACAATTTTTTTGTAAACCTCGCCGTTTAAAAGTTATTGAAGATTGAAGTATGATTATTTATGATGATGATACAAGGATAAAGAAATCTGTCTGAAAATAATCAAACTTTTTTTTTGAGGTGTCCACCAACCCATTTTTCAGAGTATAAAGTTAAAAAAAAATACTCGATTTTTTTGGCCCACCCTAATCTATATCCATAAATAAGATAAATGCCACACTCAGATTTTAAGAAACAATATGTTAGATTTACAAAATATAATACCCTTTGATGATGCCACCGATTTATGAACATTGTTACTCTTTGAAGTTTTTATTCACGGAGATGATTTTTAATTTATCCGTTTTATTATAGCTTGCCTCTTGGTGCCGCTGCAGCGTAATGACTTCTGTAAGTGTAGTTAGCATAGATATTTGAAAACATAGAATATTTACACAGTATCCATCAGACTTAACCATTCTTACAACAAATAATAACGAAGGCCTGAGGAGCCGCGGGTATCATTACATAGTATAAAACAAAGTCCCCTACCGCGTCTGTCTGTCTGTTCGCCATAAACTCAAAAAGTACTGAACAGATCTTTGTGCGGTTTTCACCAGTAGATAAAGTAATTCACGAGGAACGTTTTGGTATATAATTTATCGAGGATTTTTTTATAACCAAGGCGGGACAACGTCTGTCAGGCCCGCTAGTTAACGTATAAATTACAGCGGAGTCAAATTATAGTACACTGACAGTATTTATTTTCTTGCATCATGTAATTGTTAAATAAATAAATCCATCTAATTAATTTGTGCCATGCAGCTTTAATTGAATTGGTACGTATATATTAATATAATAGGCCCGGGGGTGTCCCCTAAAAAAAAACAAAAAATATATATATATAATCTTTTTTTTTTTTTATCCAACAAAAAAAAAAAAAAACTGGAGGGGATTTTTTTTTTTATTTTTTGTTGATTAGTTTAACAGTAGGTACAATTCCGGTGTCTAAAGAATGAGGGACGCATTTGCCGTTCTTTGTAACATTGAGTTTTATTTAAGTCTGAAATTAGGAAAAAGATGCCTCTTATAATAGTTTTTGCTCACCTACGAGCTTTTGTACTCAAATTACACTTAATTAAACAATGAGTTAGACGTACTTTACCAAGGGTGTAGGCTACAGACTTCCTCTTTATTCGATTTGTGTCCTAGTTCGTTGCGTCCCTTTTCTTTAAGACACCATGTATTCAAGATGTCATGTTTAAAAAATTAATTGAACCTCACAACGATTAATTTTATTTCTTGCGTACGGGAGAAGATTTGTATAAATGAATATACGATAGTCATTAATATTGTTGAAGTAAAACTTCTTTAGGCGCGACTAGGAGGTAACTGCAATGCAACGGAAGTCCGTTACGGCAATATGTTTTTTGATTTGTTGTATTTTTTTTTGAGTTGGATTTTGTCAATAAATAGTTTATAAACAAATAAATAAAAAAATATTAATACAAAATATTAAATTGAATAATAATAAAAATCATATATTACAATTAACTATGAATATATGGGCGCGCGACCGTGCTGCCATCTGGTTTCAATGTAAGTAAGTAACAAATCAAATCAAAGCTTCATTATCTGTAGTGCCATCTATCAGGTAATTCGGAACCTAAATAACACAGGAAATATTATTAGCAACTCTTTGTTATAAAGTAAATAAAATATAGAAAAGTACGAACAGATTACGATGATATATAATAAATTATTTTTACTTAATCGCCATCTCTTATAACGCCAAAGGAGTATTACTTCAATCGCCTGTGACGGTTACACGCATTAATTTTTTCAAGCACAGTGATAGTCATTAAGTGTTGTGGTCTTCCAATTTTCAATTCATTTAATATTTTGTCTAGCGAATTTTAATATCCTTTAATATGCTTTTTTGTAACATTTAACCGTTACTTCAAACTAAATACCACTTTAATGTATGTTGTAATTACGTTATATAAGAGATGGATAGTTAAAGATTGGATTTGAATTATTGATAAAAAAAAACTAGTTTGTAATATAGGCGGAAGCTAATAAAATTGATACAACAGGTATTAATTAGAATATTGAAAGTTCATTCGAAATTGGTTCTTATGTAATAATATTGAAATACGTTGATTGAGACGAATTATAATTTGTTTATATTTATTACTAGCGTGTTAATGTGACTGATTCGTTGTTGTAAATATAGTTTTGCTATTTCATAGGATTTTTTTCGAACTGACTACACTGTCAGCCGGCACGGCCTTTACAGTTTCACCGGACTATAGTTTTCATTGGAGTTACAGTTCCCATTTCGTTCTATTTGACGTAGATGTAATCATCCCAAACTACACTATCCAACAGTTTCGTATAGAGCGCGACAGAAATAGGTTCTTTTTAAATCTGATTCGTCGACCACGTTCCGTTTTAAGTTTCATATGCCCATTTTTATTGGTAAATAAATTGGTACCATTTTTATTGGTATTTCGGAAAGCGTATGTCGCCTAGACAATGCACTGAAGATACCTATATCTACCAGCAAATATTTCCTATAAGTCGATTCGTCCGTTTTAGTGACATATTACAATTTAATTGACACGTATGCAATATGCGTAGATTAAATTATTGCGAAAAATGAAAAGTAATATTTATAAATAATTATAACATTAATTAAGAGAATTGCTTAATTTTATTTTATTCTGCAATGTATCTGTTCTTTAATATAAAAGTTGTTGGGGTCAAATGTATAAGGCCATTATATATCCGGTGATTCGAGTACGGATATATATTACGAATATTTCCGCAATTTATGTATGTATACTGTTTTGAATTTTTATTTGAAATACTGTCTGTCATCTAAGGGTTGAAAATTCGCCGTAAAAATCCTCCATATTCTTATAGTGTCTAAAACCGTACAGATATTTCGGTATCATAGATCGCGAAGACTTCAAGGACCGCCGTAACGACAATCACTGCCTTTTTTTGGAGATATTTTAGGGGACAGAGTATGCAATTGCCGTATTTGTACTGAGAATTAAAACAAATTGTTTATAGGTCAAAATGTATTTATTTATCCAAAGTATTTACCTTTATTGTAAATACATTTCTGTCATCTAATTGGAGGAATATTTAAATTTGGATGATAAAACTATGGGGACCTGGACTCAATAAGCTGTTTGGAGGTATTTTGTACTATCATTACATAGTATAAAACAAAGTCCCCTACCGCGTCTGTCTTTTCGCGATAAACTCAAAAACTACTGAAACAGTGATTCATGAGGAACATTTTGATATATACTTTGTCAAGGATTTTTTTATAATAAGGGCGGGACAACGTCTGCCGGGCCCGCTAGTTTATTAATAATGGTAATTTGTTGGGACGAGATCTCGTAAGTACGACGAATTACGGATGGTTTCTAACTGCAGGACTTTTATTGTTGAAACTATCTCTCGAGCAAAGTGAAGTTTTGTTGCGTCTTCAAGGAGCAAAAAAGATCGACTATTGAGTCGAAACTGTTTTATTGCGAGTTTAGACATAATTTTTGGGTATTTTACACAGTACACATCTGTTCTTATTATTTGATTAGGTCTAAGGAAGCTCTAGTAAATTACACCAAATAGCTACAATCACCTTTTTGTGGCTAAGCTTGGCTTTAGAGCATTGTTATGGGGTTTAGACTGCGGTCAGCCATTGCGTTGTGCATTTGCAAATATCGTAAATAATCTACCTTACACGTCACAATTCAGATCAAAATCTTTTCGTTTCTGTATCTACGTTTCAACGAGTGAACTATCAACTTCAACTATAGATCAGTCAAATCACGAGACACCCATTTTACAAGTTTTTTAATTTTACCGATTTGATCTTGAAAATTGATCCTTATTATGAATAAGGTAACGTTAAATTATGCTGGCAATCATTTGGTAGTTATATGCGGATCAGCTTTGACCATTACTTTAAATTAATCATTATTTATGTTAGTGGTTATCTACTTAGTGATTCATTCTTCAAGTCGTATTCTCTAACACGAAAGCGGTAAAATAAAAATCGCATATAGGCGTTGGTTAACCGTGTTCTCTCAAAATACAACATCGACGTTACGAGCAATTGCCGCCTGTGTTTGTCCCACGTTGAAATTCATATTCGAAAATCACTTTCATTTTCACTTTAAAAGCTGAATGTTAAAACATTGGAAAGTCAAACAATCAAATGTCATATATTTTTGAAGGGAAAACTTCTTAAGGCACGTCGAGCGGTATATTTTTTGTGCAAGAGACGCGTCATGACATGCTAGTAAGCAGTCGGTATTGCGCTTGCGCGGCTTGCGATAGTCTAGCGACGTGCAGTATACTATAAGGCCTGTGTATATCCAATATTGATATTTTGTATTGAGATTGTGAAGCCCTTCATAGGTTTGGTGAATTAATGAACTGTATAAAAATGTATATATTTATTATTCGGAGTGCCAATAGATGTGAAAGAGCGACTGATAATTTCAATTTACTTAGTATGAAATTTAAATAAAACACACTGTAATTAATTTGAATATTCAAAGAGAACACAGTTTATATCCATTGTTCTGAGCTTCCACTTCAGTTGCAGTCCTTATGACTGCCTCGACTTTTTTAAATTATTGATGTTATAATTTCCGCGTGAATAAAACTTTATCTTTGAAATCTGACAGCATATAGATTTCATTTTTGAACTAACAACTAACAAGGGCAACTTCATATGTAAACCGCTATTATTTTGTTCAGTAAGCACTTTAATCATTTCTTCTTATACGCATAGTTATAGCACGTTTATGAATAATATTGTATCATTAGCATTACGTCATTATATTGTTAAAATAACAAAAACGAATAACATATGTATTTATGTAACAATTTGGTCATCACGAATGTAAAATAGTAATAATTTGATATAAAAAGTTTAAACAGCGAGATGTTTAACATAATGTCGGCTCATTTAAAACAAAGGTGAGAGTACTGTGAAACGTTCTCCAATCATGATTAGCCCCTGAAGCGCAAGCAAAACGATATTTCCACTTTACTACCTCTATTTATTACCTTTGTTGCATGTTGCACCACATTTCTTTTACAACTGTATTTATATCTAATGCTATCAATTTACTGGATAAGTTTTTGTTATCAGTTCCGTATTCTCTAAGCTATACTAAGACTAATATTATATTATATTTTATTGGCGGATATTTAATGACTTTGGGTCTCTTTTAACTGCTAAGTTAACAAGAGGCTTTACTTTTGCTCGGTTCTTGGTATTATATTTACTGGTTGTGTTTAATTTTCCATCAAAATTTTTGATTCGAATTTCACACTTTTAACAAGAAGCATTATAAATAAAGAACAACGAAGAAAGGGCTGTAAAACCTCTGATTTGATTTATTACTAGCTTTTGCCCGCGACTTCGTCCGCGTGGAATAGTTACTTTGGGCTAACGCTAACACGCAGCGGAAACTCTGAAAAGGGAAAAAAACCCGATTTTGAAACTTTCTACATTGTTGCTCCGCTCTTGGTCTTGGCCTGTAGATATATAGCCTTCATCGATAAATGAGTTATCTAACACTGAAAGAATTTTTCAAATTGGACCAGTAGTTCCTGAGAATAGCGCGTTCAACCAAACAAATGAGCAAATAAGCCTTATAATGTTAGTATACTCGTAGATTACTACTTTTCTCTCGTACTTACCTCGAGCCGTCATTCAAATACAATAACTTTTGACAGAGTGGACCGACTCTAATGAAACAAAGACTAAGTTACTCTCGAGGATATACTTTCTGATTTTATTGGTGAGGTTTTACTGTGAACTCAGTGCTTTAGTAGTGATGCGTGTTCATAGAAATATATTCTATTACTTATTTCTAGACACTTGCAACACCTTTTTTCATGTAAATCGTAAAAGCACAGACACGTTAGATTTAAATTCTTATTATATGTATGGAAGATAAGATATATATCTCACACTCAAATTGTATATGACCCCTGTTGCTCAGACAATGAAGACGAATACCGCAGAAGACGGTAGGGCGATCTTCAAAAATATTGGTAGAAAAGACGTTTGGCTTATCATTATAGACCACATAGTCATTTAACATGAGATGATATTGTGGTCAAACGCTAAAACCTATATAGAATAAAAAAGGCATGGAGAAGACGAAACCGACACTAATTATAGGTTTTTGTCGCGAACGGTAGGGAAATATAATGATGGCTCTATCGGAGGTTACCGCAATATCAGACTCAGAAATGAACAATAATAAATAATGAATACGAATGATCGTTATGAGTACGGTTGGAAATCAAAATGATTCGTGGTTATAATAATGAAAGCTTTGGATAATAATTTTGTATTATTCTTAATAACATAAGCGATCAGAGTCCAACAGCTTACGTTTTACTAATGCGTACTATTTAAAAAAATAGACGAGTAAAAGAAATATCATCACATAATTTCAAATGTTTTATTTCCAGTAATTTATATAAGAACTGAAGTTATTAGATTTTCGTAGCTCTTTCCAAGCTTAATTCATATATAAACAGATAACACATGAAGGTTTTTCGGCTCTTCGAAACGGCTGAACTGATTTTGACGACAATTTTACTGACAGATAGAACACTTTTCCAGAGGTATTTATCATGTTTAACAATGTTTTATAATTAACAATTCAGATATATTTAATTAGACAAACTTTTAAAATTGTTACAAGGAACAAATAATAATGTTGTATAAAGTTAAGTAATATAAATCACAAATGCGAATTTGATTTTGTTACGCTTTCCCCTTTTCATTATTCAACTGATCATTACGACGATTTGCATATACGTTGTTAGGGGTTCAGAGAAGAAGATAGGGTACCTTGTATCTAAAAAAATGCATTGTTCCTGAGGGTTAGATCAAAATCCAGAACAATGCGAGTGAAGCCAAGGATAAAAACTAGTTATAATAAAAAAAGCGTGTGTGTACTTATGTACACGCGTTAGAAGTTATACTTCTTTGGCGTAACAAGATAAAAATCTTTTCAAAAATTTTATCTTTCGCCTTATTCTACGTTTGTAGAAAAAACGACACTAACAAGGGAAAAAAGATATTTAATACATTTAAAGTTTTAATACAAAGAAATACGAACAACAAATACAAAGAAACAAAATGTTGACTATAGCTAACTTCAGGGTGTCGGTTTTTCATGACGGTGTGCGCGTGCATCGTAATAGCTTCAGGGTATCGGTTTTTCGTGACGGTGTGCGCACGCATCGTAAAAAAAACTGCATATTTTCATGAAAACGAAGTCGCGGGCATTATCTAGTATGAAAATAAATGTTTGTGTTTGATAATAATCAGTTCAAAATATATACCAGTTGTATACTATATATATATATATATATATTAGGGTGTCCGTTATTTCCCAAGTTGATTTTTTTTACCCAAATTTTAGTTTTTACCCTAAAAAAAATTATCCAACGTAAACAAGCTCTTAATTTTCAAGTTAAACCGTGCCCGTGTCATGTTACTTTTCCCATTTAAATAACATGGGATTTTTGTACTTTTTGCATTTTATTTTTTATCTCCGAAGCAAATGAACCTACAGCTTTGATAAAGAAATATTCTAATACAAAATTTTGCGCTCTACAAAAAAGGACTTTTTGGTTTTTTCGCTAAAATCATTCCTTTAAAAGTTATACGCAGTTAAAGTTATGTTCATCATTTTTATCATAATTATTTTAGTTTTATCGAAGTTTTCTGTGATATAATTATAAAACTCACTTATAATTGTCATAAAAATTTTATTGAATAATCTTATCAGTTACAATAATGGAAACATTGCATGACAACTAATATTACGATAGATTACTAGTTTTTTTTTTTCTTTTTTTAGTCACGTTTCTTTGTTAAGCAGCTTTTTGTAGCGTTAGGGAAAGCATCCTTGTATTCTCGTACAACTTTTATTAAATACTGTTTTTGGTCTTCTTTCGTAGTCAAAATGTTAATGTAATCTTGAGTTAACTGAACTGCTCTTTCAGCTACATCATTAACAACTTGCAGATTATTCACAACATTCAAACCTTCTAAAATCATTATTAGTTGACCATGTTTCAACATCAAACTCTAAAAAATTTTTTTTATGTTAATCGATCAAAAAACTTTCTCGAATTAGAATTAATAAAAAAGCAATATCTTTTTTTTGTATGTTGATAATTTCACTGTCTAGTTTACTACGTAGCGTTTAGGGGAATCAAAATCCATATTTTCATGGCGTTTTAATGCTTCAATCATTATACGTTTCATGGAAATTGGTATAGTTGGATCAAAAAAAGCTAGAGCAGCAGCTTCAGCATTTAAATACCACAAATGATTTTTAAATTTGTGCAAGACCGCTTCAGAAAGTTTTTTATCAATCGTCTTATATTGATATACAGTTTTTACAAAATTTAAGTCTTGAGATGGAGCCGATGCTGCAAGAGGTACCGTAAACCAAAATGGCACGTAAACATTTGATTATAAATTATTCGCATAACTTTAACTGCGTATAACTTTTAAAGGAATGATTTTAGCGAAAAAACCAAAAAGACCTTTTTTGTAGAGCGCAAAATTTTGTATTAGAATATTTCTTTATCAAAGCTGTAGGTTCATTTGCTTCGGAGATAAAAAATAAACTGCAAAAAGTACAAAAATCCCATGTTATTTAAATGGGAAAAGTAACATGACACGGGCACGGTTTAACTTGAAAATTAAGAGCTTGTTTACGTTGGATAATTTTTTTAGGGTAAAAACTAAAACTTCAGGGGGCGACAGCAAAAAAAAATCAACTTGGGAAATAACGGACACCCTAATATATATATATATATATATATATATATATATATAAATATATTTAATGACTGATGTGGTTGGCAACAATGTTATTGTAGTACATCGTGCTCATTAAAAATCCCAATTAAAAATATAGCCTACATACGTAACAGAGTTCTGTAAAGTACCGAGCGCTAAAGTAACAACGGTAATACTTTTCTGATGCTAATTGAAATATGAGCAAACAGAAGAATGGTGCTGGTGAAAGTGAGTTACGTAATTACAATTTAGCCGCACGCAGTCCACTAATCACTACGAGAACTGTCCAAATCGATAAATACGATTATTATAGATATTGTTATTGTTATTACATCCTATGTCAAAAGCCGGATCGACAGGACGGCCAATTTTTTAAAGTTTAAATTGTCATTTCACGTGCATGTGAGTAATGTACGTTATTGTTATGTAAATTGTTCGGGCTCTTTGACACCATTGGGTTAGTTGTCACCAAGCCCAGAGAAACCTTTAAGTTCCTTCAAGCTAACAACATTTTGTAGATGGTAGAGCCACGCTGAAGCTATTACTGGTTTCAGCATGAATGGGTCGGCTCGCCCGGGGTAGTACCACCCTCTCACAGAAAACCGACGTGTGAAGTAACAGTGCCTTGTATTGTTGCGTTTCCTTCGGTCAGTGAGAGCGGCGGGGGAGGATCACCTCTCCTCACCTTCACCCCTCCCCCAACACAGGCTGGCAACGCACTTGCGACTATTGTCTATGGCTGGTGGTGATCACCTAACATCAGGTGACCCACCTTTTCGTTTGCCTCCTATGATATATAAAAAGTAAGTTCGAAAAAAAATCGCCAACATTTTTGTTCAATTTGAAGGTTTGTGTGTTTTATCGCAAAAGCCGGATTTAAAATGTAGAAACAGTGTATTGTTTTAATTCTACATTTTGAAGTATTTACACGGACTGTAGTCATAAATAAACATCGAACATTATGTAGAAAATACGATAGTTTATTCTATTCATCTAGAAGATTTTATTCCTATATCAGCTCAATAGAAACGAGAGACGTTATAGTCCTTATTTAAATAACTTAATTTTATGAGGTGAAATTAAATTAATAAACAATTTAATAGTTCGAGTTTCGAATAAAAAAGTTTGTATAATTTTATTACTGTATTAAAATAAATTTTCAATTCTACGAATTACGATTTCATAACTGATGCTGTTAAAGTTTTTTCAACGATTTGAAATGACAGTTTAAACGGTATACAATTCTGTAATAAAAGACTGAATCTCTAACCACGTGCTGCTCCTTTAATACCGGATTATGTATAATAGAAATACGATAACATTCAAGTACATTTAAATTAATAGTTGGAGAGTTTCTCTTTGTTAAGTAACGCGTAGACACCTCAACACTTACGTGAGAGAACGAAATTGATTTATCAAACTCTTTAGTAACTACTAACACGATGTTAAAAATACGTTACGTAATCGGATAAGAGTTATTTGATTTTTAACATTTAATTCGACTTACGAGAACTTCAGCCCAAAAAAGTCATGAGGAGTGGCGACAGAAGTAAAGACTCGAAAGAATGAAATAAATGTGTTCTCTTTTTAATGGTTTTAGAATTTGTTTATTGAAATTATTAACAAAAGTGTGGTTTCATATCTATTGGCACTCGGAGCAATAATTATATACATTTTTATATAGTCTTTTAATTAATCAAACGTATAATGAGCTTCAAAATATCAATATTACATGTACACAGGCAGTTATACTACGCGTAGTCTGTTATAAGCCAAGCGCAATACAGTCGGACATGCTTATGTAACATGTCATGACGCGAAATTATAGATTTATGTCCTGCCAAAAATACCACTTAACGCGCCTAAGTTTTCAATTCAAAAATACATGAAAAAATATTTAAAAAATAATTTGAACTTATTATGATGTTTATTTATTTCAATATTAAATACTCTTATTACTAGAATCGCAAAACTTTATTCTCTACTAGTTTTTGCTCCCGGTCTCGCTCGCATCAATATAGATTTAACATATACCTCGGTAGCAATACTTTTTCTGGATATAAAATACCTTATATGTTTTTGTGTATATACCCCTGATAACGTGGATGCAAAGTTTCATAAATTTCGGTTTTGTATTTAAAGTGTGAAAGGATAACGAACAAACAAACTCACATACGCATTTATAATATTAGTAAAGATAAATATAAAGTGTATATAGTCAAACCTTGATGTTTATGTTTTATGAATACACGAGTACGTCGTTCTGCAAGAGTATTAATTGAATTTATAGTAGGGCCTTAAAAGTACTAATTTTTAATAATTAATATTTGATTATCTAATCCTATTATACAAGATATGCGATTATATATCTTACTAGCTTCCCGTTTCGGCTCCACATCGGTGTACTAATAAAGAAAATAAGACCATATACAGTACAACCGTGTGATCAAATTAAAATACAACTGTACATATGTACGTTAATGATTGAATTCTGTCAATATTATTGATGACATCGCTGCCTCCATCTTACTCACTTACTTTTTATATGAGGATCTTCTAATCCAAAAGGTTTACTTTTTTCATGCAAACCTCCTGACCATGACAAACACAAAGTTCAGCAAAATAGATGCACCCGTACGCAATTGACACGTTCACATACATTCGGAAATTGATTTTTAATTACATAAGAAGATATATCAAATAATGATAATCACTCTACCCGATTTCGTCTACAGCGATCAAAGTCAGGGGCTGGGGTGTTTAGCTCGTAGAGGGCTGAAGTACTCAATTTTAGCTGTGAATTTACGAGCACAAAAAGAACAAATAATTTTTTTTTGAACATGTTTCTATCATAAGATTAAGAGATTACAAGCAAAAGCTCCTTTTATCAGAAGGAATTTCTTTATTCATTAGACAAGAAAGCGATGTATTGTAAACTTTACTACCACTCTCAGATGTTCTCTCTTTAGCATCTATGAAGACTCGATTACATCTCATAAAGTTACATACATCTCTTATACGACGTTTACTATTATCCTTTTACTGTCTTTTAAAATATATATTAGAGTTACCTTTGTATTATTTGAAAATCGGATAGAATCTTACCGTTAATACACCATTTTACCATTAAGTTCTTATGATTATTAAAATTCATTTTGTAATAAACAATTCAATTGTCATTAATACTAATTGAAATCGAGGATGTATTTGTATGCATTGGGATTATTACAGAATAATCCCAATTAAATGTGACTAGAATGGATAAAATTAAGAATGAGTAAGTATATCAGAGGAAGTTTGAAAATAGCACTAGTGACGGAGAAGTTGAGGAGTAATAGGTTAGCACGGTATGGGCATGTCATGAGGAGAGATGAAAATCATGTAACTAGAAAAGTGTTGAGTATGATTGTGGACGGATATAAGAGTAGAGGAAGACCGAAAAAGTTATGGATGGACTGTGTGAAAAATGATATGTGCGTAAAAGGTGTGAATACTGAGTTGACATGTGACAGGAGAGAGTGGAAAAAGAAAACATGTAGCCCCGACCCTACTTAGGTGGGATAAGGGTAATGATGATGATGGTGGGATTATTACAGAGTTATGTACGTGCAAATCCTAAAATAATGATTTGTACTGATAGTCTAAATTTTAGAAACCGAATATTATTCTAGGCCCCTTTTTCAGCACTCTCTATAAGCATAATTAATTCTATGCTACGTAGTTCGCGAAGCTACATTTATGCATGGATATCTTCTATGCCAGCTCAGAGACGGGTAAATGCCTAATAATTCCATAACATAACAACACATAGGTTACTTTTTGAAGTTATACTTATGGGAAAAATGATGAGAGTAAATTTTTACGATGCGCGCGCACACCGCCACGAAAAACCGACACCCTGAAGTAAGCTATAATCAACATTTTGTTTCTTTTTATTTGTTGTTTTTATTTCTTTGTATTAAAACTTCCAATGTATTAAATACCTTTTTTCTATTGTTAGTGTCATTTTTTCTACAAACGTAGAATAAGGCGAAAGTTAAAATTTTTGAAAAGATCTTGTTATGCCAAAGAAGTATAACTTCTAACGCGTGTTCATAAGTACACACACACTTTTTTTCATACAATTTCTATATTAAGATGTTTATATGGAAATTCAAAGATGGAGGCTTATATTTTTAGCTATGCTATTACTGTTTTATTTGGTTACACATAGTCATATAATTTGTAAAGCGTTCTAGAAATTAATAAAACAGATGTTAAATTAGCGTAAAATATAATAAAATTCAAACCATCGAAAATGTTTTGTTAAGTTAATTCGGAATATAATGTTTTATTCATTCGATTAAGTTTTAAGTATTGGGATAAAATATCTTGTAGTGATTTAGAGAGAATTTTAGATGTCGATATACCGGTTTCGATGAAAAATATATTTAAAAAAATACGACTATTCTGAGTTGTAATGTCATTTTATAGATAACATTATGATAGCCTTCAGATGTTCATCCCGAATAAATATCACTTTATTGTTAAATTAGTTTGAAATATACCTTTTTATTTTTCTAATATACTGTAATATAATATCTTGTAGTAATTTACAGAGAATGTATAGATTTGTTTAGACTTCGACAGACCAGTTTCAAAGAAAAATTATCAACAAAATACTATTTATCTGAGTTATAATAAAGATTTGATAAATAACGTAATGTTATCATTACGATATTCATGCTGAATCGGTATTGAACTGAAAGTTCTAGACGCGGTTTTATTTCTACACAGGGTATACGTCTGTATGATGACCAGGATTGTTAGGTTATAGTCTAAATATTTAATGTCTAAATTTATGTACACGAGCTGTCACATGTGATATTGTCATTTCATTATCATTACAATACATAACTATTTTGACACGTAAATGAGAGTTAGTCGTCAATACATAGAGATTATCGATTTTATTAGTAAATAATATGCACTTAAAATTTTGTATGACCAGCTGGTGTCCACACTTCGTGGTCATAAAGATGGAATACAACAATACATGCCATTATTCCTTCATGGAAATAATGTGTTTTACCTGGATTAATTGTGGACAATCTTTTATTTTCTTAACTATATTTTTTGAAGTAAAACTTCTTTAGGCGCGACTAGGAGGTAACTGGACTACAATGCAACGGAAGTCCGTTACGGCAATATGGCGTCACGTTTCAGTACCATCCGGTTTTTAAATATTTCTGATTTTGTCAATAAATAGTTATAAGCAAATAATTTTTATTTTTTTGAAAAACATAACAATAAAAAATATTAAATTGAATAATAATAAAAATCATACAATTGAATTAATTATGTATATATAGGCGCGCGACAGTGCTGCCATCTGGTTTCAATATAAGTAAGTAACAAATTAAATCAAACGTTAATTATCTGTAGTGCAATATATCAGCTAATTCGGAACTGAAATAACACAGGAAATAATATGAGCAACTCTTTGTTATAAAGTAAATAAAATATACAAAAGTATGAACAGATTACTATCTTATAACGCCAAATAAGTTTTACTTCGATCGCGTGTGACGGTTACACGCACTTGTTTTTTCTTTACTTCTTATCTTCTATATCCTAATAACGATTTTAAATGTTACCATTTTTGCATAACCAATATATCAAAAGTCCTTTATCTGGCAGTAAAAGCGTCGTAAAAATTGGCTGAGCCAGTGCTAAGATTAACTTGGATAAATAGTAAACATTTAAATTTACGTTAATGACTGTAAACATGAATATCTGTGTTGTTGTTAATAGTAATAGTTAGAAGTCCCCAGAAGCTTCATAATTGAGAATTGAAATAATTGGTGTCATTTGCTTGTGCGTAGTAAAATCCCTAGTTGGCGGCGGGAGTAATGCACCTCCCCGCTAATACCGTTCCGTCGAGCTATTGACCTCTAATAGACTGTAAAGTTAACTGTAATCAAATATTTAATTTGTACAATTTTACACGTACGTAACAAAGACGTTCTCTCGTGCAATAGCTAGATGTTATTTCTAAATTAAAATCCGTGTAATTTTCACGGTAAATTGCATGTTATTGAAAAACGAAAAACTATTAGCGAGCGAAGTGCATTTCAATTCGTCATGAGAGATAATTGTCATGGTATTGGATGTAGAATACATATAATTGTACAAAAACTGTACAATTAAGGATACTGGAAAGTAATCATTGCTAATACCGGCCCACCTGGTCGTGTATAGCTAAGCAATAGCTTTTTATTATAGGACATGGTTAATTCAAACGAGATTTTCTTGATATCTGCACGTTCGAGACGAGCAAAAAATATCTCCTTTTACTACTTTTTTATTCGAAGCATATAATAGTAAAGGTAATGAATATGTACGCAATTGTTTTTATTACTTTTTTAGTCGAAGCATGT
>AP028431.1:9415036-9417536 GCA_036509395.1 Antheraea yamamai | reverse complement strand
TTTTTTTTAAAAAAAAAATTTTTTTTTTTTTTTTTTTTTTTTTTTTTTTTTTTTTTTTTTTTTAAAAAAAAATATATAAAAAAAAAATTTTTTTTTTTTATATTTTTTTTTTAAAAAAAAAAAAAAAAAATAAAAAAAAAAAATTTTTTTTTTTATTTTTTTTTTTTTTGTGTTTTTTTTTTTTGGTTGTGGCGCGCAAAATATTTTTTTTTTTTTTTTCCCTCCAAAAAAATTTAATTTTTAAAAAAAAAATATCGATTTTTTTTTATTTTTTTTTTATTTTTTTTTTTATATAAATTTTTTAATTAAACTACTTTTTTTTTAATTTATTTTTTATAAAAATATTAAATTTATTTTCTTTTTTTTTGTTTGGTTGGGAATCTTTTAGTTCTAGACCTTTTGAATCCAAATCTACGCGGAAAGATTAAAATACCCTTTTTTGGGAAAAATTTTTTTTTTTTTTCTTCTTTTTTTTTTTTTTTTTTTTTTTTTTTTTTTTTTTTTTTTTTTATATTTTTATTAATAAAAAAAAATAATTTTTTTTTTCTTTTTTTTTTTTTTTTTTTTTTTTTTTTTTTTTTTTTTTTATAAATTTAAATTAATTTTTTTTTTTTTTATTTTTTTAATTTTTTTTTTTTTTTTTTTTTTTTTTTTTTTTTTTTTTTTTTTTTTTTTTTTTTTATTTTTTTTTTTTTTTTTTTTTTTTTTTATTTTTTTTTTTTTTAAAATAAAAAATTATTTATTTATAAGAGTAAAAATTTTTTTTTTTATTTTTTTTTTTTTTTTATAATATTTTTTATATTTTTTTTTATTTTTTTATTTTTTTTTAATATTAAAATTTTTAAATTTTTTTTTTTTGTTTTTTTTTTTGTTTTTTTTTTTTAAAAATTGATTTTAAAAATTTTTTTTTTTGTATAAAAAAAAATTTTTTTATATATATTTACGGACCGGGAGAATTTTTCCTTCTTTAAAAAAAAAAAAATCCTAAAAATCTATCCAGCCCCCCCCCCCCAATTTTTAATTTAAACCATTCTCTAATCTCCCCAACACACAAAAAAAAATTTATTAAAATCGTCCAGTTTTTTAGGAGGAGTTCAGTCACATACACACGCACACAAGAAATATATATATTAAGATTATATTATATTGTAAGGATATTATGAGGTATTTTATTCCATGTAGTAATAATACCTTGTGAATACTATGTATTTTGGTATTTAATAAGATATTCATAAAAAAGTGTATGTGTGAGATTACTTGAATTGCATTTTACCGTATTAATTCTATGCATCTAGCTTTGAATAATGTTTAGCAATATTATTGATTATCGACTTGCAATTCATTCGTTGAAATACGCCTTAGGCACCATTAAGCATTGTGAAAAGGCCGATTTACATAATACGGCAGCATTAAATCTTCGAACATGTAACCATTTGCAGATTCTATTAAGATACCTAGTGAATTCATGAGGTTGACATTAAGGATATATTGGTTTATTACTCTTGCTACATTAGACACAGTACATTTTCATTATACTAGTCATACATGTTTTTATCTATATATTAATCCGTGAAGCGAAAACTTTGTACCCCTTTTTAAGTGAATTGCGAGACCGGATGAATGTGAAATTTGGTATAGTCATAATTTATATGGAGGAGAAGTGCACAAAGCTATTTTTTTATATAAAATGCATTACAAACATATTAAATTAATTAAAATAGAATATACATTACGCACACTACTGCTTGAATGACACACATCATATACACACGTAAATGAAAAAGACGTTTCGACATCCGTCATCTTACTCTTACGTTCCAATTACCTTTTTTCATCCTACATTCAATACTTTTAACATGACTTACGTTCCATACATTACACGCCCCTTGAAATTAACTGGTTAAATTGTAGGTTAATCTTATAATGATATAATATGTAAATTCATTATATACATTAATTGATAAATTTAGTAAATCTATGAAACCACTGAAATAATAATTATTCGCTTTGGTTTTATTGAATGTCAAAATGAATTATGGTCGAATCTCGACCACTAGGCGACCACTAGTTTATATAAATACACTGTAAACATTAATATTAGAATAATTAATATGAATGTAATGTAAAAGATACTCTGTTATGCTTGCACGGTTAAGCATCTGAATCTATATCAATAAAAATTGCCTTACAGTTAGCCTGAAACTTAGAAAAGAATGAAGATACTTTTTATAACGATAAATATTAAAAAAAAAAACACTTGGCGAAGCGAATGGGCATCGGTTAGTAAATTTTGGTATAGTTATAATGATCGTGGGTCTAATAAGACATTTTGTTCATTTGGTTAAACGAGTTAAGAATTGAAGTGGCTGTTTGAAAGTTATTGGATTTAAGAGTCCAGTATATAGATAAAAATTCCGACAACATTGCAAAAGCGTTCGAAAATTTTCATTTCTAGCCAATTAAAACCCTAATTAGTCCTTCCTAATATTATAAATGTGAA
>AP028431.1:9145036-9407536 GCA_036509395.1 Antheraea yamamai | reverse complement strand
AAATTTCTCTTCACATCTAAAAAGCAAATTTACATATAAATTATGTTAATTGTTTACTACTTCTTTATAACTGGGTTCTAACGTTATGTGATACGTTTATTTAGAACATACACTAGTTATATGTCGTAATTTCTCCATTAATTGTTTTTTTTATATCACTATACTTTTTTATATTATATTACTAAAAAGACGCGGATCAAATGTATTCTATTTTGGTAACTCAGTTTCATGAAACGATTCTAATAACAAAGCACAACTTTACATATTGTAAAAGGGGGCAAATATTTTACACAAATTAAATAACGTGCTTTTGCCAAAACAATTAGACTAGTGATTGTCTAATGGTCGAAATTGGGTCGTAATAAGGGGTACAAAGTTTTTGCTTCGTGTGTTAATCTATAAATTAATATTATTATCTATATAGATAGAATATTCTATATTCTATATTTATATAAAGGATAAACATTGTACTGATTATTGAATGAATGAATGAATGAATGAATTAATTCTTTATTGCACTTTTGATTCGTACACTGGCGAGCTTAATGCCATGAGGCATTTTCTTCCAGCTAACCAGCGGTATTGATGTTAAGCAAAAACTTTTGTACAGATCATGTAAATTGTAGGCTGTATGTAGGCTTAAGGAGCTTGAAGTATGACGAATAGAGATTTCTCATATTATCGTATCGTATATTTATAATGTACGCTACGATTCGATGATGGCAGAAAAGGAACGATTTTCAGTTTTTTTAATCGACATCCCTAATTCTTGCTAATAGATTTTAAACATAAAATAAAGAAAAGTGGTTCACACACAGAGGATGAAAATATACTGAACTGTTTTATCTTCCCTCTATTTACATATAGTAAATATTAATGTATTATTAAAAGAATTTTTGTAATATAAATGTCAGCGGTAATTTATATAAGAATGTGCCCATTGTATGGGATCGTCCGCGGTTATCACACATTACCATGTCCGGGACTTGGCTGCTTACACGACTAAAATAACGAACAGTCCCTACAAGCTTCGTTGGGTGTATTCCATGAATATAAATGTAACGTCGGTATGCAGACATACGAAAATACCACGGGAATGAAACCGTACGATATAGAATCGAATAATAAAACTTATTTTTGTTTATACTGACAAAAAATTGAAAGAAGATAACATGCAGCTACTGTTAAATTTTGTTGTAAGCCTCATTAACCTTAATATTTTTTTGATTTTATAGTTTATAAATGAAATTGAATTTATAATTTTGAAAAAGAAAAAAACAAGGTTTAATAGTTAAAGTGTTATAGTAAAAGTTAAAAACAAAATCACTATCGGTTTTATAATATTAGTTAGGGTCGATAATAAAACACACGGAAGTAGAGAGTTTGTCAGAAAAAAAAGTATAAATATTATTTACTTTTTCTGTGTTTATTTATTTCCATTATGGCATATGTGTACCGAGTTTGTTTATTTTAATCACTAATCAGATTATAACACAACCTACCAACTCGCTAGCTGACATGATACAAATTGATTATTGCCCGGTTTCTGATGTACTTTGATTGTAGTTTTTCTTTTCAATAGCGTTATCAGTTCGATAAATTGTCAAATTGCGTTTCTGAACGCACAATAATATGATAAATGTCAGTAAAACTCAACGGGCAATTTGGCAGTTTATCATATGGATAACTTTGTTGAGTCAATAACTATTGGTAGTTTAACCGAGTATCTCAGAAACCGGGCATAAAATGACATACTGGTTCTCAAGTGCAGTCTGAACATACCAATAAGTGTTTGGCGACAGATTTTCAAGTTTAGACTGGTAGCTAGCCAGGCAGACTTAGAAAAAGGCATGCTATCATACATATACTTTACAAGCCTATTAGACGAATAGAAGTAATAACTTTTGTATATAAGACGCAAATAAATATATAATAAACAGTTTTATAGGTATTTGTATGCTGAGCTTTATCGTGATATATAATTATTGCAACGTTAACGGGATACCAACGTATTTGTACTTCCTATAGGACAGTTATGAAGCTTGGGAACAAAGACTAATTTTCGCCATATCATTTATGAATGTGTCGTTCATGACATCCATTGGAATGAGACCTCAATACCGTTACAATTTCTATAAAATTACATTGATAATATTATTTTCGCTTGCATAATTTCCCTGCGTGTTTCTAATTATTTGTATATTTAATTCAAGTTTTCCTTGTTCCTACGTGTAGATGTAGATGACATTTTGAAATATTTTAATAAATTTCTATATATTACGTTAATTGAAATTAAACTTTGTGCTTGACACACGCAGCCACTGAAAATTTAAATTAATAATTAAATTTATGTAAACAGAAATATATCGACAAGGATTCAAAGTATTGAATATAATAAACGTATCCATTTAAGTCTGTGTTTCTGCGAAAAGAGAAATAAAATGAAGTTTGGCAGGTCTGCCAACGATTGCAATTTCTACACTTGTTTTATTCTCACTATACATTTATAGTTTTTACCAATATTGTTTACTGTATATATAGGTATATATACATATTACTTTATATAGTTCGAATTGACACACAAAAAATTGAAAACAATTCATTCTTTCCGTACCATAGATGAGTCGAAGCGTTTGTTCTAAGTTCTTTTCCACTCGTGTAATCACGATTACTAATCTCTAATATTTGTACACACTTTAGCAGAAATCTTCAATAATATCGAAATTAATAAATTAATGAATTATGGTTGACTTTCGATAATTGGACTAACACTATAGTATTGGTAAATGGCTCAAATTATCTTTAAAAAATACACCGTCTTACTGGGAGGTAAGTACCATACATAAATGCAACTTTTAGCAACATTCACTTTAATACTGGCATACCTACATGATTTACGTTCATCCTGTCATGAATGGCTTTTTCATTCAACAGGATGGAAAGTTGTAATGTATGTGTGAAAATATATTTAATAGAAATCTATTTATTTACCACTTTCCGTATATAGTATTAAAGTTAACTGTCCAGTCGACAGTCGATATCTCATTCGTTTTGCAGTGCGTATACCTCGCTCATTCAACATCCTGTAGTGTGCGTAATGCATATAAGCATTTTCATAAGAATCGTTTAATCTAATTACTATGGCGCTTGTCTAGACCGTGTGTAGTGAACGTGCAAATATTTGAAAGTACAACTTTGTCGTCAGTTGTTGTAGAAATAGAACGGATGTTTCTGTAATGATTTACCGTACAAGTGTCGTACGTTTTTTGCGTTTCAGTTACATATAATTTAATTGACAGCTTAACTTTTTGTTCTATATTCTACTGAATGCTCGTCCCGGCCTCACACAGGTGTACTGACAAAGAAAATAAGATCAAGTATTCATTTTACAGTACGACATAGCACAGTAAATTAAATAAAATGACAACTGAACATCAATCTGTCAATTCTGACAATATTTATGAAAATCTCTACGGCCTTTTGTCTCACTCAGTCATTTTTGTATAAAAATATATTCTAACACAATTTTTCACTGGCTATGTACTTTAAACACTCACCTTAGTAGTCAGGCGAAGCTGTAAAGGCCTGTCAGGCCAACAAAATAATCAGTTCGAAAAAATATAAATCAAATTTTTCACATCTCCATACGATGTTTCAAACGTTTTCTTTTATACAAAACCTGTCCTAACAATTAGAAACACGACAAAAAATAATTAGTCAAGTATGTGCAACCTTTATGGAGTGATGCGCACATATGTAAAATTTTATGTTAGGGTGATACAAAAAAAAGAAAATTTCTCGTAACCTGGCCCAAAAGTTTCGTTTAGATGCCAAAATAGGCTTCTGAAAATATGAGCCCTTAATGTTAATATTAAGGTTGTCCGTATTGCACTTTTTGACTTCCCGTAAGAATAACACAGGATTTTTTTTATTTTTTTCTGATTTCTGTAAACCAATTAATGATAAAATTGCTCTGCAATTTCCATCGAATATTTTTGTTGAGAATTGAACGCTCTACAAAAAAGTTCTAACATAATTTTTCGAAGAATCAACTCATTCAAAAGTTATTCGAGGTCAAAATTATGTATTATAGAATACGGTATATTAAGTATTATAAAAATAATTACATTATATAACATACAAGCTAATCCGGCCACGTGTTGTTGTGGCTCAGTTATTACATGTTGAAATAAAATTATGATAAAGTATTTGATATTATAGGATTAACAGAACACGTGCATTATAAAATATGTTGGAGTTAAAAAAAAAACAAAATTAATATTTCACACCATCTATGAGGTATCTATAACACTTGATCCTACAGTTTTATGTCAAAAATCTAATTTAAACTTACATCTTACAACTTAAAACTTAAAATTAATAACAATAATTAACATTAACAACAACAACAACAATTAAACTAGCGAAATGTATTTTAAGAAGATATTTCATAAATGAACTACTTCGAAAAACTTAAATATTAAATGTCGGCGTGTTGACGGACATACCTCTCCTCGATTGAACCGCAACAGCGGTTTCCTGAAAAGAGTCCTATTGTATGTACATGTAATTTTTTTATTGTCATAAATAAATAAATAAAAAAAAACAATAACTTAATTTGCAATTAAAAAATATTGACGCTATTAATCGAAATATAAATTATCTTAGCTATCAAGATATACCAAATTACATATGAATGCCAACTTTCATGAAGATTGGTTGAGTAGTTTTGAAGTTCATCGTGGACAAACATCATGACACTTGTTTTATATATATTTAAGATTACAATACAGATTCTGTGATAATTCTTTACGTATTAAGACTATGTATTTGCGTGAAAATAAGTTTACAACTAACAAAAATAAGTATAATCAATTTCTTCAAATCGAGTCGAATCGATTTGTATTCATAAACCTGCGGCTTCGGTCGTACACGTAACTTCCACGAATAATCGCGAATGCAGCTTAGAATGTGTTGAGGATTGTTTTGTTCTGTGTAACTTTAAAATTACATTTGTATTCAATAGTCTTTCTTGTGTTTTACGATGATACACTGTAATATAACAACATTGTGATAGATTCATTTTTTGATACTTTATTTTAAGTTCTTCAACTCATTTAAATTTTTTTTCACTTACAATTATTCGAAATTAGTCTGTTTTTAATTGTATTTTAATAAAGATTAGATTAATTTGTAGGTGGTAGAGCCACGCTGTAGCTATTAATGGTTTCAGCATAAAAGGGTCGACGCGCCCGGGGTAGTACCACCCTTTAACAGAAAACCGACGTGAAGTAACAGTGCTTGCATTGTTGCGTTTCGTTCGGTCAGTGAGAGCGCCGGAGACCCATCTCCCTTTCCTCCTCCCCCCTCCCCCATACACAGGCTGGTAACGCACTTGCCACTCCCCTGTTGTTGCTAGTGTCTATGGTCGGCGGTAATCACTTAACATCAGGTGACACACCTGTTCGTTTGCCGTCTTTGACATAAAAAAACACATATCATTTCTTATTTTAAAATGTCAAATTTAGTAGAATTTCGTATTACAACAGCAGTTTGTAACTGAATTAATATTTCTTCAGGTTATTGTGATACCGTTGTTTAATGTATAAGTGTCGGGATATCTTAACGGAACAAGTAAAGGTTGCAATTTCGCAGTGTATTTCTTATAAAGTTACAAGTCAAATTAATATAAGCAAAGTAGTACATTTAACATAAAAAAAAAAAAAAAAAAAAAAAAAAAAAAAAAAAAAAAAAAAAAAAAAAAAAAAAAAATATTTTTTTAAAAAAAAAAAAAAAAAAAAAAAAAAAAAAAAGAAAAAAAAACATAAAAGTTATCGCTGGTTTGTAAATCGCTACTTGTAATATATTATTTGATAGAGTTCAATTTTAACATAAATCTAATTATTATTATTTTATTTCACATTTTATACCACTACCGGCGGCTTGCCCCGGCTTCGCATGGGTGTAATGTACTAATCTAGGCAATGGTTGGAAGCTTTGATATTTACATTCCACCAAATATATAGAAGCCATGTAAGAATTTTCACTTACACTAGTGCTTGCATTGTTGCGTTTCGTTTGGTCAGTGAGAGAGCCGGAGGCCCACTTCCCTTTCCCCCCTCCCGAACCCTCTCCCGCCTCCTCCCAAACACAGACTGACAACGCACTTGCGACTCTCCTGATGTTGCAAGTGTCTATGGACAGTGGTGATCACTTAACATCTGGTGACCTACCTGTTCGTTTGCCCCCTATGACATAAAAAATACTATTACTAACACCAAAACTCGTCAATAACTACAAAATAAAAAAGAATGAAGAAAATTGGCTGAGAAACAGAGGAGGGAAAAAGGGAGGCGGTATTGAATAACCGTTTCCCCACTGCCTATTTATATATACATAGATGTTGCTTTTCAAATAAAAAATACATAAATTATAAACAAAGTAGGACCTGATACTTTTGATTTTTACTCTATTAAATTAGATACTATAGGACACGACAATTATTTCAAACCGAATCATCGTGAAACTGGTTGTTTTCTAATTGACTGAGGTATCTTAATAATATCATGAGATATACTAGAGTATAAGTAAAAAAAAACTGCGCGCTTATAATATGTATTTACATAATAAAAGAATTGATAGTCTACATTAACCGACTGTACAAACGGATGAATGCGTAATTGAAAGTGTATGAAAAACAACAATCGAACAAAAAAAGAATCAATTGTACAAACGTATAGCGATTCAATGTGATTGTCAAGGACTCTTTGAGTGTAGGATAGTGTTTTTCATTCTACCAGCATCTTGCAAGCCGTGAGAATATTTATAAATAGTGAACTCATTTAACGATTAAAAAATTCTCGAGATTTAGCTATAGAAGGAATGAAGAATTATTTATTTGTTGTAGAAGATTGTTCAAATCCCAAACAATGGCTATTAATTTTCTTTTTTTTAATTGCCTGTGTTTTGTTCTGTTATGTTTACGTGTAAGTCCGTAGATACGTTCTCGATTGTTTATAAATATTTCTCGGATGTGAATAGTGAATTGTTTTATGTAAGAAACCACATAACTTCTAACAATTTATAACCTCGTTTTTATTGAAGTGCAACTTCTTATGGGAGGGCTTTGAAATATTTATTTTATTTATGTTTACCTATTTCCAATTTTTCCTAGAATAATAAAAATACTCTCTTAATTGTATATGACACATGTCATATTAGTTTTGTACCATTTGCTATGTACTCATTTACTTTTTAGGTATTTTAACCTATTTTTATTTTTGTTACCCATTGAATGTTACTTGTAATTATTCATTTAATAATTCCTGAAATACCTATTGGCGACTGGTCGTCCAAAATAAATAAATAAATATATACTTGAAATATTGCCTAATAAAATTTTAAGCGTCGGTCAAACAAGATCGTCTTCGCACAAGAAATAACTTTCACGGGGCATGTCGACTCGTTCACCTTGTCGACTCCTCGGACTTGTAATTTCTCCTCAAAGTTATCGTACAAGGTCCCATCCGAATGCAATCTCTTTTCTTCGCAATTTAAGTAGGCGACCGGTAATGAGTGATTACTACCTATTTAAGAAACTTGTGAACGAAAGAGGCCAGTTGAGATATCGCTCGTCTGGCTTATGTTGGAATCATTAGTGTCGATAAAAGAGAAGGATGCTGTTATATATGTACTAAAAATCGGAAGTGCTATTTCTAGATGGGCTAAAACAAAGTTATAACATATTAAAAATTAAAAATTTGTATTCTAAAGATAGATACTGAAAGTAAAATAGCTTCGATCAACAATAACTAGATAAAGGGTCACGTACAAAATCGAAGCTAACTGCTGTCCGTGTAACTTATGTAGCTATTTGTTTACTAAGAAATGGTGAAAAATGTTTTAAAACAGTTTTAAGTTCATCCTAATTATAACCATGACACCTAGTAATAAAGTAGTAAGTACGGGTATTATTTTTGTAATCTTTTGAATACACTCCGGTATTGTGAAACGTGCTTACATTGGCTGTGTTTCAAACAAAATAAAGGCTCACATTAGAAGTGAGCTGACGTATTTTTCGCGCCGACCCGATATCTAGTTATTGTTGATCGAAGTAAAATAGTATCCCATCGACCATACAATAAATTACAACTTACTACCCGGGACCCGTGACTTCTTTCGTGTGAAAATTATTTTAATATCATTTTTCAATTAAGTCCGAATTAAAAACTGACTGTCTTCTATTTTTTACTAGCAAGCCCGGTCAACGTTGTCTCGCCCTGATTATAAAAAAAAATCCTTGACAAATTATATAAACGTTCCTCATGAATCTCTTTATCCACTGATGAAAATCGCATGAAGATCCATTCAGTAGTTTTTGAGTTTATCGTGAATAGACAGACAGACGCGGCAGAGGACTTTGTTTTATACTATGTAATGATTGTCATTTTGTTATTCGTGCTTAGCTCCTGTAGAAAACGACAATGGTTTATAGTTATTCTTTGAACCCGATCTTAAAAATTATATTTAAACCACTCATAATAATATTTATTTTACCTCTTGAACTGACTCACGCGCCATCTACTGTACAGTAATGTACTATATTGGGAAAAGTATATAACATTACTAACAGCAACTGTATTACCTACGGTTTATTTCAATCAACAAATTCATAGCACACGAACATTAACTTTTTCATACTATAAAATTTAACGATTTTTCTTGAGTATATAATCTCGATTTAATATACCTACTGGCTGAAAGGACTCGGTTCTCAATTTCCTATGCTTATTTCCAAGTTCATCTTATAAATCGTGTAGTCGCCAATGCGGTCCCTAATAAATAACGTTCTGTTGTTGATAAACCGACAGTGCTGCCACAAGCGGTACAAAGTTGAAAGTTGATAGGGGATCTTGAGAAGCCGGGACAAGACTATAGCGGAGTCAGAAAGTGCAACAATGTTCCTGCCGTTGTCTCAGAGCGGTACGATTTCTAATTAAATAGACATTCAACGTAATAAATCTTAAATCCGAGAGATTTGAAATTCTTTGTCTTTTGATTTGTTTGTTATAGGTTAGTGTTAAGACTAATCTTTTAAAATATTCCGTAACGGAGCGAAGATGAAATGTAACTAGTTATCGAGTGTAGCTCCAAGAAAATATGTTACCTTTCTTATTACAAATTTTTATTTCAAACTTCACCGAAAGATCTGGTTCATTACAATTTAAAAGGTATGTTGGTGATGCTTCTTACTGATTTCAGCCGCAGATATTGTCGCAGCTCTATCATATGTACATATTCATGTGACTTACATAGCCAATATTTTTAAAGAAGGTGCATGTGGACAATCAAGGACACTGTTCTTATTACTGCTGCTACAGGTCATGCAATTTCTCATACTTGGTGTCAAGCGTGGCAAGCCGATGGGTTTCAAATTTTTTCGCTCCCAGTTTTACCTGAGCTTTCATCTTGGGATATTTATTTGTCAGTTTATCTCACTGCGAAGGTTTGATGTCGCATTTACTCATTCTAGATGCAGTTGTATTATACTCGTAGTTTGTTGACGTAGTGTAATTTATTACTTCTTTTTAAAGTAAACCTTCTTTAGGCGTGACTAGGAGGTAACTGGACGATAATGCAACGGAAGTCCGTTACGGCGATATGGCGTCACGTTTCTCTACCATTGGGTTTTTAAATATTTTTGATTTTGTTAATAAATAGTTTATAAACAAATCAATCAAAATTAAAAAAAAAAATAACATTATTAAATTAAATAATGATAAAAATCATACAATAGAATGAATTATGTAAATAAGGGCGCGCGACCGTGCTGCCGGCTGGTTTCAATATAAGTAAGTAATAAATTAAATCAAAGCTTCATTATCAGAAGTGCCATCTTGATAGATCCGAATTAGCTGATGCTTATTCGGAACTTAAATAACACAGGAAATATTAGCAAGTATTTGTTATAAAGTAAATAAAATTTACTTACTACGATAAGTAATGAATTAAATTAAAATAATAGTTTTGGTTATGTTTACGCCAAAGAAGATTTACTTCAATCGCGTGTGACGGTTACACGCACTCATTTTTTAATATTAGGCATAAATTTCTTATTTCTGCTTTATAGACTTCGTAATAAGCGTCACGGAAATATTAGATTTTCTTACAATAACGCTTAATTAATTAATTAAAATTAATAAATTAAAGTACGATTTAAAAACGATTCGTATGATATAACTTAATAAAATTATTTATCTAGTTTGAATTTTCGTTTCTAGAATTTAGACTGCGATAGACAATTGTTTGTGTTTTTCGTGAGAACATTATAATTCAATTTAAAAACGGCAGGAACGTTTGAATTAACAGATATTTTATTCTATATGAAACTAGCCTCTGCCCGCGACTTCGTCCGCGTGGAATAGTTACTTTGGGTGAACGTTAACATGCAGTGGAAACTCTCAAGAGGAAAGAAAACACCAATTTTGAAATATTCTTCATTGGTGCTCCGCTCTTATTGGTCTTAGCGTGATGATATATGGCCTATAGCCTTCCTCAATAAATAAACTATCTAACACTGAAATAATTTATCAAATCTGACCAGTAGTTTCTGAGATTATCCTCTACAACCTAACAAACTCACAAAATTTACCTCTTTATAATATTAGTATAGATAAGTAGCTACCCTCTCCTCTAATCTAAATTTGTCAATGTTTTTAAAGTTCTCTCTACTGTTTTCTGTTACAACCACTTAATATTTTAAACCGAATTTATACGGTCCAACCGTTATGAAGCGATACTCACACTATTCGGCAATTGACTTTCATTCATATAAGATAATCGAAAGATGTCTATTATACTATCGCTATATTAATAATGAAGATATATTTAAGCTACTAAAGCTCAGACAATTCGTTACTGGCTTAGACAACGCGGACGTTCTAGGCGCAGATGCTGCAAATTTATCACGGAACTGGTAGCAATAAATAAGATATGCCGAGAGGAGCGGAAAGGTCAACATAGAACGAGGCGGCTACAGCACCTTTTTCAAGGCCGATGCACAAGTTAGATATCTCGTTGATCGTGGCAGGTTCGACCCCGCCCGAAAACAAGTCGATTTTATTAGAATTCGTTGTTTAGTGTTTTTATTTCAACGTCTGATTCGCTAAGTCGTTAAAATGTCAGGCCGACAGGTTCTAACAATATTTGAAATTTGTTGGCGAAGCAAATTTACGTTTACCTAAGTAAGGATATTATAAATATATCGATTTACATGCAAATTTATTGTTAGTTTAGTTTTGTGTAGGCGATAAAACCTGTTTTGTTAATAATAAAATTTATCTCAGCAATAAAACTTTTTCTGGTGAACATACACGCGAATAAAAATAAGAAGTGATCTTTTGAATAAATATCAGTACGTTAATAATTACGTTAAATACGTTATACGAATAAATACGTTATAACTGTTTTATTTGAGAATACACTTGTTATATATTCCAATAAATCACTTTTGTCCGCCTGTCTTAAAATATAATAAAAATTGAATCTTTAACTTTATCTTTTATTAGACACAACATTTATTTACACAATATTTGTTTGAAACTATACTAAATCATAAAAAAATATATGTATATTATTTCCATAAAAACAATGCTAAATATAAATGCAAAATAGAGGAAGTCGCTTTTATTTTGTTATAAAAAAATAGATTTTTTTTTCATTAATTATAATACATTAATTCAATAAAGAAATAATTAATACGTTTGAAATAACAATAACATCATTGTAGAAGAAACTTCGTAATTCAGCGTAAAGATTTTAAAAATGCCTTAATAGTAATTACATAAGATAATAATTACGCACAACTCACAATTTACGTAAAGTTATTAAACATTTGAAAGTGTTCAATTTGTGGAACAATTCATTTACCTCTATGATTATAAATACTTATTAGCGATTAAGAGATGGTTGCTTTAATAAAAAAACAGTTTCAATCTAGTTACCTTTTAAAACTGAGTGATAGACCAAAAAAGGCTTTTTATTTATATGATGAGTAAAAGCGTTAATTCTATACATAAGTGATTCATTTGTGTTAACAAAATTAGTAAACTTTTATGTTTATGAAATATATTTCTACTAATTGTAGTTTCGCACGGGTATATTAATTTTTTTTAATATATCATAGAGGCAAACGAACACGTGGGTTACCGGGTGTTAAGTGATTAGGTTCCACCGTCCATAGACACTAGCAACACCAGGGGTGTTGCAAGTGCGTTGCCAACCTGTGTTTGGGGGAAGGGGGGAGAAGGGATGTTCCTCCGGCGCTCTCACTGACCGAACGAAACACAACAATGCAAGTACTGTTACTTCACGTCGGTTTTCTGTAAAGGGGTGGTACTACCTCGGGCGAGCCGACCAGTTCATGCCGAAACCAGTAATAGCTTCAGCGTGGCTCTACCACCTATATTAATTCTGTCAATATTTTTGAAAATACCCTAATACTGTCTTCTGATTAAGCCACTTTTTATAGGGATATTTTTTAACCTCAATCTATCACTTTTCTGTACGATTTTGCAATTTTTTTATGCAAATATCCTGACAATTACATACATAACAAATATTGACTCAGCCAAGGAGATGAATCCGCTCTGATGGCATTACATACTCGTAAATTCGGTTTTTTTTTCGAAATCGGTACGCTATTGACCTGGCAAGGTTTTAAAAGCTTCACCGGAGCTTACATTCGGCAATTGATTTATATGTATAAAGAAGATCATCGGATTCCTTTTCGGGTAAAGGCTACCTCCAGAGAGTTCCAAACGTCACATTTTCTGGCTATACCTATCGAACTCTTGCTTACATTCGTTTCTATTTCGTTTTTATACAGTGCCTTAATATTGTCTTCAAAATTGTGCCTGTAAAACCCGCTCCGTACTGACAAGCTTATTTTCAAACGTAGGTAAGGGGGCGTTTATAAATTACGTGAGATGTTTAAGGGGGGAGAGGCTCGAGTCAAATCTCATCTAATCTTAAGTTGGAGAGAGGGGGGGTCTCGGCAAATATCACGCAATTTTTTTTCTGATTGAAACAAAAAAAAAATACTGTTTTGGTTCATTTAATCCAGATTGTACATGCTTAAGATTTAATATTAAGCGTAATCGTAATACGATTAAGATCATTCACTAATTCGTTCGAAAGAAAATAATTTCATTTTCCTTTTACAATAACAATCCAACGCATTAACGTAAGAAATCCACATTTTGAAAAATCTCACGTGAGATTGGGGGCTGGGGGAGGGGGTGGAATAAAATCTCACGACATCTCACCAGGGGGGGAGGGAGGGACAGAAAATTTAAAAAAACACCTCACGTAATTTATGGACGCTTCCTTAAAGTTGATATAGAAGCATAAAATTTTGCCGAGTCTCTTGTGTAAAACAGGCGAGCAATAATAAAGGATATTGTCACTTGTAGTAGTTAAATATAGAGTTACAAACTATTTACTCGGGAGGAATATAATGGACACACGAATTATAATCTACATATGTATTTATATAAATGAAATGATTGAAGTCTGCGTTGTGCGCGCATTATGTAAAAAGTACTGGATATATTTCGTTCTTTTTTCAGTTTTATCCCTTTTAGGCAATTGGTCCTTATATAAAGACTATCACGATACCTTAATTTAATAAAAATATACTGAAGTTTAAAAAAGAAACTATAATATTTGTAAATATAGTTTTATTTCTTAGACACATGGTAATTATTAAAAAATAACCACGCTTCATTTAATACAAAGTTTTAAAAACCACGATTACCAATACAGACGAAGTCGCGGTTATCAGCTAGTGTATTATTGTAAAAAATGTCCAATAAACTCATCACAATTGTATAACTTGATAGAATGGACCACAGAGTAACAGGAGTTAAAAATACTTCATACAGAGACAGCTTTTACTATTTTTAGTTATTTAATTCTCGAACAAAGTCTTGTAGTCTACAAGGTATTAACTTATTCGTAATGCACATAGTACAGAGGCGAGCCTGTGGTTACCTTGCAACGGGTTCGCGAAGGTCGGTCGTTGAAACTTGAAGACCATTCAGGCGGGTTTAAAGTAAAAAGAACATAACATTTGAAAGAACTGGAATCGAAAATCTTGAAACATTTCGTTTGATAATAATTATAAACGATAAATGTTATTCATCGGTTTCGTTTTATTGCTATAGCATTTCATAAATTAACCTATTTAAATAACTAAGTACATTTTAAAAACACGTCTGTTTTGTTTTGTTGTGAATTAGTCATACCCAGAAGTAATTACTGTTAACTTGTAGCAATTTATGCTGTTACATCAATTATTTGGAAATGCTTCATTACATAGTATAAAACAAAGTCCACTACCGCGTCTGTCTGTCGGTCTGTTCGCGATAAACTCAAAAACTACCGAACCGATTGTCATGCGGTTTTCACCGGTGGATAGAGTGATTGATGAGAAACATTTTGGTATCATAATTTGCTCAAGCATCACTTTTTGCACTGGTAAAAAGGGCGGGACAATCCGTCTGCCTAGTTTGCTAGTTTATTCGATATACATACAAACAATTTTAGTAGGGGACTATGTTTTTTATTTCTTCATAATAGTAATTGAGTTTTTATGATAAACTTTCTTTGGTAAAATACTTATAACATTTATTTGTAATAAAACAACTATATTATTGACATATGTACATATTAGCAATTATAAATACAGTCAAAGTAAAGTGAAAACTATTTTCTGATAGACTATATAAAATAGTATAACTTGACGAGAATCATTGTGAAGTTTCTAGTATTTTCGCAAAGATATCGCATTTTAGATCTGCGGCCATGGCAGATGTCGCGAGAAAGTCTTGTCTTGTCTCCGCGATTCACAAGATAAACTGCAAACGCTGGAGTAGCATTAATTGAGTATGTGCTTTGTCCGGTATGTTAAACCTTGAACCACTCTCGGGAATCTACCCGATAATTAATTGTGATTTAATTACGATTCCACGTAATACAAGTTTTATCAAATACAATCTGTATAAAGTAAGCATCCTTGTGGTTGAAAATTTTATAACATCAATAATTTTGTAAAATTGTACGAAAGTATATTATATTTAACAGTGTTTAAGATTATTTACTCAGTTCATAATAAGAAATTTATTTTGAATTTACGATTTTCTACTTCCTACATTTATTCTGCGTAAATAAAATCGGCATATTTTTTCCACTCTCCTCGATCACTATTTATACCTTCTATACATAGCATTCATCACACAATCTATCCATACCTTCTCTAGTTTTTCTCTTATCAGACCACCTTTATACTTAAAACTTACCTAGTTATATGATATCATACACTATACTAAGTTAATCTACACCTCAACTTCTCTACCACTAGTTTTATATTCATATTTCATTCGATATACTCGTTCCTGATCATGTTTAGTCTAGTTATCTTTTAACAACCTTTTATATATTTATAAGTAAATTGAAGTGTCTTAACATTACGTCACATGTAATATTCAATCACCCATTTCTTTAGTATCCCGGTACTTAGATTCATCCATTTTATAATTATTTTATACAATTTCTCCTCAAGTTTCAGGAACATTCGAACAAACGCGGAGACACTTCATCCGCCTGGAATTTATCTTGTTTCTCGTGTCACTCGCGTAAAATTAAGATGCATTTTATACTTCATAGTTCTCTTATAATAATTCTTTTAGATCAATATAAAATATAGAAATAATTTCGTAAATATTTGCAATAATGCTTTATAACTTCGGCAATAAACATATCAACAAAGTAAACTACCATAATATAACTTTTAAAAATTGTGTCAATTTGACTTAAGTATAATATTTTTATGTTAATTATGAATTATTTATTTATGATTGCTAGATATTATACAAATAATATGTGATCAAAGTGCTCTCATGCTACATTATTTCACGTATTTAACAATATATTGAAACTGGTACTTCGTCTAAAGTTCTAAATGAAACTGTTCAAAGATGCGTGGGTTTAACTGTAAAGTCAAAACGATGGGGTTCATTAGTATACGTCTTCTATATGTATTTCCTCATTCATATCGTAAAATAGAAACTTTAATATTTAACATAATATGTAATTGTGCACATAATTTATCCGTTACCGCTGCGTCATGTTGAATGAAAATAGCAAAACTTGTAGTGAAATGCGTTGACGTTGTCATCATTTTACGAGCTGCAAGATTTATTTGTTTGTTTCTTTACATAAGCAGTATTCAATTGTAAAGGTGTCGATGTAACAAGCAATTTATTTAAAGTATTCTTTACTCAAAGTTGTTTTTGTAATGAAAATACGTTTGGTTTCGCTGGCGGCTTTTGGATGAGGTAATTGATAAAGGTACTTATTTAGAATTATTATTTTCACTTTTAAGATTTGCTTATGGTGCCATTTTTGTATTACTATATATATATTTTTTATTCTATATAATCTTCATAAGACATAAAGTCTATTAATCAATCAAACGTGAGCTGCAAAATATAAATATTACATGTACGCCTCTATACTACGCGTCGCTAGTCTGACGTAAGCCGCGCACTGCAATACGGCCGGCCATGCTTACGTAGCATGTCATGACGCAAAATAACAAATGTAGCTCCTGCCGAAAAAACCGCTCATCGCGCCTAAATAAGTTTTCGCTTAAAAAATAAACAATAGGTACATCGAAATAGGTATAAAAAACGTTATTTATAATAAATTTGCATGGATAAAAGCATTTTGAATTATAGTAATTTCTAAGTGGACATAAATGATTGAACTCTCTGCTATCATAACAAATTTATTATTAAGTGTTGAGTTATTTATGTTGTCAGCATTTACATTTAATTGACATCGACAGCGACTAAGGCGTGAAGGAAACGTCACGTGACACATCGTCTGCGTCCGCTACTATTGGCATATGATGAATACAGCGTCCTGTACTTGGACATGGATGAAAATAATGCTTATAAATGAATAGTACTTTTTTATTGTTGTGAGAGATATGTCGGGGTAAGAATTGAAATTAATGGATCTTTAAGGTGAAACTTTCTAAAAGTAAAATTCTAATATTGAACTATCCCTATAATTTACAACTTTACATTTTTCATCCAAACTGACGGAAAATAGGTAATTTGCCTGTAATTAAGGAAAGACAGTTCTATTGTGCTATAAATAAAGAATATAGATAAATGTTAGAATAAGTGGTGTTTACGTATGCGCATCTCTTAAGTAACAAAAGACCTCTTCCAGCATAAATTTAGAAGAAAAGCTCTAGACGCTTAACGTTTTGTACACATACATTTATTAGATACATTAACAATAAAGATAATATAATTACTTCTTTAAGATAGTAATAATATTGATTATAAAAATACTTCCCTAAAGATTTCAATAGTGACCGCGTTGTACTCGTCTGGTTCGTAGTATATTGAATAAAAATGCATTATGTTATCTTTACAAAAATAATTATAATAATCTAGATGTTAAATTATTATACTATTATAAATTTCAAGTTTAGACCTTATTAGCCTTTTTCGTAGTAAAAAGTTTAAGATATAAATAATTGTCACTTGACATTTGGGATTCGATTTGCTTATCCTAATAGATGTAGTGTCAACACAAACAGAATAAATTAACTTATTCAATTATTCCTTTTCGATTGAAACTCGATGTTTCGAAAAATGCCAAATTCCAACTTGATTAAACAATTTGTCTTTATAATTGAACTTTATATTTGAAGGTTGATAGTTGATCATTTTGCCACCGTAGAATTTAATTCAAAACGAAGTATCACAAGCAATCGGTGACCAAGTGAAATGCCGTGTCGTCTCCCACGGGGCACTATATTGTATAAAGTTATTTTAATGTTGATCTTACTTTGTAATATGGTGCTGTTAAATAGTCTATTCAATCATAGATATAGTCTGCAGTAGCGTTTAGATGCTTCGCGTAAACGCGTAAAGCTAGTGTTTGAAATATTCTTTTTATGGTTAGAAACGAAACTTGTAATCACGATTAATTACTTACTTCTTATAAAACGCATCTATCTATCTATGAGTGATTATTATGGTAAGATTATAATTGCTTTTTGATGTTGGTACAAGCATGACTAATCGATTTAAATTTAGAAATTATTTAGTGTTATTATCTGCCTGCATTATCATTACATAGTATAAAACAAAGTCCCCCACCACGTCTGTCTGTCTGTCTGTTCGCGATAAACTCAAAAACTACGGAACGGATTTTCATGCCGTTTTCATCGGTGGATAGAGCGATTGATGAGAAACGTTTTAGTATATAGTTTGTCAAGGATTTTTTCATAATCAGGGCGGGACAACGTCTGCCGGGCCCTCTAGTTATAGGATAAAAATATCATGTGTTCTCTGTTCCATGATGTAATTTTCAAATTGAATGCTAAATATTTAAGAATCCCTCGAGCGGTTTTACTGTAACATGTACGCAAACATACAAACGCATTTACTCGTTCACTTTTGAAGGCTGCCTGTCTTTCTGTTTATTATCTTTTCATGACTAAGCCTTTGAACCGATCGCAATAAAGTATGGCATATCGGTGAGCCAAAACCAGTAACAAGGAGATCGGTTATATTAATTTTGAAAACACGGAAAAACAAGCAAACGAAGTAGCGGGAAAGTGCTAGTTTGTATTATATACAAACGTCGAGAAATCAAATTAAAATAGTGTAATAAATTCCATTTAAACACGTTCTTACGGTATGATATAAACCTGTGCAATAGTTCTTTACACATAAATACTTAGGCGAATGTAATTTACACGAAATCGTGACAAAACGTATATTAGAATGTATTGTTGTGTTTATTAATCGAATACCACAAAATAAATAAATACTTAAAACGCAGTACGTAAGTAACATATTGACATCATGACAAACAATCTGGGCTAGATTAGAGTTTTTGGCGGGATTGTAGTCTGCCATGTAGTTAGTGTATTTTATATTTTATTCATAATCTTGTGTTGCTTGACTCTATATTGTTTAAAATTGGTAGTGTTTTATGTAATGTAGTTTGTTTATTGTGCATAAGTGAAGTGAATGGAAAATAATACCACGGAGCATGAATTCTGAAATGCCACAAAAATTCCCTGGAAAGTTGTAACAAGGGAGCCACCATCTTGTTGGAACATAAATATTGACATTGAAATGATCGAACGACACTAACTTGTAATACTATTAATTACTCGACAATGGCAGTAATAATCTAAAAGATTGGTTGCTAAAAATAAAGTTAGAAATAAAAGTAACATATTATTAAAACTTTACAACTTATTATCTTGTCGTAGCTCGAGTGAGGTAGGCAAAAAGATTATAATATTGAATAATCTCTAACCTAGTAAAACTCAGTCACCAACTTCTTTGTTTCTATTCTCACTTATAAGTATTATGAACCAAAATCGCTCTTTGTGTCTAACTTTGTTATATTGGTACTTCTAAACTATGCAACTGATTGTGATACAGTTTTTAATATTGTTTATAGATTTTGTTCAGATAGGTTTTTGTTTATAATTATTTATTTATAGAAACTGGATAAGTGTTGACGTAATCGAATGAAGTCGTTAGAAAGAGTTTTTAGGCGCTTTAATTGATAACGCTGGCTAAACCTTATGAGATATATAAAAATAATGTATTACAGTTTTGTACGTTTCAAAATTTTATATGCATATGTCCTTGGGATTATTCACAGTAATCATTTTAGTCTTTTATATATTATTTAACAATAATTGGATATTTTCGACATTATGATCACAAATATGTGTAGCATTAATACATAGCTAATTAAATAGTTTAGTTTTATTAGTAATTTAATATAGATTAAGAATAATCTTTAGAGCATATAATTTCAAATCACACGCAAATAGAGAATAGACTGCTTCTCTGAAGATCCATACGAAGTTTCTAAGACTTTGTATAAAAAATATCAAATTGGCAAAAAATTGACGTAAATGATTTAGACACTTATGACATCACATTAGTACGCATCCATGCGAAGCTGGGGCGGGTGGCTAGTACATATGAATTTGAAGAATAGCATGGCAACTAACGACGTATTAAATAATTCAAACATCGAATAGTTTTTAATATTGTCACGTGTTCAATTTTCTTTACTATCCTTTCTTGAAGCGTCTACCCATACTAGACAATTCAAATTTAGGTGTGTATAAAAATAACGGCCCAAAGAGGATTGTTATTCCAGTACAATAATTCTTTAAATATTTTTATTCACTAATGCCCGTTTTCTGAGATAATCCGCTAAACTACCAATAGTTATTTACTCAACAAAGTTAGTTATCCATAAGATAATTTGTCAAATGGCCCGTTGAGTTTTACTGACATTTATCGTATGATTGTGTGTTCAGAAACGCAATTTGGCAAGTTATAGAACCGATAACGCTATCGAACAGATAAACTACAATTAAAGTAACTCAGAAACCGGGCATCAATCATTCCGATTATAGATGTAAATATTGTTAGTTAAATTATGAATCGTATAAATTTTTTACTTATTTGCTTTAAACTATTGAGAAAGTAGGGTTTTTACGATAAATACTTTAAAGTCTATTTCTACTGTTATTTTCTTTCGTGACTTTGCCTGTATGTTATTTTATCCATAACTCGCCCCTTTGATCATAACCCACTCTCTCTCTTAACTCGAGCCGTCATTCAAATTACAATATCTTTTGAGTGGCGGATTATGAAACTTTATTTTTTTTTTTTTTTTTTCAACTTTTATTTTTATATAAAAAATTTAAATATTTTATTTTTTTTTTTTTTTTTTTTTTTATTTTAATTTTTTTTTTTTAATTTATATAAATAAATTTCACTTTATTTTATTTTTTTTTTTTTTTTTTTTAAAAATAATCTCTTCTTTTTTTTATTTCAAAACAATCTCTTTTTTAATTTTTTTTCCTTTCAACTTAAAATTTTTTTCTTTAAAGAATTTTAAACACACTTAAGACAAGTTTTTTTTATTTTTTTTTTTTTTTGGGGCGTTTTCTTAGAAGACACCCACCGTTTCTATCTTCCGGCGAACGTTCCCCCGGGGCTTTTATTCCCTGCGAGTCGGACATAACCCACTCTCTCCCTCGAGAGAGTGGCGTATCCATAAGGGATTTTAAGTTAATAAAAAAAGGATAGTTGGGTTAGGTTATGTAAATGATGTATTAACGATTTACAAGCATAGGATAAAGTCTTGTGAAGCTGTGGAGGCCGGTCAGTTCGAAGAAAAGTAGTTTAGGAAATATGCCAGTATGAGTTTAATGCGAACATTTATCTCTCTGTTAGAATGAAATTGAATAAAAGGCGAAATATTTTTTAAATATATTCGTTATATAACAGTTATGCTATCATATGCGCATAATTTGACGGTGAAACCAGTATTGGATAAATCTACGTTATGACTAATACAACACATTGAATACCTAACAATCTGTTGTGATAGGAGAGAGGTAGTTTGATCGTTTGTATTGTGAATTATTATTTTATAACATAATTATTATAAAATTGTTATATCGTTAATTGATTACAATATAAGAATTTATACGATTAATTATGTATAGTTAATTAATTAATTATTTGTAGCTGCCACCCTTAAGTTGAAAATTTGTCACCAAGCGCTGTAGGTGTGTTTCGGAAGTTACACTTGAGAGTCCAATCTCGGCTAAGTTTATTATGTTAGCATTTTATTTTATTTTATCAGGTATAGACAGCTTCTGCCTGCGATTTCGTCATCGTGGAATAGTTATTTTGGGCTAACGCTAACACGTGGAAGCTCTCAAAAGGAAAGACATCCCGATTTTGAGACATTCTTTATTGGTGCTTCGCTCCTGTTGGTCTTAGCGTGATGATATCTAACCCATAGCAGTCCTCGATAAATGTACTATTTAGCACTGAAAGATTTTTTCTAATCGGACCAGTAATTTCTGAGATTAGTGCGTTCAACCAAACAAACCCTCGAGGCTTTATAATATTAAAATATAAATATTGTGGTCACATATTAAAACTTATCCTTACTAATATTATAAATACGAATATGAGTTTCTTTGTAACGCTTTCACTCCTAAACTGCTCAATAAATCACCATGAATTTTTGTATACACGTAGTCAAATATACAGCAAGGGATATAAGGTACCATTCACCCAGAAAAATGTACTCTTCTCGACGCATAAATCAAATCTACATGGACGCGAGTGAAAAAGGCGGGCAAATGTTACTCATTTATAAAGAGACCAACGCAGACGAGGTATAAAATATAAATTAGAATAATTTTATACATAACTAGCTGTCCCCCGTGGCTCTGCACGCGTGTTTTTTTTAATATATTAAAGAAATGTAAAATTTTAAGTAGGTGTGTACACGACAGAAACACTTTTTCAAAAACATTTGTTACTACGACACGCACGCCAACTGTAACATGTAACGTGTACATTAGATATATAAATACGAATAGTATATCGAATGGGATGGGATTTATCATCAGCAACATACCTTTAACCTACTATATACCACCCTCAGTGTTCACTAACACTATATAAGAAAGTAAAGAAAATTTTAAACTATACATGATCGAACAATATGTGTTAAATTTTTTATTATATAGATATAACATGCCTATATTGTCGATATAATTGTGTTATTCTTATACGCTGCTATAATTACTGAGTTATGTAGATGCAAACGCGGTAAATAAAACAAAATGGCCACCAAATTGACCAAAATGATAATATAATTCAAATTACATACATTTATTCTTGGAGTCCAAAGCTAAGTCTAAAAGCTAAGAGTCTAAAGCCTTCCTCGGTAAATGAGCTATCTAAAACCGAAAGATTTTTTCAAATCGGACCAGTAGTTCCTGAGATTAGTGCGTTCAACGAAACAAACAACAAACTCTTCAGCTTTATATATTAGTATAGATTAAGGTTATAGGTAATCTTCAGTGATAAAAGGAGTTATAAGTACCTATATTGGATTTATAAAATATCGTAGAAACTTTACAACATGATGCCCTCGACGAATAATTGTAATAGTATATCAGTCGACGTATAGAGTGTATATGTTTCAAAATTAAATAGACCGTGACATAATGACACATAGTTTATACGATAGCTGTAAAATGTTTGCTAATTATCAAACAGGTCACGCGTCAAACCTAACGACGTTGGCAGATACATAAAATAAATAATTTACAACCATTCTTGTGTCTAGTAGTTGAATGTTCCATGGACAAGCTATTAAATTGCTTTATTATGTAGGGCTTGTTAAATTCTTGCCTGGTTAACTAAATTGGGTAACAAAATGGAGTTCCTAATCGAATGGTAGGCTTTTATATTTATATCGTACATTGTTGTGTTCTGTAGTGGTAGTGAAGTAGAAGTGATTAGTAGAAGTGGTAGTGTGTTCAGACACCGCGTTCATCAGGGTGGGTTCGAATTCCGAGTTTTCGGTCAAGAAAAACACTGTGATGAAGTCGTGATTCAAGATGAAAATCTGTCGCAAAACACCTAAAGGTGTCCTCTAAGCTCAGTGTGTTATTGGTTTTGGTCATACCATCACTTAAATTTAGGTAAGACTCTGGCCAAAAACTTATCTGACATAAAGGTACAAAATGAGTTTAATAATAGTTATTTTTGTATGACAGTTGGTTTTATCATCCGTGAAAATATATAAAATGGTACGATAAAATTTGCAACATTTGCGCTTCCGCTACGATAATTTCAGTTCTTACATATTTAAAGCTTACATACCTATAGTAATTTAAAATCACTACGCACTTTTCAATCAAGAAGTATAAAAAAAAAATTAATATAAATTTAAAATATATATTTTTTTTTTTGTGTGTGTGTGATAAACCCCCCCAAACAAACTTTTTATTTAATTTTTTTTTTTTTTTTCAGTGGATCCGAGAATGGTTTAGATTTACAATTGGACCCGGTAGGTGGCGCTGCGGTTGACTTTTAAGATTTTTTTTATTATCAAGGCAGGACAACGTCCGCAGGGACCGCTAGTAATATTATAATTTTAATATTAAAAAATCTCTCTTTATTTAAATAAATACCTGAAATGGCTGTGTGTTTGCTCGCCTTTCACAAAATACATAAGTATGTCCACACATTTATATGGTATCAATATTAGAGATAGCAAAGCGAGAATTGTTAACTGACCACTTTTTGTGTTTTATAAATAGGATTCACTGTTTTCGGGGATTTGTTAAATGCTCATGCAATGTTACTTTTTGTGACAAATTACCTATTACTAAATATTTAATGGCCCTGTTACTTTAACTTCTTTATAAGAAAATGTTATTTAAAGGATATAGGCTAAATATGGCCGTAATAAACCGTTTATATAAACTGTAGTAAATATTATGATTACAGTCTTAAGAATGGAGACAAGGACAATTTTGAAAGGTTCTAAGTAAATAAGATTATTTCGCGATTGCATACATGAACTCAAGTATCACGATATTTAAAAAATATATCAAATAATACGATAACTGTTTTGCAAATAAGATTATTTTTTCTTATTCAATTGTTATAATTATTAGGAAATGTTCAAATCAAATTTAATTTTAAAAATGTATCATTGAATGAAGTGGTGCGTCTCTTAAAAATCAGAGTTAGGTACTATTAGTTTATTGCCAAATAAATGTTGGGCATTTACAATTAACATAAAATGGTAATGCCATGTGAAACCTGAGGTTACTTAAATACTTATACGATATTATTCTACATAATACCAAAATGAACACAAAACAACATATCCATATGCAGTAAAATTTCTCGCGATCTCACACCAGACCGCAGTTCGTTATTAACCTCAGCAGCTAACAGAGCTAGGATTCACTCGTGACAATTTCAAGTAAAATATTTACAGACCACGTAGCGCCTTGCTTCTTACCAACCCAGTCACGTTTCAGCTTTATTTATCTCCAAACTTTGTGTAGCAACGACCAATTTTTTGCGACACGACCTTAAAGACAAACAGATCTCGCAATTAGGATGGAAGATAAAGCGGTGACTATGAAAATATTCCCTCAAACAGTTTAACGACTAAACAGGTGAATGAACTCGGTCTGGGAATTTATTCTAATCTAAATACAGGTTTGAATCTTAAAGTACAGAGGCGGATGAAGTTAAAATATTTATGCAATTATAAATAGAAGTTACGCATATCTCATTTATATATGGGGATAAGTTACATTTGTAAATTATTTAGTAAGTAGGTTGTAAAATAATGTATCGTATACGGCAGTACTGGGTTACATTATTAATGGCATGTATAATATTAATTTGAAATCATACTGTAAGTGCGTCCGTGTGTTTGTAATTTGCTTCCATGTATGAACATGGCATGTGCCAGTATAAAGCAGGCTTTGTCTGAAAACCAGCGCTGCAACGCTTGCTCTTGCAGACCTGCAGCTTACACTGAGACAAACCTTTGCAATGCAACACTTGTCTCAATTGATTTTTTTATGTATATACTTGTAAATATGTGCTGAATAAAATATATCTCTCTTTCTTTCTTTCAAATTTACTGCTATTCGTGAGTGGCGGATTTACTATTTGCTAGTTGTTTAAATGGAGAAGTAACGTTACATTTTAACGCAACCACGTGAAGTGAAATTGTAAATACGACTCGTGATTGAACAGATCTCTCGTATTTGGTCATCGACATAAATAAACACGTGCAATATTTCGACTGTCCGATGACATTTTTGATTCTGTTTGTATTTACCTTTTCCATTGAGTACAAGGTCAAATATAATATTATAACTTTCAATATGTTACGGCCATCATGAATATTGTGAAGCTGATATAGGAAGCTATAATAATAAATGACATAAGTTCAACTAGAAATACTAAGTTCCAAGATTTTTATATTTTATGCGTAGATAGAAGTCGTTTTGTCGTCTCTAGGAAAAGGAAGTTGTTTCTAGCAATGAACATTTCACGAGAAGCGATGTGCTAACCACATTTCTCGGTGCAAGTTGTTAATATTCACACAGACAGAATTGTGAATCCGGCAAGTAGAGCTTTTACTGTAAAGCGGTTTAAAAAAGATCACGGATCATGATAAAATTGTAAAGAACATTATTTGAGTGTTTAAAAATATCTGGAAAGAAAAAGAAAAAATCTCTGTAAATCATATTGTATAATAAAACTGTAGTAATATCACATTTCGTTACTTTAAGATATATTTGAGAACTACCTATTAGGATTACAATAAGCTATGTAATTCTAAGTATTGTTCAAACTGTATTGCATTACATATATTATGTATTAAAGCTAAATAATATTGACATAAGATTTGGTTAATTTTAAATGTATGTGGATTTTCTTAACGAAGCAGCTTAAATGACCTTTACAATTGATGTAATAATTTCGTAGTCTAACGTTAGGATGGTGAATGCACTTGCAAATCTTGTTGCGATGCCCGGGCACGCCTAAGATCCTACTTTATTTAACGACAACATCACGAGCTCTGACCACGACTCAGCAATCTATTCAAATATGCGTATTGATAATAAGCGATCTTCTGTTTACTAGTTAAAGGCATCTATATAAACTCTTTATATTATTCTAATGTTTAATTAAAGTTTATGCGCTTAAAGGCGTAAATCTAATCAATTGCTGGAATTAATGCGAAAGAATGAACAGGATAAATATCTGCTGGAAAACCAATCTGAACGTCCTCTTCAATAACTTGTAATTTAGCTTCGTTAAATATTCTTTTCAAAAGGTCATAAGGTCTTGTTACAGACGAATCTTCATCATCATATTCCAATTCATCAGCTAATGTTATGTTTTCTTTAACGATAATTACACCGTTGTTTGATAAAGAATTACTACATCGCTCTAGAAAGGAAATTAAATCGAAGTCATTTAGATGACCAAGTACCCACTGACACCAGATGACATCGTACTTTTTTAGCGGTCTAAAGTGCTGAAGTCCGATTTTGTAAATCGTTCCTAATTTCTTATTGTCGTCTGCTAACAATTGTTTTGCCGTGTTAATGAACTTATCATTCTGTTCAACAAGTTCGACCATATCGAAACAAGGCATAAGTAGGTACTTTGTGATTCTACCTATGCCCGCACCGCAATCGAGAGCAAGATTAGTGCTTGGTGGGTTTTCCCTTGTTAAAATTTCATGCAAGAATGCCTTCGATCCCTCGATGTCGGTGTCCGAAATTTGACCAAAACCACCAAGAACTCCATCTATTGTAGCTGGCATATTAGACCAATAGTCTGCGGCTTTTTTGTAAAAATTGTTCTCACACATTTTGACATCAAAATCATTGCACATATGACACGATTTCTGTCATATCGAACCATTTTTTTCTACTTTAGTATCATAAAAATAAATAGGTTAAATCTTTAGATTCTAAAAAGTTCACTCCATTGCCTATTAATAAAGGTAGTTAGTTTCTAATACATAAGTGTATGTTAGAAGCTTTGGTAAGTCGCCTTTGATAGTTATTGTAATGCATTTGTATTGTTTCAGGCTCTTATCACAGCTGTTAATGAAACAAACGAGGAAGATATCCGCGATGCGTTGAAGATACAAACAGAACAACAGTTAGCTTTAGTCCCTCGAGGTCCAAAGGTCGTCAAAGATACTGTTGCATACAATACAACTATTAACATCGATGATACCGTGAGTAAATAAAATATCTATTATAAAAATAGTTTATGCTGATATACATGGAATAGAAAAACAATAGAATATGTAAACAACCGTTTTGAAGCAGCATCTTTTCAATAGACATTAGTAAATACATGTTGAAGCGTGAAAGTAGTACTGCTAACTGGTAACAAATGACATGCCACACTGACTTAATAAAAATATTTTTTTAATCACAATAAATTAAAATTTCTTTTCGACATTTGATCATTTTCACCTTATGGTAATCTTACCATAAATATGACTGAGGAAGGATGAACCAACGATTTATTGTCGATAAACTGTTTCAATCTAGTTATATGGAGAACAGCGGAATGGTTCACTGTACATTAGTATTAGACCATTAACGTTTTGGGTTTCGCAGGAAGAGCTGCGAGCGTTACGTCCGGATGGGACCATAGTGACAGAGACACGCCATACGAAGGAACAAGAACGAGTCTGTGACGAAGAACTATCTAAGGAGGAGGTGAATATTTTTTATTTTATTGTTTTGAACTTTTTGTTGTTCGTAGCGATAAAAGTCTTTTAAAGGTCTGCGTCTTGATAAATTCGCTCACCATTTGGAATTTGTAAAATATTACACTACAGTTGATGTTCATCTTAGAAATATCAACAAATTGATCATTCAGGCTCACTAAGACTAGTAACAGATTTTTTTAGGTAAATATCTAGTATTAGATAACACTAATCTAGTGTTACATGTTATAACAAAGTCCCAAAACATATTACCGATTTGCCGGATAGTGAGTTCAAGAACCATTTCAAGCTGGTTTTAACGTCTAAAGTCTATTATAGGATGGATCGATGTATGAACGATTGTGACGTCTAGAAATGGTGCCCCTCTTTGTGTATCCACTAAAAACGAATGCAACTATTTATGTCTTGTGAAAATATATGACATGAAGAGATAAACCATTCGAGTTTCTCGCCAGTTCTTCTCGATGACTGCGTTGTTTTCCGAACCGGTGGTAGCTTTGACTTTGATAAGCACCTTCCCAGGACCTAAATTGAATAAAGTATACTTTGATTTTGATTATTCTATCGCAGGCCAAGAATTTGGAGAGTGAAGGAAGTGTAGTAGAACAACAGACAGGTGGCACGGAACGTCGGAAGAGAGTAGACTTAGAAACAAGCACGGATCTGATGGCGGGTGGCGTCAGACTGGCGCATACAGTTCACTCGAAGAATCGGATTGAAGAGGGTAATCATTGATACATTTAGATAACAAAAAATATTTTATTTTGTTTTGAACAATAACATTATTCTTTTTACATCGAAAGCTGATAACAGTCTAACTTTTGAAAAAAGGTTTATAGGCACAGAAAAGTAGACAAGCCAGAAGTTTAGATATTATGTGCTGAAATAGAACTCCTGCACTTGTAACATTTTCAGTATAGGAAACTAATATACTCGTATGTATAATTATATAAATTAGTATCGAAGTAATCCAACATCACTTATTTTAAACTATAGCAAATTAACTTATAAATAACATTAAATTATCGCATTTCATGTTTCTTACAATTCAATAGATTCTTTTATAGATGCGCATAATTCTACCATTATTTTTAATACTCAGGATATAACAATATGAAATAGAGATTATTCCGGACCTCTGGGTGAAGCATAATTAGTTTTTTTCTGGTATATAAAAATAAAGTAATAAATTTGAGAAAAATGACGCACTAAGTAAAGTGATATTCTGTTTCGATCACAGTTGAAAGAGAGGGGCAACCGAATATGGACGATGATTGGGACAGTTTATCAGTGCGAATGCGACAGCAGCGCCGCCTTCGAGTCAACGGTAAATACTATTATTACTTTAGCTTATACGTCACTATAGCAATTCGTAGTAAACTGTGAAGCTGGTAGATGGCGCTTCCAACAACGCTTTTTGTATATTAACTGTTCTTAAATGTGTTTGGTTTATAGTGTGTATTATTCTCGCTAGATGGCAGTGTTTTGGTATAGTTTAAATCTACTTTGTAATATAACGGTTGCATTTTAAGGGCAATTTAGCTCACGATGGAATTGTCGAAAGCATAGTGAATATTCAATATTTTTTTACAAAACCTTTTTACAAAATAATTTATATTACTTAGAGAGGATATTGCTTTCTATAAATGAGTTATAGGACATTATAGTTGTATGCAACTGTTTGTATACAACTGGATGGCTAACACAATGCATATGGTAATAGATTAGTTACAGTGATATATGAGAAGCTTGCAGGCTGGCATTACAGCAGCGATTGCCGAAGACTTGTAAGACTTTCGTTGGTTGCCGCTGTTTTTGGAATGCATCGTACTTACCCTCAGCAAATGCTCTTTGTCGTACTTAAAAAATGAAGTGAAAAAATGAGAGAGATCTTTCCTTTACCATACGGCCACATAATGGAATAAAATGGTAATTGTACTACTGAACGTCAGTTTGTGAATTTTGAGAATATTTTTCAAGATCTCCCCACTATCTTCTGTTTTACTCACTCACTTTTTTATGTCATAGATGGCAAACGAACAGGCGGGTCACCTGATGTTAAGTAATCACCGCCGTCCATAGACACTAGCAACACCAGGTGAGTCGTAGTGCGTTGCCAGCCTGTGTTAGTGGAATGGTGGAAGAGAGGAGAGGAAAGGGAGAGGAGAGAGGAGGGGAGGTGGGCCTCCGTCGCTCTTACTGACCGAACGAAACGCAACAATGCCAGCACTGTTACTTCACGTTGGTTTTCTGTGAGAGGGTGGTACTATCCCGGGGGAGCCGAGCCATTCATTCTGAAACCAGTAAGCGTGGCTCTACCACCTATAAAATACTTATTATATAGAGGTGTTTAAACCATTTTTTATGCTCATTTCTTTGAAACAAACCTTACAATTACAAACAGAACAAAAAAACAGTTAGCCAAATATGTGTAGCCGATCAGAAACTTAACAATATGAACTTGCATATATTCGGCAATTGATTTTTATTTATATAGGCCGTCAAAACACTTGTCTTGGATTAGGGTATCTCTAGGAAATTCTGCCCTCAGTTAAACACACCAGGCCAAACTTAACAGTCATAAACGTTGACACTGTTGATATGGCCAGTAAAGGAAAAGCGTTATGTCTTGACGAAAAAGTTTGTTTGATACGTGGAATAGAAAAGAGAGACGAGGAAAGTGATGTTCCCGATCTCTTTATAAGGTTAATTCTTTATGATGAAAGAAAGTATGATACCTGGCGTTTCCTTATAAAGAGTTTACAATTTATTTCAATGTCCACCAAAACTACTCGTTTCTAGTTACAACTCGGACTATTTTTTATGCTATGGAAAATACAGGGAACGAGCTAAGCTAAATGAGTATTCACGAGTCGCACCATAAAAGGAAAAGCACTTGTCTGTTCGGTCTGTGACTATTATGTTAATATTGAATATTGATAGTTGGACGTTGTGCCATTTTAGTTTTAACTTGACGGCCTTGGACCTCACAACGCAGATTGTGTCTTAAACGCACACTCCTAGAAGAAATAGGTAAACGGAACAGAGTCTATGAATTCTTAATAATATTTATAAAAAAATACGTAGTTCTTTTTTTACAATACAGTACAATACGTCAATTTAATTTTGAACAGTTTTATATTCGTTTATTGGATAGTCGCTTTAAATTATATGAAAAATATAATAAAAAAAAATGAAATATGTGAAAAAAACTCTGTGTTTTCATTCGGCAAAGTTTCTTTGCATTTTGGATTACCTGTGGATATAGACTGAAATTTTATAAATAAATAGGTAACATTTGTTTTATTTGCTTAACTTTACTAATGTTTTGAATAATAGTTATATTTCCAAATATAGTGGTTTTGTTACAAACTTTTACAAAAAATAATTTATTCATAATATAACAAGATTAATAAAGTAATCTAGTGGGTTTGTTTTCATAATTTTGTTGCGTCTAGTTCGACAACGAAATATTTAATTTAAATTTTTATTATCATTTCTCATTGCTTTAATTTATTAGTTTTAACTGGTCGTTCGCCTGCATAATATAAATTCTTAAGTACTTTTTTTAGTTAATCCTTTTTACTCTATAATCCTATGTCAATAAATCGTCTAACGTCTTATTTCATTATTTGAATTAATTTAGTGTCAATATTACAGAGTTGTATAATTTAAACCTGTTTCTAATATATATATATATATATATATCTAATGTATAATCTAAACTAATTTAAATCTACCTTTTGTTTGTAATGGATAAATGCAGAATATACTTATTTTTTACTTAATGCCTATTATTAATATTAATACATATTTGGTACTTATTTAACTTATAGAAAGCTACATTTTCAGCGAGTAACATAGCGTGATTTTTTATTTTAAAAATCTACATTAACGCGAGAGAATCCACGAGCGAAAGCTGGTTAAATATACAATATTATGATGTCAATGTTAATAATAACACATAAAGTCATAAGATTTATTTGTATTGTAAATCTTGATCGTTTTGACTAATTAATTACATATATCGTTTTCATATCTCCATTCATTGTATTTACTTATGTATGAATCATCTTCATTATCATATTCAACTAATGATTAGTGAGTTCTGATTTTTGAAGTGAAACTTCTAATGCGACTTCCAACAAGGTTGCGTTAAACGCTTAACGCTACCATGGACGGGGTATGTAAGCACTGTTGCGTTAAACGTTCAACGCTTCTGGGGAGGGGGAATAGAAAGAGACAGAGCGAGAAAAATAATCAAACATTTCGTATGTTACTTTAGTTATCATAATTCCATTGTAAATGTTATAGATTTGGATATTTCTCCACTCGAAAATGATAATTAAAAGATGCGTTCAATTGTGAATTGTAAGCAATGTTAATAAAGTTTGTCTTAAAGAAACAATATGATATCACTAAAAATCAATTTCTACCCCTTCCTATTTTCATTTCGACATTACGAAGTTTCACTTCTTCCGCGCGGAGCGACTCCACGCACTATTTTTTGTTCCGACTATTCTTTTTTTTCAAGCTTTACTACATTAACTAAACAAAACTATTGAGTATTATTTGATACAAGAACATTAGGTATTAATTGTAAAAAAATATAAACGAAATTTTTAGGTCAAGGTTAATTAAAATTTCTCATTTTTATTCAAGGTCTGTTTACCTTATAGTGTGATAGTGGGATGGTATTAATTACTATACTAATATGGTATTACATGAATTATTACTATTTCAACATAAACGAATTAATTTTCATTGATTTATTTTACTGTTTAATCGCTATTTTGTTTTCAAACTTGTTGTTCGAATATAGTGTTAATATAAAAATGTACGTAACTAATAAACTTGCTGTGCATAAGATGCTTTTAAAAGCCATTTTAATTTTTAATTAATTATTGCAGTTTTTATTTCGTACAATCGCTAACTTAATTCTTTGAGGCGGTTTGTTCCAGCTAATTAACTTTATTGTGTAAAAAAATACGACTATAACTAGGGAAACCACAATGATTTACTATAAAATATATGGGAAAAGCTTTCAGCGATTTCTGTCGTCACCTAAACCTCATATTTAAAGTTATGGACACTCTCCTAGAAACGTTTTCTTTTAGATACGACTGTTAAACCACTTACTTTTATTGTTTAATCTTAAAAATCCACCTGTATAGAAAACAATGTACATACTATAAACATTGCTCCGAGTTTATAAATAACTTCATAATTATGTCTATTTGCATAACCAAACGCCTTATATGCTTACGTTGAATCGTTATAGTTAGGCGCCGTGGGTGAGACCTGAGACCTGCATACGGCATGCCTAAATGCGGATAACGAGGTACACAAACTCTTGTAATATGTGTACAAAAATGGTTATTGAAAAAGAAATCATATTTTATAATCTATGCTATATAATCTATATTCTTACATAAAAGGTACCTTTTAGGGAATGGAATGGAATTGGAATTATATAATGAATATAGTAAATAGGGGATAGTAAATAGCTTATTGAAAAGTTTACAGCTCGCAAGTGACACCTCCGGCATTTTCAGCGTCCATAAGCCTCGGTGACTGCTTGGCGTCAGTCGGCCTGTATCCTTATTTGCTATCATCTTAGTATGAAAAAACCTTGTAACCAGGAAAAAGTACTGTTTTCGAGAGCTAGGTCATATTTATATTAACACAAGCGAAAGCGCGGACATAAACTAGTTAAAAAATAGGTAAATACTAAATATATTAATAAAAATATAATTGTGCAAAATTTCATGGTTACCCTTTGAGTAATTAACTTGTAAAAACATAATAAACGAACAACAAAAATCTAGTTCGCACTTGTAATATTAGTTAGGATAGTAACTATTAGGATTGAAATTATTTTGGACACACATCTGCCAGGATTCATATATTCAGGATTTATATGAACTCAAAAACATTCAATTAATCTGATAGTGTCTAAAGTATAATCGAAAGACAGTGTCGATTGCTAAAAGGCGAAAAAGCCGAGATAGACATTCATTTGACAATTTCAGTACGATAGTCGAATTCTACAAGACTTAGACAATTCTATAGACACTACATAGTCTAATTAGTGTCAATGCGAGTTACTAGGATCTATACAGCTTCTTTACTCTATGTATGGTCGGAGATCGCCTCGGATATAGATGCCTGTATGCCCTATTTCCCTATCTTTGTTTCCTCATTAGAGAGACTCCTGATAACATGGGTTTGTTTGTTCCTTGTGTTTCTGAATATTCTGAATATTATTCGTATATACATATGAACACGTTTATATATAGTTATAAATTTAATCATTTACATTAGTATACATTGAGATTGTACGTATTGCGCATAGGTTTAAGCTGTTGCCTTGTCGCTGCCATTACGTTGAGTGTTTTAAGTGTCAAACAGGATAATTATTAGTATGATTCACACATTCGCAGTTCTTGAACGTTATTGGGGAACTTTTGTCTTAAAAAAATAGAATTGATTCTTTCCTGCGTCCACTGTGGATTGGTAAGATAACCGACAATTTTCCTTGTATGAATAAAATCTATCGTATTATTTTACAATTTTATTATCAAAAACCCAGGCTTCCATTAATTTTCCTCTTGATTACAATAAAAAGGATTATAATTTTCAATTTTAAAAAAACTAAGATTCTTCTTATTCATTTGCAATATTCATCTACACATTTTATTTGACGAAAATAAAATCTCGCCCAACGGATCAAAGATCTATGGCGCGGGCGGTTTTGGACTTTAAAAATATAATGTTAACAAACACAAAATACACCAACAGGATTTAGTCATTTGTGCAAAACGTATGTCCTTGACGGTTACCGCCTACTGAATTTAGATTTATTATTTACTAGCTTTTGCCTGAGGCTTCGCTCGCATTTATATGGATTTGACCTGTTCCTCGGAAACAGTACTTTTTTGTTTTCGATCAACAATATTGTTGATCCACATTTTTTGTAGATAAAAGTAGTAGTCCTTTTCTGCTCCCCTCACGTGTATATGCAATATTTCCTGTTGATCGATTGAACAGTTGGAGGTGAAAGGGTAGCGTACAAACAAACCACATTCACATTTATAGTATTAATGTATTAATTAGGAATTAAACTTTTATTATCAAAGATTTATATCTTTGATAATATAATCATTTTAAATAAATAAAACCTGGTATCTGTGGATCTTACCGCCCACGCGTGAATTATCTACTTTCCCTGCCAAGTCGAGACAAGCATTGTTTAGCGTGCAATTAAGCTGTTTATAAACACACGTACTGGGCTTAAAGGAGCAGTAAAGTGGTCAATTTGACGTCGTATGTCCATCAACCTGCCGCATATGGGTGGTCGTTGAGCCTACGCGTGGTTACTGAGGCCGGGCCTGACATATAGTGGTAGAATACATATCACGCAGAGGCGCAACTTGATATCGAGTTTCTTAAACATTTGCTTAAATAAGGGTTTAGGGTAATAAAATCATGATAATTATCAATTACACCCTAATAAAAGTTAAGGAATCAATATATACACAATATATGTTTCAAACCTTCAAGAAACGAGCGTATACTTCTATAAAAGGCCGGCAACACACTTGTGACTCCCCTGGTGTTGCTAGTGTCTATGGACGGCGGTGATCGCTTACCATCGGGTGACCCGTCTGTTCGTTTGCCTCCTATAATATAAAAAAAAAATATATAATTGTTTTTTTCTATTGTATGTCGGATAACATGAAACAGTGGATTTTACCCCATAGCTAAGGATATATAACATTTTACATACTGCTATCTATATATTTTATATTATATACAAATAAATATTTTTGAAATTATACTTTGAACACTATTTGTTTTACTACATAGGAATATGCGGTAATTTAATTTAGCATCTTCTTGATAAATTGTCAATTGCCATATTTAATCAAAAACTTTTGTTCCTGAACCATGGTTTGAAAAGTATGTACTTAAAAACGAGTAAAATTAAAAACACAAAAGTTATATATCTGTTTTAAAACATTGTTGTATTAATATCAAGAAAATATGTTGTACAAAATAGAGAGAAGGAGATAAATAATATTTTTTTAACTCAAAATTTACATGAGTTGTAAAACCAAAAGAGTGCCGCTTGTGCGAGTTAAATGATCTTTGCAGAACAATGGTTTGAATTTACCATGATACACGTTGCGATTTCAATGAAAATGATTCATTCTGATGTCGATTCATGAATTGAACAGTGCATTTGAATGTCAGTCATCATTCCTACACCATGCAACTACCTCACTTTTTTAGCGATTGTCAAAAATGTTAAGTGTGCGTGTTAGTATAGTGATTTTTGAAAAGTCCTGTTATTGAATACTGGCAACTTATTTGTAAGTATTGTATTATTTTTAACAGCCTGTAATATTTTAGTAGTAGTACTAAATACTCTCGTTAAACTAATGGAAATAACATATACTATATGCATTAGTGTATCACCCGTTCAGTATTTTTCTAATGACGTTTGCTAATTGATTGATATCATCAAAATAAATCTTAATTGTCGAGTGGTCTGACCGGTGGATTATCGATTCGACGTCCACAGGTTCGAACCCTGGTATACATACTACCGAATTTATCAGAGTTCGCGGTTTACTGATTTAAATTGCTAATAGTGTTGGTTAAATGTGAAGGAAACATCGCGAGGAAATTTGTTTTAGAGAAATATTCTTGTAGTGCCACCGTTATATAGAAAAAATGTAAAACTGTGGATTTCAACGGAGTTTCAAATCTTCAGTGCGTCGTTGACTGTGAGGTGATAATGTCTTTATTTTTCTCAGAGGTTTTTAGCCCGGTAGTAGGACTCTAAGAGGCGGACGTTATTATTATTTTATCAAAATTCTACGGTTAAATTGGTAGTAAAATAGAAGTAATTAGGTATCTTATCTACTAATAGTATCCTAACAAAATAAAATAGTAGGTATCTAACACTTTCGTCTATATAAATAAAAATAAAATATCCGATGTATGTATCACTTTGGCTAATTCTTTTTATGTAGCGTTTGTAAATGTCACGACAAGGTTTGAAAAGGTTTTTTGAAAAATTTATGTTCAAAAATCTCCACATAAAGAAGTGAGTGAGTAAGGAGACACAAGACAGTTGGGAGATCGTTACAAATATTGACAGAATTGACGTTCAGTTGTTCAATTGCTATTTTATTTAATTACATAGTTGTGCTGTAAAGTCAAGATTTTGTGTCATTTTCTTGATTAGTATACCCGTGCGGAACCAGGACGGGGAGCTAGTAATTTATTAAATGAAAATCCCATTTCCGTTTCAAATATTGTTACAAAATTGTATAGAGGAAGTTGAAAAAAGGTAACAGTTTAATGCGGTTTTTATCATGGTTCTTGTAATATTGAAGCTAAGTAGGTCGTGTAAACTTGACTCGGTTGCGAACATTGCCCGATCCATGCATTACATAATAGTACAATATTGTCATATTTCCTTTCATAGTGCTGTAAGAGGCTAGTTCACTATTGTCGAATTAACTTCAAATGGTAGTTTATTAGGTAATGGCAAGAATTTTTTATTAGGTATTTATTGGCGACTTTTAGATATTTCAGAGTTGTTTATTTTTAATGTTAATTATAACTGATATGTTTATTAAGTAAAGATCAAGCCAGTTTAATAATCACTGTTTTTTTACAATTTAATATACGATTTTAAATTGAACGATAAACTTGGTTATTATATTACAAGATAAAAAAAAAAAATAATAAGAGATATATGTGTAACTTCATTTTTATGTATACACATATCTTCTTCTCTTATATATAAATGTCTTCTGTACGTGTGTATGTCACTGAACTCCTCCTAAACGGCTGGACCGATTTCGATGAATTTTGTGCGCGTGTTGCAGTGGATCCGAGAATGGTTTAGATTCACAATCGGACCCGGTAGGTGGCGCTGCGGTCAAATTTTAGATTTTTTTTATTATCAAGGCAGGACAACGTCCACCCGTCCCGCTATTATAAAAATATACATATATATGTATAAAATATATAGTTTTATACGTCATTTACAAACTAGGAGCATAAACAATATTTGTTGAGTCAATACGTTCACTACCTGTCTAGCGACAGTTAAATAAAGATGTCTCGCGTTCGCATCGCATTGGCCTTCAGTAGTTTGACAAACTTATTGACTGAATGATTACGCCATGAGGTGTATGTGAGTGATGACAAAGCGATACCACCTTTCCATACCGAATTTGAGGCGTGCGCACTTGGTTCGCACAGTAGCCTTCACTGATCGCACTTCTGCTTACAGATCACGACAAGGACTACGCGAAACGTCCAGTCGACTTCGACATCGAAGAAGAAACACGTAAAAAAGAAACATCCAAGTGGTTAGAGAGCCACTTCGGCAGCGACTCACGCTCGTCACACGATTCCATCGGCGAGGAGATAGGACGTCGACCCGAACCTGGTTTCTATAAAAACAAGCTCGACGACGAAGGTTACTACGGTAAGACATCTTCTGGACCACCTCCACCGGTATACGGGGATCGAGTTCTTCGCAAAACTAAATCATCCACACCGTCTGATGAGAGAGCACCGCCTGTTAATAATACGGGAGGTTATTTCAAAGGGATCGCAGATTGGTCACAGCGGAGAGCCACTAAACCGAGAATGCCGGAACCTAGAAGCTCATCGCCATCTCCTCCGACTGTTCGATCACCATATGCTAGTAATGATAGACTAAATGGTTCTTCACCGAGACATGTTTATGGAAAACGAGATTCTCCACAAGGTAGACTGTCACCATCTGGACGTCGTCATCCACCTTCAAGAGATGATTCTGCTTATGTATCTTCTTCGACCATGCACAGTCCCCCAAGAGGTTCTCCGTTTCGTCCCCTCGAAGCTGACCGCTTATTCCGGGAGCCCTCAATCGAGGACGATTACCGTCCGAAGGCGCCCGATCGAAAACGCCAATCGAAACCACGCATGTCTGATGATCATCGTTATGACAGCGGATACAGAAGCTCATCCCGAAATGAGAATTCAGGTCCGTCTCGTGACAGTCGCGAAGAAGGGGCCGTAGAACCACCGCCTGACTATTCTCCTCCTCGGGAACGGCGTGAGAGTTCAGACAGAGATCGTACCCCACCGCGAAGAAGAGATCGTGACGAGCGTAAGCAGAATCAGAAGACACGTTTTGCTGATAACGGCCAGCGCCCATCTCCAGCTCGAAAGTCTGTTGGGTCAGCTATCGGTAATTCTATAAGAAAATTAGTAGGGAAGATTCGTTCGGCGTCATCAGAGCGGCGACCTAAGTGGCGGAACTCACGAACACCGTCGCCAGAGCACTCCTCACGTACATATAAACAATATGGTGGTGAGCTGGCGCCCCCCACTGCACCTCCGCATCGTTATTACCTTGGAGAGGACCCTTTCGCGCCCAGCATCTACGGTCGTGAACATAAGTACGAGGGCAGTGCGAGACGTGCCGCTGGAAACGATACGCGCGATCACCGCGACAGGTATGTTAAGATTTCATTAGTTAATGGACGTTAAATATAATTTGTTAGACATTAAAACGCTTCTTAGGAGTTTCAGTTCTTAAAGAAAGTTATTATATATAGTTGATATTTTAAACTGTAATATTTTGTAGTGTTATTGATTGGTAAATTATTTTCTTAAAACAGAAGAGATAATAATGTAGTCGTATAAAATAAATAAAAAGAAAATTAACAATCACCGAAAGTAAAATCGACTTACGTACTAATTTGGTTTGCCACTGAAGTTTGGGATTCTCATATGCTTTGTTTATATTAAAGGAAACTATGAAATATATAATAGTGTATTAATATATAATAAAGTTTCTAATAAACCTTAAATAGAATGTTGTCCTACAACGGATTCCAGTGGCCCGCCTACATTGATAGACGCCGAACATAAAATTTAATAATGTTTAGTTATGCTGTAGTCTATTATCATAAAGTTACGGCCATCTGATACGGAGGAACAATAATATAGTGCACGTGGGTAGACAGAGCTAGATTTCCAAGATACGCACCAAGTAGAGCTTAGCTTAACTACGTATAAGTAAGCATGACGATTACTTTGTATTTTTATAAATTGCTTGGTTTAACAGACGGTTTTATAACCAACAAAAACATATTTAAAATATCCTGGTGAAAAGAATTCGTATGAAAGGGATGATCATAATATCGAATACAACGAAGCGGAATACTATTATAGGAAACTAACTGAAAAATAAAATACATGAATATGTAGGATTTTTTATTTAATCGTTGTCTCATAATGTTTTTTTAAAATATACAAAAGAAACGAATAGAGTTCATATAGTAACTTTCAGCTATGAACCATAACACACTCAACATGATTTAATAATACGTGCTTCTTTTTAGCTTATCCAAATTATATCAATAGGTGTATTATCCGTTTACTGGTAAATAGTATTACTCATCCGAATTCACATGAACTGTTTAAAAATTACAAAAGACATTACTCGTAACGCAGAACAAAGCGATAACTACAAAAACAAAATATTCAAACATGGAATACTCTGGTTGATCAACTTTAATATTTTGGTCGCTCTTTATATAGCCGTAACTTCGGGCTTTCACATAATATCGTCCAAAGTGTAATGCCAAGCAAGGTTAATATATTATTATCTGAATCTAAAATTGTCATTTATTTATCCTTAAGTTGTCTCAATACTATACATATAATATAATACGTATTTATACCTACATTTCTATTTTGCACAGCTATATTCAAACTGGTCAAAAATTTGGCGTTGACTGAACAAAATTCTAAAGGATTGATTTTGTAACGCATTGACCAACTTGCATATTAATTAATGGCATTTTAAAATCTTAAAAGGAAATACGGACAATGAAACTGTTAAGTAAAAAGTGAAGACTTGTGGTGGAAGAAAACAAGAAATTAATTGTTATTGTAGTGTAGTTATGCTTGAAGAATCAAGAGAATTATGGTTAAAATATTTCGAATGTATTAAAACATATTATCAAAACTTTGGGAGATATTATTTATTTAATTTCGTCTTCATAAAAAGAGATTTTCTTGTTTTTATGAAAACGGGAAGTTGTTGAATATCTATTACAGGTGGTTAAACTTACCCCTGAAAGCATAATTAATTAAAGCATAATTAAACTTACTTTTGATTGGGGCTTTGCCTGCATTAATGCAGATTTTGAAAATAACATAACTCATAGTTTTCTGTAGATAATTTTTTTTTTTTGATTCGGCTGTGTATTTCTTTAGTTTTTTTTTTAACTTATTACTACGTAAGTTACTAACGACCACAAATATTTATTAATGACTCAGTGCATAAGCAATTTTATTATAAATTACTTGATTTCACTTATTCGGTCATGTCAATGTCGTGTGTTATGGTCATTAAATTTATATTTACTTTGTAAACAATGTCATATAGTAAGCACTGAAGCTGCGAGTTAAACCGCTTCAATTAAATCTACGTTCCGGCATATCATGCCTTTTTTGAATGTCGCTGTCCATAGCATCACCTAAAATGGGTAAATAAGAATTTTATTTGCAAAAGAAACCCTTATTTACACCGCGTGACTCATTCGTGTTTGTAATATAAAACAGTGCGCTTTATAAAGAAATATGATCTACAATGACAGTCTGAGTCATTGCTAGTTATGTTTATAATACAGAACAGGTGTGTAGATACGCGTTTGCTGGAGGTTGGCTAATGCAAATAAGTTTGATACATTTACGCCTGCGAATTGTGACATACTGTTGCTTCCGTATTCTATCATTCTAATTCTTATCATCTAATTACGCAATTATTGTTATTTTGAAAAGTTTAGAATTACTATTTTGTTTAGAACAATATATTCTATCTTTAAATGATATCACGGGGTTGTTACTAAAAAAAACAATTGTTATTCAACAACATAAATGAAATTGATTTCTCATATTACGCAGGAATATTCACATAGATATAGCAAGCACACTGAATAATAAATAACTGTTTATATTGTTATTATAAATCTTTGTTTTTGACTTAACATGATACTTGTAATAAATTATAGGACTGCGTTATGTTTTTGTTGTGTTTGTCAAACAATAAACAAATTAATACTTATTTATTTTCGCAAGACATAGTGTAGCACAAAAAGAATGTTTATGAAATTATCAGATCTCAAAACGAAATTTTCCTTTATTTTCAGTTAATAGTTTAAACTTTAAACTTGATTGAGTAAATAATTACATGAGAAGTTATGTCCTTTAGCTTGATGGAGTAGTGGCAGTGGAAAGACGTTTTAATTGAATCAATACGAAGACTTTAAGTTTGGGTATTTTTAGGCATAAATAATTCATTGAATTTAAGTACTGCGTTAAACATGCTTAGGAGATGCCCTCTAATTGTTTCTATGCCATAAAGCCTGTACTTATTCTTCAGAAGCAGTAGTTGCAGTAGTTGAAGCAGTAGAAGCAGTAGTTGCAGAGTAGCAGAGAGCACATCGTTACAGAGTGTGACCTTTCTAACATGATTGATGCATTGCATCTAGATCTTATTCCTATAAATAGTCTTTAATTTAATCTAACTTTATGCCATTCGATAGTCATTAATATAGTTTTAAGATATAAATGTTACAACAAAATTAGTATTTTCTTTAATAAACTTACCATTACTTAGTTAATCCATCAAAACCATATATTATGTTATTATAGTGTACTAACAAGTTATCATAATAACATATTATCGTCAGTGTGATCGTTAATGCGTAGCAAAGAATTGAATGAAGTAACAGTAACATATTTATAATAATATTAATTAATAACAAGTTAACCAAGCGTTTATTTATTAATGTATATTAGTCATATTTATTTAACATTAACGAAACACAAAATGTTTAATTAATGTTTAATACAAATAATCGTTTGTATGTTGGTTTCAGAGGCCAGTTTTCGAGCACGCTAGGTCGATTTAGTCACTCAACCAGTCGACTGAATCCGAACAGCGAGCCTGAAGAAGATTATGCACGCAGTGCTCAAACATTACCGCGTAAACTTCACGAACGCAAAGAAAAAACAACGGAGAAACCAAACTCCAATAAATACTGGCAACGATTGACACCTAATAAACGCTCTACGAGTGCCGTTAACGTATCAAATAACGTAACAGCATCTCCTGACGGCAAGATCAACGGATACCCTCCGGGACCAGCTAAACCAGCAAGGACGTATAAAGCTCTAAGTCGAAGTAAGAGTTTTGCTATGGGAGCACCAGAACAACAGACCCAATCACGGTATGTCTCAACGATGAATAGAAATCATTCAAACATGTATAAATCAAATCCTCATCTTAGCAGACTTGATGAAGCTCCAGAGCAATTAAAGAGCCCAGGTATTGTTTCCATTATCAACCGCAGCCAACGGGACCTTGCTGATGCTGTATCCCGTGAAACTGAAAGAAGGAAAGATGGACTTTTTGGTGCTCGTTATGGTAAAACAATACCTTCAAGCAACGGTCATGCCAATGGATCCAGTAAATCTTTTGAAGATACTGATAAGAAGAGGTTATTCCTTAAAGGTCTTCGTGAACGAGCTCCAGAACTATATCAAACTTTGCATGCTGATGAGGAATCAGACGGTAGCAGACTATCTTCTCGATACACACCGTCTCCTCAGTATAAAGAACGCTTGTCCGAGGAACGTATAACAAAAACTCCATTATATAAAGTCGATTCTTTAAATAGAGAATCGAGTCCTTTCGTGTCTCGGATGGAATCGAAATTGAAATCCCCAGCTGTAAGGAGCGGTAGTAACAGCAGTGATAACTATTCAGAAACATACAGATACACTACGAGGTCTGGTGATCCCGAACGACCCAGTGTTACCGACACAGTCGAAACTGTTAGTAAGAAAATTGTACCTTCCAGAGACGGTCGTTCGAAGGAAATTATTGAATCAAGGGAAATCAATTCTGTAACCAAAGGTAGACCATACAAGGAACCTTTATCTTCTATGAAATATATCGAGAACGGAACCCGCAATTCACCCTTTGGATACGAGAATAAAAATGGACACTACACTGAAAGAAAGACTAGCAATTATAAAGTAACTGAGAAAATAAGAGATTATTAGTAACAATTCATATAATAGGGATGAATATTAATAATTACTGTAAACGTCAATAATGCCATATTTTTGAAATATATTGATTTAAAGTCATATCAGACTGATGTTATAAATCATTTTAGATAATAGGGTATACTGTTTAATACATAATTGCTTATAAAGTAATAAGCTGTTGATTTTCGATTAAACCGTTTTGATTTATACTGTAAAAGAGCTTTACTAATTATATTTACCATTGGTATGTTTCCGTCCATTTGATCGAATATAAAAAAAAAACATTTCGGGTATTTAGTAATCTTATTTTATGTGAATAGATTTAAATTATAATAACGATGACTAAATAATAATATAGCAAAGTAAGATTTTGTATTAAAATGTATCGATAAAAATATAATGTGTTAATTTGCACTAATAATTGGTTTTATTTACGAATAGGTAAAAAATAAAATAAAACATTTTGATATTTCCTACACATACATTTTTTAATTGAAATACAGTGTACAATTACAGTAAAGTTCAATATTCACTGTACAGTTGGAAGTCGGACTGAGTAAAAGGGATTTGTCTAGTACAATAATCACAAGCTTCAAAAAAAATTAGTGCGTGTAACCGTCACACGCGATTGAAGTAAAACTTCTTATTTAAGTTCTGAATTTGCTAATAGATGGCACTACAGATAATGAAGCTTTGATTTAATTTAAATTACTTACTTACTTACATTGAAACCAGATGGCAACGCGGTCGCGCACCCGTATATACATAATTAATTCTATAGTATGATTTTTATTATTAACCATTTTTTTTTTCCAAAATTTTTCATTGATTTTTTTATAAACTATTTACAAAATCAAAAATGTTTAGAAACGGGATAGTACAGAAATTTGACACCACGTTGCCGTACTACAAAAAAATGATACTCCGTCACCAATTAACTAGCGGTGTGTTCCGGCATCTACACTACAAAACCAGGCCCATGGGCTACACGTAGGCTGTTACTATTTTCGATCACGTCTTATGACTCATATTCACAGTAACCAACAGAAGAATTTACTAGTATTTATTATCTAACGATTTACTAATCGTGTCATATCTGTACACTTCGAAACAATTATAAGCCAGAATATAACATACAGAACATTGATATACTAGTTGTATATTTAAATTTTTACTGTTACTGTTTAATTTTTACTGTTTTTATTATTTTATTTATTTATTACTGTTAGTAAAGGTAATGTTTAAATTGTTTTTAGATTAATTTAAAGCTTAGCTAAACCGAGTTTCACATAAATGCTTGCTGAGACTATTAAGTTTTAATTTTTTAAAACACACTCCAAAAGATAATGTTCTATGCCCGTGTTCGATTTACGTGCTTTTCAATAGGAGACTATTTGACTGGTTTCTAGAAGTCATCTATATTATTTTGTGATGTTTATCGATACGGAAATAGTTGTCATCTTTAATTATTGTTAAAGACCGGCATAATCTAAATACTAGAAGCTGTGATAAACTGGTGGTCCCATGTTTCAGACTTAGCAAAACCAGTAATAGTTTTTTAGGTAATAGTGTTAGGTTCTACAATAAAGTCCCAAAGCATGTTACCGATTTTCCGGATTGTAAATTTAAGCGCCACGTCAAACGGGTTTTAGTTTCAAAAGAATATTATAGAGTGGATCAGTATGTGAATGATAGTGATGTCTGGAATTGACTCCTCTCTGTGCATCCACTAAAAGCGTTGTATGATGTATTGGAAATATATGTTAAAAAAATGTACCCGATCGAGTTTCTTGCCGGTTCTTCTCGATGACTGGGTTGTTTTCCGAACCGGTGGTAGTCTTTGACGTTCATAAGTGCCTTATTAGGGCCTAAACTGAATAAAGTAATTTTGATTTGATTTGATTTGACTACGTCCGGTACCACGGCAACACACCTGAGAGGCGAGACTACAACGCCACCGGAACATTACTAGCGCCACCATATTAGGGATACATAAATTCTTACATCTATAATAACGATTATATAGCATCGACGTATTACTTAAATAACAATAATTTGATCCTTAATATTATTTTTGTGTTACTAAATTATTTTGGGGATATGTGAGTAAATAGTAATTGCTTTGACTTCCACAGTTCGGCATATAAAAGGCAAGGTGACGAAAGTCTATAGACATTCTGAAGAAAAAGTCTATAGACATTCTAAAGTTGCACTAGATTGGTAGGTTACATGACACACCATAGTATCATTGTCGTAAGCACTTGAATCAAGAAGACATGCCACACAATAACAGACATATTTACTAACACGTGACGTCTTCATAGATTCAGTCGATCCGAACCGTTTTCGATCACATGGCTAAACTAGAAAATAAATACGCTTTTACAATCATTTGTAGATCCAATAATGTATGTAAATATCAACAGTTATATTATTTTTCACACTGTCAAATAGCCTATCCTTGAGATCGAGCTATAAACAAGGCATATCTTAATCTGGGAGCATGGATTTCTTTCATAGAATCTCCTTTTATATGAAGTATGCGTCATTAAAAAAGCGATTTATTGAAAATGCACCCACTAGTTTGTCAAATAAAGTGTATAAATAAGGATGATTGTTTGCTTGATGGCGCTACCGGCGAAAATCATCGGGTATTAGGGAAGAGAATTTACCGGTAAAATACACATTTTACTTATTTTACCAACGTGCAGTCGGTAATTTACCGGATAATTAACTAAAGTACTTTTTTTGCCTCATGGTGGGGTTGATACGTGATTGAGAATATGTATAGTACAGGCTAATAAGAATTTACCTTATATACACTATAAATATATTAATTAACAAATAAAAAGATATAAATTATATATAATTATTAAAAATTAATTATGATGTTAATTATTATTGTTAATAGTTAATTATGAAGCTCTTCAAATACCCAGCTTATGTGTATAATTCTGTCAATATTCCTAATACTTACTTTAGCAACATCAATAAATCATGAGTTTCGTAACTCCAATTTCCGAGATCGAAGTTTTTGCATCTATTTTTTTTCTCGAATGTGTGCAAAATTTCTTTAATAATAAGTACAAACTATGAAAATAAGTACCCAAGCATCACATAAAAAAATGTTAACCTTTTAGTAAATTTTATTTAACAAAAAGTTCAAAATTAATAATTAGCAACTTAAATTCAACAAAATATTACCAAAAAAATTTTTGTGCCGCTTGGATAGTGAGGAAACCTGACTCTGATATGTCTCTCGAGTACCACCGTGTGTGGGAAAATATAGAACTGTGAATTTCTCGCCACTCGCAATGCCAATACGAGGTGAACTGACGTGGTGGTAAAATCCACACCTTCCTTCAAGAAGAGGCTTATGTCGCTTCACCATGCAGTGCGTCTCTTACGCGCCGATGTGATGATGCCAAGTTTCGTAGTTAAGCAGGAGTAAGTCGAACGATCTCGGATATATCAACGTCGATTTTTAAATATATGAAAACTAATTCTATAATCCATGTCACCGTCAACATGTGACGGTTATAGATAGTTCATAATAATTACTTTGTTTGTGCAAATGTTGTTTGTTGCAGTTTTTGTTGCTTTTGTTATTTTCTTTTGTTATTTGTTATTTTCTTGACGGAATGATGGTTATAACATACAAATGGTAAAACTGGATTCGTTTGCCATTAATAAAATTTTCAGAAGGAATAATCTTCGTTACATAATATACAAGTAACAGGATTTGATGTTATTGATATGATTGTTCTATCTTTGCTTTGTCCTTCATGTTATGTAAAGGTATTATTAATCTTGTAGTCCGGTGAAGCTGTTAAGAGTAAGTTAAAAGTATTATTAATCTATAACGGATCTTAAAAATAACTCTATTTTATACCTTTTATGTGAGTCCGACACAAATAAACAAAGAATGATCTATCGACCCTGAGAACGAAATAAAATGGTGTTCTAAAAATAACCCACAACTTTGTCGTACGAGTAATGACGTCAGTCCTGCAGAGTTTTCCTTCCTCCTTTATTGAAATATAATATAATGAATCAATATATTGAAAATATAATATATGAATTATAATGAAAATTCACATAATAATCATAGATGAAGTGCGCCGCGGTGCGTTCAAACTGACTGCGATTTATAAGGTATCATAGGCTAATGCGTGTGGCAGTGAGTGTATTTGCTTTTTTGTATCGGTATCTCCGAGTAAGTACAAAATAAATTTCTTCAGAAGCAAATGGCCTTTAATTTACTTAATGCCTAAGAGAGCATCAATATTCCAGCACCAAAGTTAATCATAGATGATTTTTTATAAATGAGAGCGAAGTTACAATTTCTCCTAAGACTAGGCCAACGTGCCATTCACATCGCAGTACGGAAGCGCTTGATCTTCTTTCCTGTAATTTCCAAAATTTTGTGTTGATATTTATTTTCAGGTGAATTGGAAATGTAACATTAACCTCACAATCTTTTACTTAAACATAATACTGACACAACTATAACGAGAATGAAATAGGTATAGTTACATATAGAATTCTTTCACGTCCTTATTTAAGACCCTGCAAACGAATATCGGTTAGTGTTTTCAAACAATGTTGTTATTCAAGTTTTTGTAGGTGGTAGAGCCACACTGAAGCTATAACTGGTTTCAGCATGAATGGGACGGCTCGAACGGGGTAGTACCACTCTCTCACATGAACACCGACGTGAAGTAAGTAGTGAAATAACGAGAGCTTGCATTGTTGCGTTTCGTTCGGTCAGTGAGAGCGTCGGATACCAACCTCCCCTCCAACTTCCCCATCTACCGCACTCCCCCTGCCCTCCCCAACCCTAAATTTTGCATACACGCTGAAAGGGGTACAGAAAGACCTAGGAAATTTTTTTCAGAAAAAATTACTGTCAGATGGGTTAGGTCGAATGTACATTATCGCGAGAAAAGCAGTGAGCAGAAGATAGTATTTTATTAATGGAAAAGTATGTAATGTAGTTATATTATTGTCTATCTGAAAGTAGTCCGGTGAAGCTGTTAAGAGCTTGCTAGGTCAATAGCGTAGTCAGTTCGAGAGAAAAAAAAATCGTTTATCTGTCAATTACGCTTGACCGTCTGGACTAATTAATATGGTGAAATTTGGTATAAAGTTTTGGTTTGGTTTAGTAGAAAGGTTATTAATCTCATGCATTACATAATAATTTACTTTATATCATTTACTAGCTTCTCCCCGCGACTTCGTCCGCGTGTTAGTTTGGCCGAACGGTGGTAACACGTAGCGGAAGCTCTCAAAACGAAAAAAAAAACATTTTGAAACATTCTTCATTGGTGCTCCATTCCTATTGGTCTTGTCGTGATATATAGGCTTTAGCCCTCCTCGATAAATAAGCTATTTAACACCGAAATAAATTTTCAAATCGGACCAGTAGCACCCGAGATGAAAGCGTTCAACCAAACAAACGCTTCAGCTTTTTAATATTAGTATAGATTCCTCATATTTAGTTTATACCGTGTAAAGTTAGTTGTAATATATAAGGTATATCTATACTAATCTATACTAATATTATAAAGAGGTAAAGTTTGTGACGTTGTGAGTTTGTGGGTTTGTGAGTTTGTGACGTTGTGGCGTTGTAAGGGGTAATCTCAGGAACTACGGGTCCGATTTGAATAATTCTTTCAGTGTTATATAGCTTATTCATCGAGAATGGTTATAGGCTATATATCATCACGCTAAGGCCAGTAGGAGCGGAGCACAGATGAAAAATGTTTCAAAATCGAGATGTTTTTTTTTGAGAGCTTCTGCTGTGTGTCAGCATTAGCCCAGAGAACTATTACTACGCGGATGAAGTCGCGGGCAGGGGCTATAATCTATATACTAATATTATAAAGAGGTAAAGTTTGTGAGTTTGTGACGTTGTAGGGGTAATCTCAGGAACTACTAAACTAATTTCTTTTACCAATATAAAGCCACGTTATTTGTGAGTGTCATAGGCTATATGTCATCACGCTAAGGGCAATATGAGCGGAGCTACAATGAAAAATGTTTTAAAATCGGGGCTTTTTTTCCTTTTGAGAGCTTCCGCTGCGTCTTAGCCCAAAATAACTATTCCACGCGTGCGAAGTCGCGGACAGAAGCTATCAACTAATTATATTATCTATAATCTACACTAATATTATAAAGAGGTAAAGTTAGTGAGGTTGTAGGGGATAATATCTGGGGAGTCGGAGAAAAATGGTCGAACGAAAACGTTTCTTCCGAACGCTGCCTTTATTATGAGATATATATTATTGACTTTTAAAGAAAAGTTGTAGCTTGATAATGCCTATCATCGCCCAACGAAGTGGGCAAGGGTCGGCTAGTTATGTAATAAAACAGTTTGATGGTTTTTATCATTTATAACTAGCTTTTAGCCGTGGCTTCTCTCGCTTTATTATAGTAAAAGATATATTTTTATTCCTCGGGAACTGTACCTCTTACTAAATAAAAGGTACCCCATATACTTTTCTCTACCCTTGACAATGTCTATGCAAAATGTCATGATGACCAGTTGAGTAGTTGGGTCGTAAAAGTGTAAAAAATAAACATACACACATTCGCATTTATAATATTAGTAAGGATTAGTATTATAGACAAAGCATGTTATTGTATTTATATAGTTATGGTTGATTAACTACAGGTTTGTCTTTAATTCAGTGTATCGAGGGTGTTGCAGGTTCAGTAGCATGTATGCTAATATAATAAACAAACACGTACTTTATATAAGACTTAACAGAGTATAAGTTATCATTATAAAGTTTTAATAAACACGATGAGTATATACTTTAGTATTTTCCAACTTCTGCGTCTGAGTTTTATAATATTACTATTTGATAATGTAGATTCGGCCAATATTTTGGTGGTAGTACCATTCACTGGGAAATCACATTACATATTTCATCGTCCTATAGGCCTAGAGCTTGCTCGTAGGGGGCATAACGTTACTATTATAACTCCCTACATTGAAACGGATCATGCTCCTAGTTATCATCAAATAAAAGTTAGTGATAAGAAACTTTACGAGATGAATGGTAAGCTATTTCAATTTTTTATATAGCCGTGATAGGTATGGACTTTTTATATGGAGATAAATGGAAATCTGGGTTTGTGTAATTTGATAAATGGTCAAACACATTTTTTACACTACAATAGACCTCTTCAAGACTAATTGGGTTTTTGAAAACCATTTTTTCTTGTGTACTAAATAGAAAGAGTGTAATATTATAGTGAAATAACAAATATAATATATGTATATATATGATTTTTTTTTCGAATAAAAAATCAATTGCTGATTTCATATAAGCGAATTACTTGGAACGACTAACCCTGTATTGTCGTGTTTGTAACTGTCAATATAAGGTTTGCATGATATATAATGTTTGGAATATGTGTGTTTTAATTGGACCCTTACACGTTATATCTAAAGGTAAAGGTAAAAAAAAGGTAAACTAAAAGGACAAAGTGTGTTAATTGCAGGTCAATGAATCAGTATCGTCTTATCATTTACTAATATAGGTTTTTACAATTCCTACAATCATTTAAATTTTATTTATGATTTTGAAGATTTTTCGTCTTCTCTTTCGACGATTGCATTTTTGTCTCTCACGACGGTTTAGTGATTACTCAGCAGAAACATAAAAATTTAACATTCGTATTATTTTCAGAATGGAGTTAGAATGTAGTTTTCTTGTTCATGAACAATCTATTAATTAAATAAACATTTTGTTACAGATGACGTTCAACCAAATCTTTTTGATATAATTGAAATGACATTTGAAAAATTCCAAAATGCTCTATGGCAAGGTCTTTTGACTATTTCAGAAATGACTTTTAAAGAGAAGGCAGTACAAGAATTCCTACGTATAAATCAAACATTTGATGCTGTGATCTGTGAACAAATTTATTTAGAATCAATGTATATTTTTGCTTACATATATAAAGCTCCCTTGATTCTTATGTCGAGTTACAGTAATAGTATGAAACATAATATTGCAATAAGAAACCCGCTACAACTTGCAACGCTTCGTTATGAATTTTTCCCTTTGAAAGAACCTGACAGCTTTTTGGGAAGATTAACAAATTTTTATTACACATTTTATGATTATCTGTGGTGGCGTTTCTGGTATTTGGCTGAAGAGGAGAAACTAATCAATAAATATATACCGAACTTGCCACAGCCCGTACCAAGTCTTTACGAGATGCAAAGAAATGTCTCTTTGTATTTGATAAACACACATTTTTCCTTTGACACTCCAGCTGCTTATTTACCCAATTTAATTGAGATTGCTGGAATACACTTGAGTGAGAATGTTTCAACACTCCCAGAAGTATGTATATATCGTACATCTATAATATTTCGTTAATGTGTTTAATAATTTCATAGCACGATGTAAAGTTTTATAGTAGAATCAATGTGAATTTAGAATATTTTAAAGCAAAAAATAATATGTATACAGTATGTGCGTTGGAATTACCTAGCTCAAACGGCATGTTATGGTGCTAATTTTGTAGGTGGTAGAGCCACGCTGACCTTATTACTGGTTTCAGCATGAATGGGACGGCTCGCCCGGGGTGCTACCACCCAACCCACAGAAAACTGACGTGAAGTAACAGTGCTTGCACTGTTGCGTTCGTTCGGTCAGTCCCATCTCCATTCCCACCTCTACCACCTCGTCTTTCCACTCCCCCCAAACACAGGCTGGCGACGCACTTGTGACTCCCCTGGTGTTGCTAGCGTCTATGGACGGCGGTGATCACTTAACATCAGGTGTTACATACACTACATGCAAATAAACCAGTTCGTTTGCCACCTATGATATAAAAAAAACTAATTCTTATCAAATATTTTTTTTATTTATAGGATCTTCAAAAAATCCTAGATAATTCGAAGAATGGAGTGATATATGTAAATTTTGGTTCCAACTTAAAAAGCACAGATTTACCACTCGACAAACGAGACGCATTTATGAATATATTTAGGAAATTGGAATACACAGTTTTATGGAAATGGGAGGAAGACGATTTAACCAACAGAAGTGATAACGTGATTATTAGGAATTGGTTACCACAAAAAGAAATATTAGGTACGTTATAAAGTAGAATTTTATCTATCGTTTCTCAAGATAAAAATGTCTATGAAATAATAACAACACGTTATTAAAGTTATTGACGTCATTATGGAGGGTAAACCTTTTAGATTTAATTGTTGCATCAACTAAAACCAATCAACAAATTTTAAAAATTAATAGCTAACACTTCAAACTTTAATCATAAAAAATAAGACTAAGAATTTTGCATAAAGATGTGATCGCAACCTATGCAACGATATTTTCTTACTTCAAATGTCGGTTCATTTTTGTATGAATTTCGTTCATTTTAATTGCAGTAAATGTATCGTTGTGTTATTTTTTCTCCTGACCTTGACGATAGATTGAGAAAATCAAGTTAATAATAGTATCTTATGTATATACATAATTATATACAGATAAAGGAAAAAGGTTAAGCAAAATTATGTTTGCAGTGCATCCTAATATCAAAGTGTTCGTCTCACACGGAGGGCTCCTCGGTACTATAGAGGCCATCTACCACGGAGTTCCTATTATTGGAGTGCCAATATATGGTGACCAATACAACAATCTGCTACAAGTGCAGTATGCTGGTTCAGCGAAAATCCTGCAGTACGAAGATATAAATGAACATAACCTCAAAATAGCCCTCGAAGACATTCTTAAAGATGATACTTATAGGAAAAAAGCAAAAGAATTATCAGTTAGATTTAAAGACAGACCAATGAATGCGTTGGACACTGCAATGTATTGGATTGAATACGTATTAAGGAATCGTGGCGCTAATTATATGAAAAATCCGGCTATGAAATTGAATTGGTTTGCATACAACATGTTAGACGTTTATGGATTTTTATTATTTTTAATACTTTTAGTTACTTTCCTTCATGTAAAGTTAATAAAATATATAGTCAATTGTATCCTTGCTATTAAGTCTAGCAAAACTGGCAAAATAAAGTCAAATTAAAATATAACCTAATGATTTATTTCTTATTATTACTACTAGGTAGTTTTACAAATAGCAAATAATGATAAAACGACATCTAGTGACACATATAAACATTAAACACTCTCAAACTGGTAAATAAACCTCCAAGTTATCATTTATTTCAGGTAACGGGTAGAGACGTCTCTTAAAACCACTGTTATATAAAAATAATAGGAAGACATAAAAACAAGGAAAAATTATAACAGATAGCCAGTTAAGATGTATTTCTTCAAATATCTTTTGATAGATGTTAAGTGTAGTAAGTTAAGTAAGTGTTAAGTATGTTTAAACTGTAGTAATTTATGTATTTCATCATTCAAAGTAAATGATTAAAGTGTGTAATACAACGGTAAAATCATGATATGATAGCAGATTTACATGCCGACCAAGATCATTTATGATATGAAAATACAAACGGGCATGCAATCCATATTAAGAGGTCATACTATTAATGATTATGTATATCAATCTTCAAAAGAACAATCGTAATAGTAGCAACCTACTGTTTATTAGTTTGGTTGAAACGCTTCGTGTATCAGTGTGTCGCTAACTGCAGCAACCTTTGCAGCAAAAATGAATGTGACGGTATTGGTCCCGTAGTTGTAACTTATATGAGTTCTACCATACCTTTACTGCGTATTCAGCTTCCAACGTATATATGAGATATTAATATTTTTGATATAATAGCTTTCGTATAAGTTTTAGCGTTTCACCACAATTTCACCTGATGTTAAATAAGGATCCGGTTTAAATGATAAAAATATATTAAAAAGTAGTCTAGTTTTTTGCCTCAGTTTCCTGGGTTTAGTATTCCACCAAGGTACTCGTCTTGTTGAAGTCTTTTGCCGTATAGGGCAGCTTCACTCAAAGGCGTCCACAACCGCCGTTATAAGAGCAGTTGTTACTACCTCTAGACTCTTATGTCTTAAAATAAATTTAGGGACTGTTTCCAGTTTGTACCTTAGCTTATCTCTATAGGTTATCCGTAGAGTATTCCTGGGGTATACATACAATTCTCACTCTGTAACGAATGTAATAGTTCAAATTCTATATGTCTGTCATCAGAGTGTATGACACTTCGCTTATATTTAAAAGGTTATGTATCTAAGCAGTAGGTATCTTAAATAAAATTTCCGTTTAGTTTGCGTTAAATAGTTTATTGCTAAATGCAGACAAAACAAAATGCATAAGTAAACCTTGCCCAATGTTTCACCTACTGATAGTAAAATCGAGACCCACGGGAATCTAGTTGGCTTAATTGACAATACCGTGTTCTTCGATACCACACTTGATTCTAAATTACAATGGGTCCTCATATAAAAAAAATTGGCGGGATGATTAAGTTCTACTACGTTCGCAGTTCAAAAGATACGCCAGCTAACAGATATTGCCATTGGTAAGTTGGTCTATTTCGCTTACTTCCATATGGTATTTTGTTGTGGGGGACAGCAGCTGAGGTAGACACCATATTCCTACTTACAAAAATAGGTAGTTCGAGCAATTTCTAATTTGCGGCCTCGCGAACCATTAAAGAATAAGTTTCAGGAATTCAGTATCTTAATTCTTTTCTCCCAATATATTCTAAATTGAGAATTAACATAGCATTTATTTTCTAAAAAATCTATGCTTTTTGTAAAAATATTGTTTTTTTGAAAATAATACGTGCTCTAGAGTATTACAGGGCAGTTACTGAAAAACAGTCATCATGCCAATTCTGTAATTCATGTCAAAGGAGTGGCTGTTACAGGAAATTCCCAATAATAACTTTGTTTGCACAAATGTTTCTTGCATTTGGCGTTGTTATTCTCTTAATGGAAATTTGTTTATAATATACAAATGGTAAAACTGGATTCGTTTGGAATTCAATAATTTTCTAGAAGAAATTATTTTATTTACGTAATAATAAATATGGCGTCAACCTTCCAGATTTTTCTACTCTACTTTATTGAAAGGTATAAAAGAGCGCCGCGGTGAGTCCTTGTAGAAGTTAATCGGCTAAGTGCCTTAAGCGCTTGCCTTAGTAGTCCGGTGAAGCTGTTAAGACCTTGCTAGGTCAATAGCGTCGTCAGTTCGAAAAAAAAAGTCCTTGTAGAATTCTATTCTAGACATCAATGTGAGTAAGAAGAAAAACGAATAGGAAAAGGTCTCTAAGCGGTTACATGCAGATATACAACATTACAAGTCTGTTTACTAACTTCTGCTCACGACTTCTGTCGTGTTAGTGTAGATTAGATCTTCAGGATCTGTACTTTCTTTCTGGATGAAAGAGACCCCATCACTTTTGCTGTAGTCCAGACAAAATTACTCTAAATCTCATGATGATCGGTCGAATAGTTGAAAGTAAAGTAAAAAATAAACATACATACAAAGCATATTATTGTTTTTATATATTTATGGGCTGCACACTACTGTATTATGATTAATTCAGCGTATTGAGAGTGCTGGACATTCAATAGCATGTGTTAAACAGACAACACGTAATTTATGAGCGTAATACATATAAGCCGAAAAAAAGTACAAGTTTATTATAAAGTTTTAATATTGACGATGGGTATATATTTTAATATATCCCCACTTTTGTATTGTTTTATAATATTGCAATTTAATAACGTAGATTCAGGCAATATTTTGGTGGTAATACCTTACAGTGGTAAATCACATTACATATTTCATCGTCCTATAGGCCTAGAGCTTGCTCGTAGGGGGCATAATGTTACTGTTATTACACCCTATATTGAAACGGAACATCCTAATGGTTATCATCAAATAAAAGTTAGAGACAAGAAAATTTACGAAACGATTGGTAAGATATTTTAATTTTTTTATATAGCCGTAGACATTTTCAAAGTGAGATAAAGAAAAAACTGGGTTCGAGTAGTTTGATGTTCCGCATATTTTCCAATTTGAAAAGAATTTTGCAAGCATAATATGGTGTTCGAAAAACAATATTTTTTGCACTAAACGGATAGATCACATTACAGTTTTATAACAAAATATATTTTGTTTTTATTTATTCATTACAATTAAAAAGTTACATAAATAAGAATCAGTTGCCGAATGTATGTAAGCGGATAACTTTAAAAAAGGTTGCATCTATCTGGTAAATTCTTTTTTGCTTCTGATTGTAAATGTCAGCATTAGGTTTGTACGAAATAAACCGTTTGAAAAATCGCATGTAAACGTAAACATGTATTGTGTTTTGAATATCTCAATATAAAAAGTGAGTTAGTAAGTGAAAGATAGTGGGGATATCTGCATAAATATTGACAGCATTGACAGATTGATGTTCGACTGCTCAGATGCCGTTTGATATCGTTATACAATTGTACTCATTCGCTTCGTTAGTACACCCGTGCAAAGCCGGGGCCGGCAGCCAGCTAGCAATAATATTTTGAATTGTCGTGTGACGTCACAATGTTTATTCATCATCACATTCATCTGTTCACCTTTTAATCGGTTAAATCGTGTACTTATCATGGATATCGAACCTTAAAAGTTTCAAAATTGGTACTGTAATATAAGTACAGTTTTTACAAAGCCTGTGATGTATACATTTAACAAACTGATAGAGGTCCGACGGTGTGCGCGCATCACCCAAAAACTATTGGGAATTTTTCACAGTTTAGACACTTGATGCCCTTGTTATGATGTAAAGTTGATGTAAAGTTATTAAAGTTTTAACAAGCAACGATTTTTTTAAGCAGTAGGTATGTCTCTGTCGATGTCTGGTTTTTTTGGGTGTGGGCAAATATTTTCTATAAATTTTCTTTTTGTTTTCTTCCTAAAATATCGGATAATAAAGATTGGAATCTGAATATAATCATCAGAGTTGGATCTTATTATCGCACATAATTAAATAAATACAGCTATGAACGTTATTTCTGCACTAAATTTCGAAAGTTTTACGTCAATACACGTGTATAATATAACATGTTAACGCTGTACAGTACGCAAACAAGACAATTGTCAAGGTCGGAGCGTTCGTAGTCAGTGTTTCTTTTTAACATTTTGTCAATTTTAAATTGTTTATACGTTATCATTACATAGTATAAAACAAAGTCCCCCACCGCGTCTGTCTGTCTGTCTATTCGCGATATACTCAAAAACTACTGAACGGATTTTCATGCGGTTTTCACCAGTGGATACAGTATTTCATGGGGAAGGTTTTAGTGTATAATTTGTCAAGGTTTTTTTTATAGTCAGGGCGGGACAGCGTCTGCCGGGCCCGTTAGTTTTTAATAAATTAAAATAAAATCTTACATATTTTTTTCAAAACCTAAAAAAAATACTACGCTCTGCAAACGTGTATCGCCGTAATCATGACTTTTATTTACCAACACATGTTCAAGTTTTTTTTTGTTATCTGGTATATTCTTGCACATATTTATTACATTGTAAAAATTGAAGTCAATAAATATAATATAATGAATAAGTAAATTTCATTTATATGGCAGCGTTTATTTATACAACAAGTTTTTTTTTATACCGTAGGAGGCAAACGAACACATGGGTCACCTGATGTTAAGTGATCACCGCCGTCCATAGGAGTCGCAAGTGCGTTGCCAGTTTGTGTTGGGAGGGGGGAGGAGGGGAAGGAGTGGGAATGGGGGATAGAGGGGAGGTGGGCCTCCGGCGCTCTTATCTTTTTTTTTTTTTTTTTTTTTTTTTTTTTTTTTTTTTTTTTTTTTTTTTTTTTTTTTTTTTTTTTTTTTTTTTTTTTTTTTTTTTTTTTTTTTTTTTTTTTTTTCTTTTTTTTTTTTTTTTTCTTTTTTTTTTTTATATATAAAATCAATCCCTTTTTCCTATTTTTTTTTTTTTTTTTTTTTTTTTTTTTTATCTTATTCATAATCTTGTGTTAGTTGACTCTATATTGTGTAAAATTGGTGGTGTTTTATGTAATATAGTTTGTTTATGGTGAAGTGAATGGAAAATAATACCACGGATCATGAATTCTGAGATGCCACAAAAATTCCCTGGAAAGTTGTAACAAGGGAGCCACCATTTTTGGAACATTAACATTACATTGAAATGATGGATGTCACTAACTTTAATAATATTAGGTCTTTACCTATAAATTCCTTTTGTATGAAAAAATTTAAACGAATTTTTTTCATGTATTTTTTATTTGTATTAATCGAAGTAATCACCCATACAATCAATACATCTTTGCCAACGCAGTTGCAGTTTATTGATGCCCTTCTTAAAGAAATCAGCTGGACGGGAGGCAACAAATTCTTCAAAGGCATTTTGTACTGCCTCTCGGGTATTGAATTTTTTTCCCGCCAAGGAGTTATCCAAATTCTGGAAAAAGTAGTAGTCTGTAGGCGCAAGGTCTGGTGAGTAGGGCGGATAATGGAGAACTTCTAACCCCAGTTCTTGCAACTTGGAGACCGTCTGCTGTGCAGTATGAGGTCGCGCGTTGTCGTGCAGGAGCAGTGGAGACGAGCGATTGACCAATGCTGGTTGGATATGTGCCAGCTTCTCCATCATTGTGTTCAGTTCTTCACAGTACACATCTGCAGTAATGCTCACCCCGTTTGGTAAGAAGCTGTGATGATACCGGCGCTAGACTACCAAACAGTGACCATCATTTTTCTAGGGGTAAGTTTTCGCTTAGGGCATTGTTTAGGTACTGAACCAGGATCCAACCAACTTGCTGAGCGCTTGCGGTTATCAAACAGAATCCATTTTTCATCGCAGGTAACAATGCGGTTTTTTTTTTTTTTTTTTTCTTCAGACTCTCGGTCCGCACCATTTTTTTGCTATAGCTTTTTAAGTGTAAGTTAAGTTAAAAATCGTATCTGTGAGCATCTATTGGTTGTTTTTTTATATATTTATTTTTATTGTTATTGGTTTTTTTTTTTTATTTATTTATATAAAGACGTTATTGCCTTTATGGCAGTTTCATTCCGGTCCTCTATCGCCATCTTTAAATTATAATCCACAACAATGCGGTTCAAAATTCCTTCATTTGTGTGTCTGTTGAGCAGTGCAAGGCACGTCTCGACGCATACTTGGCGCTGGCGAATATTGAGTTCGTGGGGCACCCATTTGTCAAGCTTTTTTACCTTGCCAATTTGACGCAAATGGACCAATATTGTTTTGACGCTAACATCAAAAGCTGCTGCTAATTCAGCCGTATATTTTGTATCATCAGCTTCCACAATCGCCTTTAATTCGTCATTGTCGACCAAAGTCTTCGGACGACCGCGAGGTTCATTTTTCAGGTCGAAATTCCCAGAACGGAAGCGAGCAAACCAATAACAGGTGGTGCGTTGGTTTGTAGTGTTAGCTCCGTAAACGTCGTTGATGTTGCGTGTCGCTTGTGCCGCGTTGCTGCCACGACGGTACTCATATTCCATAATTACTCGAATTTTTAACGTATCCATGATAACAAAAAAGATTGAAATGCGATGAAAATGTAACACTAATCAATAAACAAATGACTACTTTTGGAAAAAGAATTCCATGTTTTTAAAATAAAATTAATATGAAATTAGAATTCTTAGCCAAACAAAAATTATTTTGATTTGAAATGGCCAGTACTGCAGAACGGCAATTTCATAGGTAAAGACCTATTATTAACTACTCGACAATGGCAGTAATAATCTAAAAGATTGGTTGCCAAAGGGAAAGTTAAAAAAAAAAGATAAGTTATCGAGCTTTTTTATCTTTATAGTTTTATGTAAGTGAATTAATATAATCCTATCACTTACGTTGAAACTGTCGAAGGCTGCTACTAATTCCGATGTGGTTTGAGATGAACCTGCTGCCACTATCACTTTCAATTCATCGTTATTGACTTTCGTCCTTAGTCGGCCAAGGGGCTAATTATTGGAATCAACATTTCCAGAACGGAAACGATCTGTTGTAGTGCTATGTACATCATTCATTTGCCCCCTATTTACTGGAACAAGACAATTTACATGAGGTTATTTTTTATTAATATTTCCAATAGTTGTAGGTAGATCTTTTGATTGTAATATTTACAATCTATATCCGAAAATGTGTTTTTTAATTAATAAAAACTTATAAATTTTGCGTGTTTTCCTCAAAACTGCACTTTTTTTCTTTTTTTTCAGTAAAATTATAAATACCCTAACGTACGTATTATTTTCTAACTAGTTTGTATTTGATAATGAACAATTTATTGCAGATAACATTCGACCAAATCTATTTGATATAAATGAGATAACATTCGGAAAATTCCAAAATATTGTGTGGCAAGGCAGTTTGGCTATTTCCGAAATGACTCTCAAAGATCAAACGATACAAGAATTCCTTCGCATAAATCAAACATTTGATGCTGTGATCTGTGAACACTTTTATTTAGAATCAATGTATATTTTTGCTCATATGTATAAAGCCCCCTTGATTCTTATATCGAGTTGCGGTAGTAGCATGAAACATAACATCGCGACAAGAAACCCGCTACAACTAGGAACACTTCACTATGAGTTCTTCAGTGTGAAAGATCCTACCAGCTTCTTGGGAAGATTAAGAAATTTTTATTATACATTTTATGATTATCTGTGGTGGCGTTTCTGGTTTTTGGCTGAAGAGGAGAAATTAATCAATAAATATATACCGAACTTGCCACAGCCCGTACCAAGTCTTTACGAGATGCAAAGTAATGTGTCACTGTTTTTGATGAACACGCATTTGTCATTCGATCCTCCGGCTGCATATTTACCAAATTTAATTGAAATTGCTGGAATACACTTGAGTGACGAGGTTTCCGCACTCCCAGAAGTATGTATTCACCGTATTCCTATAATATTTCGTTCATGTGTTTAATAATTTCTTAGCAAGATATAAACTTTAACAGTAAACTCTTAATGAATGTAGATTACCTGAAAGCAAAAAAAATATGATGCTTATAATATATGTGTTGGAACTACCTAGTTCAAACGTCTTGTTATGGTACTAAGTTTTATCCGATACCTACACTTTTTATTTACAGGATCTTCAAAAAATCTTAGATAACTCGAGAAATGGAGTGATATATGTAAATTTTGGTTCGCACTTAAAAAGTGTAGAGTTGCCAGTCGACAAACAGAACGCGTTTATAAATGTCTTTAAGAAGTTGAAATACACAGTTTTATGGAAATGGGAAGAAGACAATTTTACCAATATAACAGACAATGTGATAATTAGGAAGTGGTTACCGCAAAAAGAAATATTAGGTAAGTTATAATGTATAGGGTATCTATTGCATCACCTTTTAGTTTTAATCGTTGCGTCAACTAAAATCGATCGGAATTAGAAGTTAAAAATAAAAACTATAAGTACCCATAACTATCTTAAAGGTGGTAGAGCCACGCTGAAGCTATTACCGGTTTCAGCATGAATGGGTTGCTTCGTCCGGGGTAGTACCACCCTCTCACAGCAAACCGACATGAAGTAACAGTGCTTGCATTGTTGCGTTTCGTTCGGTCAGTGAGACCGCCGGGGTCCTTCCCTTCCCCTCTCTCCCTTTCCCTCATCCTTCCCCTCCCCGCTTCCCCATACGCAGGGTGGCAACGCATTTGCGACTCTCCTGGTATTGCTAGTGTCTAAGGACGGCGGTGATCACCTAACATCAGGAGACCCGCCTTTTCGTTTGCCCCCTATGATATAAAAAAAAGAAAAAAAAACAAATACTACTGAGAATATCCAGAGAGATATTAACACTCTGACAATATAGTGCATTAACGTTACATTTTGACTACAACAAAACAGGACAGATTGAGAAAATAAAGTTTTTACACACTTGACAATAGCCTTTAGTCTATACCATATAATATTATAAAGCTGGAGGGTTTGTTTGTTTGTTTGGTTGAGCGCATAATCTCAGGTACTACTGGTCCGATTTGATAAATTCTTTCAGTGTTAGATAGCTCATGTATCGAGGAAGGCTATAGGCTATATCACGCTAAGACAAATAGGAGCGGAGTAACGATTAAGAATGTTTCAAAATTGTTTTTTGTTCCTTTTGAGAGCTTTCGCTGCGTGTTATCATTATCGTATAGATACAAATAAAAGAGGAAGGTTAAACAAAATTATCTTTGCAGCGCATCCTAATATCAAAGTGTTCATTTCACACGGAGGGCTCCTCGGTACTATAGAGGCCATCTACCATGGAGTACCTATTATTGGAGTGCCAATATATGGTGACCAATACAACAATCTGCTACAAGTGCAGTATGCTGGTTCAGCGAAAATCCTGCAGTATAAAGATATAAATGAACATAACCTCAAAATAGCCCTTGAAGACATTCTTAAAGATGATACTTATAAGAATACAGCAAAAGAATTATCAGTTAGATTTAGAGATAGACCAATGAATGCGTTAGACACCGCAATGTACTGGATTGAATACGTATTAAGAAATCGTGGCGCTAATTATATGAAAAATCCGGCTATGAAATTGAATTGGTTTGCATACAACATGTTAGATGTCTACGGATTTTTATTAATGTTACTAGTTGCAGTTATATTTGTGCAAGTTAAGTTAATAAAATATATTACTAATTTTATTAACGCCACTATGTTTAGTAAAAAATTTAAAGTAAAGTCAAATTAAAATATAAGTTTACTTCATAGTCTATGTTTTATTATTTTTCGTAATGATGGTAAGGCGTCATCTACTGGCTCTTACAAGCATTAAATACTCTTAATATAAGTTTACTTCATAGTCTATGTTTTATTATTTTTCGTAATGATGGTAAGGCGTCATCTACTGGCTCTTACAAGCACTAAAAACTCTTAATGTTATGGATAAAACCCAACTGTCATTTGTTTCATGAAATGACCACAGATGTCTTCTACAAATACTGTTGTATAAAATAATTCGAAATTATAAAAAAACACCGAGTGAGCTAGTGATACTTAAGTGAGTTTAACATATTATTTAAAAATATTTTTATAAACTGGGTACCTACTTGATTGCTTATAAACAATATTACTGTATAAATATTAATGACGTTAGTATACTATAGTAGTTTACAGGAACAATTATCCTATTTAATTAGTCCATTTACTAATCTACTTTTCTGTCGTATTTACGTCGCGTCGTCATTCAAACTACGACGTCATTAATTACACAGCTAGTCTTTATATATGAAAATCAATGTTTGTATGTTTGTCCTCTATGCATGCAGAAACTACTTAACAGATTGTGATAATAATTTAGTAGCGTGTTCTATGCACGCCCGAGATGGTTCCTGGTGCAAAAAATCTATATATGTACATATAAATGGTTTATTTAATTAATAAAATTGTTTGCCTTCAAGAGAGAAAGGGCTTTTTCTTCTTATTGAACTTTTTACACTACACCTGATATTGTTTTGACATGTTTGACATAGTTCAATGAAACATCAGTTATCACAATTAATCAATTCCATTTATATCAATGTCATTGTTTAGGAATTTATGTAATTCTGGCATGGATATGAGGACATAGTGAGATCCAGGGTAAAAAAGCTGTTGATCTTATCGCTACAGAAGCTATCCAGACTGAATATTTTGATCACTATAAAACCCATGTTCAAGATTTATTCTCCTCAAACAAGACTTCCAACCCAATTACAGGCAAATCATATGCTTCCATTCAGAATAATATTCCTGGTAAGCCATGGCTATATAAGTTTCGTGACTGTTGCAAGTTTGCTGCGTCGACTATCTGTAGACTAAGGATCTATCTGTAGACGTGTGCTCTCCAGTACATCTTGCAAAGCTCAGAATCAGGGACAACTCAATATGTGAATGTGGGTTGGATAAAGACACTCTAGAACACTTTTATTTTCAATTGCCTCGATTTAGTATTGTATTGTGTGATATTTTTCCTAACAATATACTACGTCCGTCTGATTTTAACAAACGCATAAGGGTGTGTATTTTCTCCTTTCGAGAATACTCTGGCTAATTTTATATAGTTTTAACAAAATTAAACTTTAACATAACATAATAACTAACAGTAATTATTATATAAATATATATTCATTTAAGGCATTATGTCTGTGAGTGTTATGTTTGTCTCTGTGTATTTCAGTGGCCTAATCTAGAAGAACTAAATAATATATTAAAAATTTAATACTACCTATAAAGGGGCTCTCCCATGACTGACTTGACACTGGTAGAATTCGTATCTATGAAACTCCAATATTAAAAAGTTGAAGTTGAAGTTTGGACGTTCGAGGTAATCTCTGGTAGTACAGATCCGATTTTGAAAATTATTTCACTGTGAGAAAGGTATATTAGACTACTTTTATTTCGGTAAATAAATATTTTCAATACTCGATCAGAATGAATTTAATTCAAATTAGCAAAATTCTATAACAGAGCGTCCGTTGCTGGAATGATTTGGATGGAATGAATGGAATAACATCCGTAATAAAATTAATTACTGTTAGCTTTACAAAAAATACGAGTCACCATATATCTAAGTTTTAATATCTCAGCCGAAAGGATTGTTTTTATGTGAAAAAGAAAATAAATCTTACAATTACTAATTACAGATTACTAAAGTTATTACATATAGGTTATATGTATACTTTACAAATTCTTATTAAAACAAATAGCTAAATACGAAATTAAAAATTTCATGGAGATAAAGTTTACTTTTTAGAGCATGATAATTGATGAAGTTAGTCAGAAGATAACAATATAAAAACTATAAGCAGATAAAATTATTGCGTTGTTGCGAGGATAGTAAATGGGACGTGGAAGTGAGGGCCACAGAAGCAACCCAGGTGATGCAGGGAAGACGTTTCTTGCTAATATATATAGGATAGTTTGGATTCACAATTGGACCTGGTAAGTGTCGCTACAATCAGGTTATAGGTATTTTAAGATTTTTCGTGGTTGGAAATAAAATTGGAACCGGTAATGACCGATTTGGCGCAGACGAAGTTGCGCGGGTCAGCTAGTATAGAATAAAAACAATGAACAACTATAATTTATATTGTTTCATTATTCATATATGTTTGCAGTTATGTTTTTTTATATTCTGATTGAATCTTATACATAAACCCTGAATAGTATTTAATTTATATATGTACTGATGTAACCTTTTGTTCCTTTACATGTCCGCGAAATCGGATACCTCTAATTGTCACAGGAAATAATAAACCTTTTGTTAAATTTGTGAGACAATAATACGAGATACGTGAGAATTATATTCAAGGAAATACAAATCAACTAACCCATGACTATTAATATATGAAATTATATGTAGTTTATAAATTTATGACAGTCTTACATTACATTACAAATTGCTAATTTACTCGGTCCATTTATGTGTCGTTTATTGTTGCCATGATTACAAGATATATGAAAATATTAAAAAAACACTTTATCTTTCGTTAGATTATAAGCGAAGTGAAAAGTGAATAATAATAATTATGTTCTTTTTCTGACGATTTATAAATATCATTTGTACCTATACATATAATAAGAATGTAAATCTAACGTGTCTGTACTTTTTCGATTTTCCTGAAAAAAATTGTTGCAGGTTTCTAGGAATAAGGAATAAAATACATTTTTATCATTTTTCGAAATGTTTGTCTGACTGAACAGACACTGCTAGAATACTGGGTTCACAATAAATCCTCAAGAAAATCATAAAGCATATTCTCAAGAGTAACTTAGTCTTTGTTTCATTAAAATGGGTCTACTCTATCAAAAGTTATTGTAATTTGAATGACGGCTCGACGTAAGTACGAGAGAACAGTAGTAATCTATACTAATATTATAAAACTTATTTGTTTGGTTGATTTGGTTTGGTTAGATAACTCATTTATCGAGGAACGCTATAGGCTATATCATCACGCTAAGACCAACAGAAGCGGAGCAACAATGTAGAAAGTTTCAATATCTGGATTTTATTCCTTTTCAGAACTTCCACCGTGTGTTAGCATTAGCCCAAAGTAACTATTCCAGGCGGACGAAATCGCGGGCAGAAGCTAGTAGTATAATAAAATTGTAGAAGCATCGTGCTTATATACTAAAAATATTTACCATTATCAACTGCTGGTAATGTAATACACGACAATACAACAAGTCTATTTTTTTAATCTTTGTCTGTCTTTTTGAACACCCTAATCTCTAAAACTATTATACGAATTGTCGCGGTAATTTATAAATGACTTGAATAAAGCTTGGGACAACGTACTTGCTTTATTTCATCAAAATCGGCTTACTACAAAAAATATACCTTAATTAAAATTTATAAAATCTGCTCCACTCACGCCAGTCTCTGAAAAACTCAAAAGATGGCGTTTCATTAATTGATTACCGGACACTGAGTATTGCAGGCATGAATCTTAATAGTAAACGGAAGCCCAAACAATTCAGATATTTCCTCTTGTAATATCATATACATGTAACGTACCTAAATCATTTACACATAGCCTCAGTATTTTGCAAAAGCCTACATGTACACGTAACATTATAAAACAAAAGCCAACCATCCTTAATAATTGCCGCATCACACGGAACATATTAAGTTCATCAACTCTTTCTTCTATCTATTCAGTTATTTAATAATAAAAAAGAATATTAAATTATTTACCCTATGCGCTTGGTTTCGGTCCGCTTGTTAGGAGATTCCGATTTCTTTCAAAGAAGGAGAGAAATAAAGCATGAATATAAAATAATAATAATAAATATTTTTTCATAAAACGTGTAATTCATAGCCTAATATTAATATTATTAAAGATTTAATTTGATTACATAATCATTTATTAAATTAACTACATACGCGGCACTACATACATGTATTGTAGCCCAGTGATTAACAAAGACGCCATCCAACCTACATGCAAGTACGCTCAGAAAGCTATTAGGATTATACCTGAAACGCCAACGCTCTGGGCTCTCTGCCTATGTTCTGATCACTTGTGAGCTGGTCCGTAATCAAATATCCCAGATATTAAAACTCAGTTAGTGTTAGATGCTTTTCTTACGGTCAGTTCAACGTTGTTCTCCCTTATTCTCTTATTTGCTTCTGTAGCAAATGAGTTCTTTATTCATACCCCCAACACTTTTTTTTTTCGAACTGAATACGCTATTGACCTAGCAAGGTCTTAACAGCTTCATCGGACTACGAAGGCGAGCGATTAAGGCACTCAGCCTCATACTCCCAACAAGTTTATATAATCGTTTATTTAAGAATTTTTTTTATATCATAGGAGGCAAACGAACATGTGGGTCACCTGATGTTAAGTGATCACCACCGTCCATAGACACTTGCAACACCAGAGGAGTCACAAGTGCGTTGCCAGCCTGTGTTTGGGGGGAGGGTTTGGGAGGAGAGGGAGAGGGGACGGGATAGGGGGAAGGGAAGTAGGCCTCCGGCGCTCTCACTGACCGAACGAAACGTAACAATGCAAGCACTGTTACCTCACGTCGGTTTTCTGTGAGAGGGTGGTACTACCCCGAGTGAGACGACCCATTTATGCTGGAACCAGTAATAGCTTCAGCGTGGCTCTACCACCTAGCAAAAAATTTACATCGAATCGAATCGAATTTTACATCGAATAACTTTTGCACCAGTCAAGTTAACAAAATATCTTTTTTATGGAGCGTTAAATTTGCTGCAAGCATATTCCTGTATTTATATAATCCGTTGATTAGTTCATGACTTAAAAATATCCAAAATAAAAACAGAACTTTTTCAATGTAACTTCCTTTTAAAACGTAGGGCAAGGGTTAATTTTAAAATTAAGAGCTGCAATTTAGCACGATTTTTTTAAATATATTTGGAACCTAATTAGGACTATCCTGAAGAAAAAATCGAGCATACCCTAAATAAGGACCAAGCCTAGTATGTATATAATCAAAATACCCTTGTACTCTTAAAAAATTCCCTTGAAACAAATTCGGTAGCGGACGACGTATTAAGGTTAAATTTAATAGTGTGCACGACTTTCATGTCGATTAAATAAAGCACGTGTCTGAAGCAGAGCTGTCTGTCGTTTTGAGTACCTACCACAGCATCTATTGAGAGTCTGAATTATATATTCACAGTATGAGCAACGACTAGATGCTACAATATCACGTTGCGTTTCCGAGAACAGAATCGTTCACAAAAGATGACACCAGTTAAATCGTTGATGTCGAGTTTTAATACACCAATGATTTTATTAATCACTGTGTCACTTTTATTAGTCACTTGACTAGTAATTTCACGCGGACGTAGTAGCGATCACACCTAGTATGCTATATTATGTTAGGATTATCAAGTTAGGTGAAAACAAGACGGCCAACTGGCAACAGTGAATTGTATCTGTGGTGTCATTTAGTTTCGCAGAGCTGGTTCACCGACAGGCTTAGCTCGCGACTGGTTCAATAAATACGTAGTTTACTTGAATTTACTTTACATTCAAGTATATGCACGTTTACAACAAGAACGTAATATAACGAGTTCCGTTTCATTATAGACATAAAATGGTAATAATATCCGAACGTGCGATAGCTTTATGATTTAAATTTTTGTTTAATAATTTTATGAAAGTTATATTGTGTGTGTTTTATTATGAGAAGATATATTTCAGGATATAAAAAACGTGTGCTTGTATTTACTAATGGTGGTGAAATGGTGTTATTCTGCGAATATTTTATACATAATGCCTTTTACATCAAGATCCCATTATATTATGTTGAAACCTATCGGACTGGAATTGGCTAAGAGAGGTCATAACGTTACGGTCATTACTGGTTATAAAGATACGAATCCACCGCCAAATTATCATCAAGTTACAGTAGATACGAAAGAAATTTGGGATGTTGTCGGTAAGTTTGAAATTACGTGAATTTATTTATTAAATATTCGAATTCATAATCAATTATTCTTATCAAACATACGAATATAATAAAAACGATGTATCTGTGTGAAGAAGTCACTGAATGTATTTGATTTACATATGTTTACATAGACACTTACACGTATACACAAATACATACCTATATACCTTACGTTTAACGCGCAACTGAAAATTTTCCCAACCGAGCCATTAAAAGTTTCAATTCGTAAAACACTTGAACAATAATTTAGTAGGTCACGCGAACGCAGTCTCTGGTATAACTAGTCTTAAGTGATATTGTAAATGCTAATGTGAGTTTGTTTGTTTATTACACTTTCACCACTTAACTATTCTACCAATAGTCATGACCTTTCCCATATACATTGTCAGAGTTACAAGAAAGCATGTAGGATACCCCTCATCCAGAGAAATGTACTGCTCCCGAGGTATAGATCAAATAAACGCGAGCAGAAGCTAATACATATAAATCAGGTGTAAGTAAATCATATTACTAAATGTTTTGAAAGCTTTTTATTTATTTATTTAGATAACAAACAAACATACATAAAAATGTTATAATCATAATCTATAGTAATATTATATAGCTCTCCAGCCTTTTTGTCTCCTCTGGTTTGTTTGTTTATTTGGTTGAACGCGCTAATCTCAGGAAGTACTGGTCAGATTTGAAAAATTCTTTCATTGTTAAATAGTTCATTTATCAAGGAAGGCTATCATCATATATCATCACGCTAAGACTAATAGGAGCGGAGCACCAATGAAGAATGTTAAAAAATCGTTTTTCTTTTCCTTTTGAAAGCTTTCGCTGTTTGTTAGCGTAAGCCCAAAGTAATCATTCCACGCGAACGAAGTCACGGGAACAGCTAGTATAAAGTAAAAGGCCTAAAGTAGCATTACATGTTTATAGGTGGAGGAAGACCAAATGTTTTCACAATGGTTGAAATTTCTGCAGAGAAGTTTCACAAGCAAATACTGTGGAGAGGAGGTTTGGGGTTCACAGAAGTTGCGTTAAACTCAAGCGAAGTTCAGCAATTTCTCTCAGAGGATCATACGTTTGATTTGGTCGTCGCGGAACAGTTTTTCCAAGAAGCTCTAAATATATTGGCTTATAAGTATCAATGTCCCTTGGTTTTGGTGACAACTTTTGGTAATTGCATGAAGCATAATATAGTAACGCGAAACCCATTACAATTGGCAACGGTTCTATCTGAATTCTTAGATGTGAGACATCCAGCAAGCTTCTGGGCTAGACTGAGAAATTTCTATTTTACCTCTTATGAATACTTTTGGTGGAGGTATTGGTATTTAGATGAACAGGAGAAGTTAATGAGAAAGTATATTAAGGACTTGCCCGAGCCCGTTCCCGGTTTGTATGATGTGCAAAAAAACGCCTCGTTGATTTTGCTCAATGGGCACTTCAGTTTTGGTGCACCGACCGCTTATTTACCAAATGTTATCGAGATTGGTGGAGTACATTTGTCAAAAGTCAAAACTGAGCTACCCGGGGTAAGTGTAAATTCTAATTATAAAATCATACATGCGAATGTAAGTTTGTTTGTCACGTTTTCACACCACTGATCGTAATGACGTTTTGCACACACGTTCTTTGAGGTACAGAAAAGGGCAAAGGGTTATTTTTCATCAAGAAAAAAATACTAGGATAGGTTTTTTTATATCATATAAGGGAAACGAACAGGTGAGTCACTTGATGTTAAGTGATCACCAACGTCCATAGACACTAGCAATATCAGGGGAATTGCGTTGCATGTGCCTGTGTTTGGGGGAAGGGGGAAGAGGAGGGAAGAGGGGGAGCCGAGGTGGGCTTCCGACGCTCTCACTGACCGCACGAAACGCAACAATGCAAGCACTGTTACTTCACGTCGGTTTTGTGTTAGAGGGTGGTACTACCTCGAGCGAGCCGATCCACTCATGCTGAAACCAGGAATAGCATCAGCGTGGCTCTACCACCTACAAAAATTTATAGAAGGTATAGGTTAAAGGTAGTATATAGAATAGGTACAACTACTAGGATAGGTTCTAATTTACCTTAACACAAGCGAAGCCGCAGGCAAAAGCTAGCATATAATTTAATGAAACAGATTAAAAGTTTGACGCATTATCTTGAATCTGAAACTTCCGAAACCGGTCGATAGTACCTATAACTACTTTAACGTCCAAGGTCATTTCCCTGTTCATGTCCCAACTTGCACACTCAAGGTATTTATTATACAAACTTTTCCATTGCTATAATAACCGAAACAGTTTAAATGCGTACTTTATGTTTTAAAATCTAGTGACATATCTTGGTATACTATAGTCAGGCTCTGTTTATCTCTTTCTTTCGGAACATTGGTTTAGATCAGTGTTTTTCAAACTTTTTCTTGACGCGACCCCTTTCGTATGAAGAAATATTTCGCGACCCCCTACCGGTTGCATTTCTTTCATATATTTTATTTTGTGACCAATATACAATTTAACATATTTAGTCATTTTCATAATTAAGGTTCGGATAAATACATAAGAGTTCTCCTATGCTTTTTTATATTTGATTTATATTTGATTAATACAAATAGTTATGTCCTTTAGTTAACATTTTTCTTAATAAATCTTTTAAAACTAAATTGATTTTTTACTGCAGTAGCTTTCCCAACTTTTTGCAACTCCGTTATAGAAGCTTCGCGACCCCCTTGGAGGTCGTGACCCACACTTTGAAAAACACTGGTTTAGATGAATATAATTCAAAGTTAGAATCATTTTGCAAGCCTCTTTAATAGATATCCTATGAAATACGCAGGAAAATAATAGTTCACTATTAAGTCGTGTATATATCAAATTTTGTTTGGCAAATATTAATAGAGTAAAAGTATAAATTTTGTATTTAAAAATTCATTATTACTTTGAGAAATTCGGTGACTTTATACGTTCACTTGGACATTGGGATTTAGAATAGCTAAATTAATTATATGCACGTTTTCCGATATAATTCTGTATTATTTTATTTCTAATATATTGCATTAAAAATGTCACACGTCAAACACGTTTTTTGTTAAATGCTTAAAGGATTTAAATTATTTTGTATAACAAAAATAAATAACACGGAATATTTGATAAATTCACACATAATCATTCCTTCACAACGTACGACTCTTCTTAAAATTACACTAAGGTTTCGAAATAATTGGATCTGTAAGAAATTGTTATGGAAATTCTTTTGCGATAAAGGTGTGGGGAAGTTTTTCTAAAAAAAATCGGTTTTAGTACATCTGAAGAATAGAGCGATTCTGGTAATTAATAATAAAGTGGATTAAATAAAATGGAAAATAATACAAACTTATTATCAACTACCTGTGCCCGCGACTTCGTCCACGTGGAACCGTATGTACAAAACAATGACTAATATAGTCATCTGAACGTATTTAGTACATTTGCTTATCTATTTTTCTCTCATACTTAAGTCGCGGCGCCATTAAAATTACAATAACTTTTGATAGAGTGGACGGATTTTAATGAAACAAAGACTAAGTTCTATGAAGTTTTATTGTGAAGTCAGTACTTGGGTCGTGATGCGTGTTCATACAAACAGAGAGACACAGACAGACAGACATTTTTAATAATGATTGAAATGTATTATTACTTATTCCTAGACACCTTCAACATTTTTTTTCACGAAATTTGAAAAAGTACAGGCTCCTTTGATTTACATTCTTATTATATCTATACTAGTATTATAAAGAGGTAAAGTTTGTGAGTTTGTGACGTTGTGGCGTCGTAAGGGGTAATCTCAGGAACTACTGGTCCGATTTGAGTAATTCTTTCAGTGTTATATAGCTCATTCATCGAGAATATATCATCACGCTAAGGCCAATAGGAGCGGCGCACCGATGAAAAATATTTCAAAATTGAGATGTTTTTCTCTTTTTGAGAGCTTCTGCTGTGTGCCAGCGTTAGCCCAGAGTAGTAACTATTACTACGCGGACGAAGTCGCGGGCAGGGGCTATAATCTATATACTAATGTTATAAAGAGGTAAAATTTGTGAGTTTGTGACGTTGTAGGGGGTAATTTCAGGAACTACTAAACCGATTTTGAAAATTATTTTACCAATAGAAAGCCACGTTATTTGTGAGTGTCATAGGCTATATATCATCACGCTAAGAGCAATAGGAGCGGAGCAACAATGAAAAATGTTTTAAACGGGGTATTTTTTCCTTTTGAGAGCTTCCGCTGCGTCTTAGCCCAAAATAACTATTCCACGCGTGCGAAGTCGCGGGCAGAAGCTATTAACTAATTACATTATCTATAATCTATATCTATACTAATATTATAAAGAGGTAAAGTTTGTGCGGTTGTAGGGGGTATCTATATATCTGGGGAGTCGGAGAAAAATGGTCGAACGAAAACGTTTCTTACGAACGCTGCCTTAATTATGAGATATATATGATTGAGTTCTAGAGAAAAGTTGTAGCTTGATAATGCCTATCACCGGCCAACGAAGTGGGCACGGGTCGGCTAGTGTATAGATAAAAGATGTATAGAAGATAAATAATTTATATTGATAATATAATAGTTCAAGTTAAAACTTCTTTAGGAGCGTTGAATGGAGAACGACAGTGATCATCACGCTCGGTTGGGTGACGCCGAATCGGGTTTACTCGGCTACGCACATTTACTGTTTGACAAAGAGTGCATCGTTCCATTAATTTAACTTAATTTAAGTTCTCACTTCTATGGTATAGTCAAAAACGCACACGCGCATTCATTAGTATGTATTACTGTATACACATTGTATTGTATATATACATACTAAATACTACACATACAATAAATCGTGAGAACTTCAATAATAAATAAAATTTAGTGAAACTCAATCATTTAGATTTATCATACTAATAGATTAAGCACTGAATGTTATGGATTCCATTAAAATGAATTATATCAATGCGTCTTGTTATTATTAATTTTAGATATTAAATTACAAGCGATGATAAATCTATAGAATGTTTTTTTAGGATCTAAAACAAATTTTAGACAATGCCCAGCATGGTGTAGTGTATGTTAATTTTGGCTCCAACGTGCGTAGCTCTGAATTGCCTGCTGAAAAGAGGAACGCATTTCTGAGCGTATTTAGGAGGCTCAAGCACACTGTACTTTGGAAATGGGAAGACGACAATTTCGAGAATAAACCGAATAATTTAGTGGTACGAAAATGGATGCCGCAAAGTAATATCTTATGTAAGTATAGAACGATTTTAAATAAATCATTTTATGTATACATGTTGATAATGCCAAAATACCTGAATTCTTTAAAACGATAGTCGGATACAAACTCACTGAATACATTTGACTGTAAATTACAAAGCATATAAGCCAGATACGATACTCACAAATGAATGAATTGATCAACATTCCTAGTATTCATATTATGTAAATTGCGCGTGTCTTGATCCAATTTTATTTATAATAGTGATTTAAAGGTATCGCTAGTTTTATATTTTAGATAACATAATGTATACACTAAACGTGAACAAAGAGGAATTTATATTCATATATACCAAATCAGTATTTATACTACGGAATGTTATGTCCTTTTTTGTTGAATCTAAATTTATTAAAATAACTTAGCTAGTTCTTTTGCTTTTGCATAACAAAAAATAAAACAAAAACGGCAGAGGTGCAAAACAGACAGAATCAACTAGTAATAAAATCAAATTTATTTTCATTAATCATCTTCTTATTTGAGTCGTTTGTTGTAGCTAATAACATAATTAAATATTTATATATAATATATTTAATATATATCTAATTATTGTATTATATAATTATGAAATAATGTCAAAATTTCGTTACAGCACACCCAAATGTAAAAGTATTTATATCTCACGGTGGATTAATTGGAACACAAGAGGCCATCTTTTATGGAGTTCCATTAATAGGAGTTCCGATATATGGCGATCAGTATAATAATTTACTGCAAGCCGAGCAAATGGGTTTTGGAAAAATCTTAGAATATCATAATATCTGTGAAGAAACTCTCGACAAAGCTTTAGACGATGTTTTGACAAATGACTCCTATATAACAAGGGCTAAGGAGGTGTCTGTGATATTTAAAGATAGGCCTTTAAGTGCTTTAGATACAGCCATGTTTTGGATAGAATATGTTATTAGGCACAATGGTGCGAATTATATAAAGAATCCTGCCCGAGATTTCAGTTGGATAGTTTATACAATGCTGGATGTTTATGGAGCTATACTTATTATTAGTTTAGCGTCTGCATACGTCATTTTAAAATTCGTAAAAATCTTATTAAACATCACGAAGAAAACAAATATGAAGGATATCAAAGTGGATTGAATAGTTGGTTATAAGAATGTGAGTTTAAGATTCTGATTTGTTTATTCGTTAATTTTGAATTATGTATATTTGTATAACGGTATTAATGTTTGTACCAAAAGTTAGAACCAGAGTTTGAAACAAGCAATCTAAATATAATTGGATTACGCAACCAGAGAATGCGCAATCATTTCGTAGGTGGTAGAGCCACGCTGAAACATTATTGGTTTCAGCATGACTGGGTCGTCTCGCCCGGGGTACTACCACTCTCTTATAGAAAACCAATGTGAAGTAACACTACTTGCATTGTTGTATTTCGTTCGGTCAGTGAGAGCGCCGGATACCCATTTCCCATTCCCCTACCCCAAACACAGGCTGGCAACGCACTTGCGACTCCCCTGGTGTTGCAAATGTCTATGGACGGTGGTGATCACTGAACATCAGGTGACCCACCTGTTCGTTTGCCTCCTATGATATAAATAATAATAAAAATTAATTATAATATACAAAAAACAATATTATAAGGTAACGTTTCACACTCGTATCGTGTTTCACGATAATATATAACACGTATTCCGAAAGAAAAGGTACAAGACACTTGTATGTGATGCGAGATTGTTTTTTGTGTTTTTCTATTTTAAATTCCTTTTGTTTTGTTAATTACATAGAGTAAGTTGACGATAAATATTTGGTTAAAGATTATTGAGCTTTTATTTCTTTTTTCATTACTTTACTATTCAGGCAACGTAGCAAGGAAGCAGTGGTGGACGATAACCATAGGAGGCAGTAAACCTAAATAAGTATCACAGATTATTCGTTGTTACCAGTTGGCTGTCTCGATTTCAAATTTTCTCAGAATCTAACAATTTGTAGAGAAAATGAATATTAGAAAAACTATAACATACTTGGAACTCCCAGAAGCCTATTTCGTGTTATTCACAGTACCTACTGAACATTAGAGTAAAGATAAATAAATAAATGTAGGACTCCTCCCAGGTGAATAACTTTTTAGTAAAAACTGTTTTCTTACAATATGCATACCTTGTGGTACGCATACCTCTAATACTATCTGCTTTTTACTAAAGACTCTGAATATATATTGGTAATGTTTAGGATTAGATTAAACCTGGTTTATTATTGTCGAGTTTCCAAATATCTCGAAATTTCGAGGAAAGTTTTGAGGCAATTTATCCAACCCTATTTTCACTACAGGGCCGCGATGAGTCCTTCATTGCAATGAAGAATTATTTTGTTATTTTTCATAACATTTAAATACGTATTATAAAATACCAACAAATCATAATAAAAAGCATTAAACATAGTTAGTTGACTGAACGAGACAGACTGCATAGAAGATATAATAATAAATGTGTGATACATGTATTATAAAAACGATTGATAATTTAAAAAAAAGTATGGACTGAAATAATGTTTTGCTCAACTTTTGTGTACACCTTCAATTTTATTTTGAAACAAGTGCTCAATGTCTAAAATTATTTTGAAACAAGTGCTCAATGTCTAAAATTTCAAATGTCCAAAGCGTCGTCTGAACCTTTGTCCACTGTGTATAATTATACAAATATTTGAGCGAAACATTGCTGTTTGGATAAGGTATACGTGAGTCCCCTTCTCTTTTGTCTATAGAACGCTTGGAGGGTCTCACCGGCTCTGAAGCGTAGACTGTCTATGAATTCGCAATGCTCACCGACGTTTAATTCCACCACGGTGTCGCTTCAGCCCTTTGCGAAAAAAAAACTGACTGATGTACAATCCTTTGACGATTTTGAGTACGTATTTAAAATAAGAAGAATCAAATAAAAGGAGGATGAAATGATTAAAATAACTGCGGTAGGTACCTATACATTTGGACAATATAACGATGGCATGTTGAAATAAAAAAAAACATCATCACACAATAACATTCGTGTCGTATCTCAAATGTTATTGTTTTTATTCATTTTAAATTACCAAGTTTTTTTGTACATATCACCAAGGTGAGGCCACAAAGTTTATTTACTAAGGTAAACACGCACTGGTAAAACAAATGTGTTGATAAATCGATAATCGCAGGGCTGGAGAATTTTAGAGTTGGAATCATACGAGACAAGTGTATTGTAAGACTTTGCAAATTAAATGTGTGATTTATAACAGCAGTAAGTAGAATAATCAAAGCAGAAGAATAAAGTGAAAGATATGAATAAACCTTCAAGTTAATATGAACTGTGCACCTTCTAGACACTTCATAGTAGTATTATTTATTTTAAAAGATGACAAGACAATTATTAAAATTTGGAGCGAAAAAAATTAATATACCAATTTAAACAAAAACGGAAGAAAAAACTATGAACGTATGACTACAGTCATCAAGCTAACGACTTAATAATATATTTAATGATTTATCATCTAATCATGTTACCACTGTAATATTTAATTTGAACGTTGTTATTTCTCGTTGTAATGATGATTATGCATGTTCTGTTATTATTCGTAACGACCCGGACGTAAGACACGGAATTATGTGTTAAAAATTGATATGCAGTAATATTGTTTTCATTTATCTTCAGTTTCCTAATGAGAGTAAATTTTCTGTGAGAGTTTAGTAGAATCAAACTTTTAATTGCTTCCCCTAATGAGATAGAGTGGGACTGTAAGCTTCAAAATAATCACGTCGTGAAATAAATTATACGTCATCTAAATTAAACATATCACCCCTTTAAAACATTGGATTTGGTATCATTGTTAATAAATATTATGTATAAGAAGGAGATGTAAAAATAATTTAAATTTAATATACTATGAACGTTTAAAATCAACAATAATTATTGTTATTGTAAGTAGTTATTGTTGTAAGATTTTATTAAAAAAATAAAGTAAATTTTCAAAAAAAAGTATTAACCGACTTCAATATCAATCAAAAATCCATTGAGGCACTAAAAAGCGGAAAATAAATAGTTTATCAAATTAACCAAAATAAATAAAACATATGAATATGTGTGCTACCTAGAGATGTATTGGAAGTCGGTGCCAACCGAAATTTCAAATTTGTTCCAGGTAGAAATGTATTACAGAGACGCGAGAGTGGACTTAAACTTTGTACCCATGTAGATGATATGATTTTCGGTTCGCACCGACTTCCAATACATCTCTAGGTAGCACACATATTCATATGTTTTATTTAATTTGGTTAATTTGATAAACTATTTATTTTCCGCTTTTTAGTGCCTTCTGGGTTTTTGATTGATATTGAAGTCGGTTAATACTTTTTTTTTGAAAATTTACTTTATTTTTCCATTTTTAGTGTACGTAAATATATTTTACTAGCAGTGCCCGCGAACTCCGTTCCGCCTTAAGTATATTAACATATGCGCATTTTTGCGGTATGGTATCTATCGGTATGGTATGCGATATGATTTCAATTGGTTGTACAATAAGTAACGTTTGGTATGAACGCAACCTTATCAATAATCCGCGATAGTTTTTTCTACCACCAACTCGGCTACCATCGCTTCACACATAATACACCTTAAGAATGTAATTACAATGCTTCGTCATGTTCAACACAGCAACAACAAAGCAAAAGGCTCCAAAATTAAAGTTTTTTTTATAATATTGTGGCAAACGAACAACGGGTCACCTGATGGTAAGTGATTACGGCCGCCCATGGACACCTCGACACGAAGAAACACAGATGCGTTGCCGGCCCTTAAGAAAGGAGAGGCTCGTTTCTTGAAATTTTCTTACTTTGTCACGATCCCATAATCAGAACCTAACCAAACTCTCATCAAACTACCCTTAAGACGTCCTTTCCAATAAAAAATAATCATCGAAATCGGAGCGAATTAGTTATTCGTCTATTTGTCGTGACATACTTAATGCAAATTTAAAACTAACGGTTTTGCACTGATGCCGTTGTCGGAACTGACCAAATTAAAAGGGACCACGCGGGAAGACCAGCTTCAAATAAAAAAAAAAACAAAATCGGTCACCCAGCCAAAGAAGAACAAACATAAAAAAAAAAAAATACAGTCGAATTGATAACCTCCTCCTTTTTTTGAAGTCAGTTAAAAAACGGTTTCGTTTTTGTGTACAGCTTGAAGTTGATAAAATATTTTTTTAAAGTAAAACTTCTTTAGGCGCGACTAGGAGGTAACTGGACAACAATGCAACGGAAGTCTGTTACGGTAATATGGCGTCACGTTTCTGTACCGTCCGGTTTTTAAATATTTTTGATTTTGTTAATAAATAGTTTATAAAAAAATCAATCAAAAATTTTTGAAAAAAAAATATAAAAAAAATTTAATTGAATAATAACAAAAATCATACACAAGAATTAATTATGTATATATAGGCGCGCGACCGTGTTACCGTCTGGTTTCAATGTAAGTGAGTGACAGATTAATTCAAAGCTTCATTATCTGTAGTGCCATTTATCAGCTAATTCGGAACTTAAATAACACAGGTAATATTATTAGCAACTCTTTGTTGTAAAGTAAATAAAATATAGAAAAGTACGGACAAATTATTATGATAAGTAACGAATTAATTTAATATAGAAGTTTTGGTTATGTTTACACCAAAGAAGTTTTACTTCAATCGCGTGTGACGGTTACACGCACTCATTTTTAATATATTATAGGGAGCAAACGAACAGGCGGGTCATCTGATGGTAAGTGATCACCGCCGTTCATAGACACTAGCAACACCAGGAGAGTCGCAAGTGCGTTACCTACCTTTTAATATAAAGAACTTTTTATAAATTACAGCACATTATGGCCGAAGAATTATAAAAAAAAATTCACGTAGACATACTTGCCGACATCAGCTAGACTATAAATAAATTACATATATTTTTTGTTGACGCGAATCCGGGTGTATAAATAGCTATAGGTTAAGGCCAAAATTATTACTCAGTCTAGATGAATAATTTATATAACTTTATTGTTTACATATATGTATATTTTTATATTTATTTATTTGGAATTTAAACAGCTTACATGGGTTTTTATAAAATAACTTATAATGTGTAATAATTACAGCCAAAACAGAATTTCTCTAATACAACAAAGTGATTAGTACCTAGTAATAATAGTTATATAAGTAAGACGAAAACATATATCCCGTACTGGCCTTAAAACTATATGTGAGTGGGTACGTGTATATTTGATTAAGGCTGTTGAAAAATAATTGTTCTTCGTGCTGTTGTTCCACCGAGTGGAAGTTAATACAGAATGTTTTCTACTGAGATTCAGCTAAACGTATTTATTACAACTGGCCGCATACTCGATGTCAAACCTGCTTGAGATCTCCTTTTTTGTCTTAGTCATTGTTGGCTGTAAAGCCACCGTCGTCACATTACTACCTTACATGTACAGTAGTATATAAACTAATTATTTTAAAACTATTAATACTTGACTTAGTCAGGACCGTTAATTACTACTATTATTAACATTTGGAATTTCATTCAAAATAACTTGCGTAATAAATACCCACTAAAATATTTTCTATAATGTATCTAAATTAATTATCATTTTTAATACAATACTTTTTTTTATTATCCTATGTATCTTAGAATCAACTAGCGGGGCCAGCAGACGTTGGCCCGCCCTGACTATAAAAAAATCCTTGACAAATTATATACTAAAACCTTTCTCATGAATCATTCTACTGGTGAAAACCGCAAAAAAATCCGTTCAGTAGTTTTTGAGTTTATCGCGAACAGACAGACAGACAGACGCGGTAGGGGACTTTGTTTTATACTATGTAATGAAATGATTTATGTGTGTTTTATACGTGATTTAATATTTAAATTTGTATATGGAATTTAGTAACGGCGAGTAATTTCTTTGTTACTACTATGTCCTTATTTTTATACATAGGACGTTGATACTACCCATTGAATGACCTAGCAAGGTCTTCGTTCTTACCTAAGGTTATACGATAATCGGCATTACTGAAAAGGTGGGCAATCTTTATTATTATGGCGAAGTTAAATCGTAATCCAATATAAGAAGACACTTCATTAACAACGTTAATTATAATGATTCACAATATTAAGTTACAACGAGCGGTTGGGAAAAAAATCCAGCTCAATAGAACAGCCAACGAGAGGCACGAGCGTGTTTATTATTTCTTTGTATATATTTTTTATTGATACCGTACAAGTAAATATTCTTCATAGTCGTTTATTATTATTTTAGCAAATGAACAAAGTGTGGCTCATTTCGAGATTACTGTCCTAACTTATAATTATTTATTTATAAGAGCCACATTACAGATAATACGTAACTATGTTTACAATTACAATGTATAGTTAATTTTTTTGTCTGCTATATTATCCAAAATATATGCATGCACATCTATGCTTAATAAATACAATTATGAAATCCCATACGAGTATGCTAACTTAATTATATTTTATTAATGAGAGAATCTGTGTTTATATACTAAATTACGAAATTTACTCAGCCTAATATGTCTAATGTCTAAATTAAAGTAAAACCTGCTCGACATGGTGCTTCAACTAATTAATAGCCCAGTAAATCGATGGTGTGCTTTTGGACCCTAATGTAGAATTTAATCTAAAACATGGGATGCATTTATTTCTGGTGTTAAATTGATGCCAGTAATTTACAAAAACTAGATTGTTCGTGTTTTTTAAGAAGAGTTCTTGGAAAGATGAAAAAATATTTTGACAAAATAATAAAACAAAGTATAATAGTATAAAATAAAATATAATATTGTCAGTTCTATTTTTATAAATTAATAGCATTTCATGATAATAGATATCATGCCTTTATTATAGACAAAAAAATAGTAAACAAAAATTATAAAAAAAAACAAATGTACTTCTACTTTGTTTTATTCTTCCCGATAAAATACTTTTTAAATAGTGTATTTTTATATTTTTTTCAGAGAATATTAAAATAAAACCAAAAATTTTTGGGAATTTTATATAGGTACATAGATTTTGCAAATTATTTTTAATCAGTTTAAATACGTGAACTTACGAATTACGAAAGGTATAACCATTTAAAGATCTCCAATGAATCTAAACCGAACCATTCCTCTGTACCTTTAGGTTCCTTTATCTGGAAATCATTATCAGATTCATAATTGTGTTCAGTGAGACGTAAACCATTAGGAGGGCAGAATGCTACCGTCTAATTTTTTCTGGCTCACTTATTAGGGGTTTCTTTGTGTAAAAATGTACTTGGTACTTAAGAGATTTCTATTATGCTATATAGTATGTTATTTTCATTTATAAATATACTACTTCATCCGCGTGGAATAGGTACTTTGGGCTAACGCTAACATGCAGCGGAGGCTTTCAAAAGGATAAAATATCCAATTTTGAAACATTCTTTATTAGTGCTCCGCTCCTATTGATCTTAGCGTAATAATATATAGCCTTATAACCTTCCTCGATAAATGAGCTATATAACACTGAAATAGTTTTTCAAATCGGACCAGTAATTCCTGAGATTATCCCCTACAACGTCACAAACTCACAAACTTTACCTCTTTATCATTATCATTACATAGTTAAAACAAAGTCCACTACCACGTCTATCTGTCTGTCTGTTCGCGATAAACTCAAAAACTACTAAACGGATTTCATGCAGTTGTCACCAGTGGTTATCCACTGATTCATGAATCCAGTGATTTATGAGGAAGATTTTGGTATACATTTTGTCAAGGATTTTTTTATAGTCAGTGCGAGACAACGTCTGCCGGGCCCGCTAGTAATAATGTTTTTATATACGTTAGTAGTAAGGTTCTCCAGAAATATGCGCACGCTAGCATTGTGGAATGGGTTAACCGGTATGGTTTCCTCAAGGTTATGTATGACATGGTGCTTTTCAAAAGTGTATTGAAACAGGCTTTATAAGGCCGGCAACAGAACGGTGATACCCCTGTTGTCGCAGTTATCCACAGGCGATGGTAACCATTTATCATCAGATGGGCCGTCTGCAGGATAGTCGTCCTTTGGCTTAAAAATATATATATTCGGCAATTAACAATATTTTGGTTACGCATTTAAATAGCGGAATAGTATTGAGACTGCTACCTTGCATTACGGCGTGTATTATACAGGTTACGATATCTGTATAGATTTCTTGAAGTAAGTTATCACATTTGAAATCAATCTTATATCACAAGCGACTTTACAAACATATTATTAACAGACATATTTTTTTTTTTTTTTTTTTTTTTTTTTTTTTTTTTTTTTTTTTTTTTTTTTTTTCTTTTTTTCTTTTTTTTTTTTTTTTTTTTTTTTTTTTTTTTTTTTTTTTTTTTTTTTTTTTTTTTTTTTTTTTTTTTTTTTTTTTTTTTTTTTTTTTTTTTTTTTTTTTTTTTTTTTTTTTTTTTTTTTTTTTTTTTTTTTTTTTTTTTTTTTTTTTTCTTTTTTTTTTTTTTTTTTTTTTTTTTTTTTTTTTTTTTTTTTTTTTTTTTTTTTTTTTTTTTTTTTTTTTTTTTTTTTTTTTTTTTTTTTTTTTTTTTTTTTTTTTTTTTTTTTTTTTTTTTTTTTTTTTTTTTTTTTTTTTTTTTTTTTTTTTTTTTTTTTCTTTTCTTTTTTTTTTTTTTTTTTTTTTTTTTTTTTTTTTTTTTTTTTTTTTTTTTTTTTTTTTTTTTTTTTTTTTTTTTTTTTTTTTTTTTTTTTTTTTTTTTTTTTTTTTTTCTAAGTCCAAGCAGAGATAGAATAATAATTTGTGGGTTATAAAAATAATGTAGAGATGAGAACAATCCGACAATCCAAGCGAGAATTCCTATGTCATAATAACCGCCGATGTGAGCTGTCGATCTCCTTTAAAGAACGTTCAAACAGTACCAGCCAATGGTATTGAACGTCAAATTAACACTGTGGTTTCAATAATCACATTAAAATGTAAAAATAACCTTTCTTTAACGTTAATCAATTGTACACATTAAAATCAACCAACTACATATGATAAAATTGTAAGTCTGGTTAGCGTTTATCCAACCTTGCCACCAGAAAATTGTCTCAGAGGGCTGGTCGAATTATTCTGTTGGATATATACTATAATATATATTGTATTGTATCTTATGTATAGTGCAACATACAATATTAACTTCTATAAACACTTTATGTAAGTAAAATATGAACTGCTTTATTAGAAACCACTTTATTTCATTATCACACCAGCTTTTCCTTATGATTTCGTTTCCACATAATCGTATATTTAGGCTGAGCCAAATATAATCGAATGCCCTGCTTTTCTAGACTTTCTTTGTTCTGGTTTAATCGTAATTGTTTAACAAACAAACCGACAGTCAAATTTATTTTCTCATTTATAATGTTAACATGGATCTATGTAATAAGAGATAGTATATAAACACTTGTTAATACGTTCTGACTCGGATATTGCTTAGTTACTATTGCGTAGTAAAATTTTAACTAATTACCATTAATTCAAAATGATATAAACTAGTATCTCAATCGTTTAAACTCATTTAAAACGAAGGTAAGGAACTATTACTAAATTTAATAAGTATCTCTTGACGGATTATTCCATATCAAAGTCTATTAACCCATTTTATGTTGTTTTATTTCCACGTTACTAATTTCTACAAGGTTTTGTAATTGAGCTGATTAGTTTAATGTGTTTTTTATCTAATGTTTTCGAAAAGTATGATATTATGTTTCTAATTTATAAGTCATTTGTTGTTCTAAAAGTACGTCGTTTCTTATTAGTATATAAATGTACGTCGAGTTTGTTTTTTAAAGGATTACGTTTAAGTTATTTTTGTGGAATTTATATTCTTATTTAATTTTTGAATTTCATTCAATTTCGCTGACAATATAAATGTATAATTTAACGCTATACTTATAACAATCTGTAAACTGGAAGTAAACAAACAATTACTATAATATGTGACTTGTTATAATACGTGCAACGCATAATTATTACTAGAGGATAAGAATACATCACTTTGAAGTGATTTGCAAGCACATATAATAATGCATACATTATATAATCACGTTTTTACATTTCGATGCATGATATACCATTGTCATGAGATTTATTTAGGTATGTCTGTGCAATTTTATTTTTTATCAAACTAACGGGAACAATGAATCCAAGAGTTCTATACAAGACACGACTTGTTAATTATATATGTGATCATTTTTATATTTTTAAACAATATTGCACTATACATGTATTTTAATGTAAAACTATTTAGTTTGAGGATTATATTTCAAGTTTTTGTTACGGCAACACGCAGCAAACAGGCCGACGGCACACCCGATTGTAAATCGTTATCGTCGCCTGTGAACAACTGCAACACTAAAGTAAATGATTTTAGGAACACTTCAGTTTTCATGCGGTTTTATCTAATGTTTAATCATTGTTTTTTCTCAGTTAATCTATATAGATAAAAATCAATTGCTGAGTGTATATAAACGTACCTTCGAACGGCTGCACCTATTTTGCTAATTTTTATTTTGTAGTATTTGTTATTGTCAGTCTGCGTTGATTTCATCAGGCGGCTCGAATGCTTGTTTGCCACCAACGTAGTATAAAAAAAAGGAAAGAAAGTCTTTGAAAAATCCCACGCAAGAGTGAAATATTTAGGTTAATAAATGTCCTTATAAAAATCACTGCGATTAAGACAGAAGGCAATAGGGAGATCTTCAAAAATATTGACAGATTGACGTTCATTTGTCATCATTATGTAAAAAATCCTTCATTCATATCCCATCCGTAACGATTGTTGGTTTCCTTAGTATACATCAACATTAGGAGTTAATTAATTTTAATATATCGACGGATATATAACGTAAATTCAGCTAAACTCAACAAAGAAATATTTTAAGTCTTTATATTAAAGTTATATGGAACACACTCCCTCGTAATATTTGGCAGGCAAGATCCGTCACGTTATTTAACAAATATCTACACCGGTATTACCTCTCGCTGTCGTAATAGAACTGTTTTATTGCTTTATTTTTTTTATGGATAGTTTTTGTAATTCTTTGTATTTACATATTGGTATAAATATTGCCACCCGGTATTTAGTCCGGTGAGGTCCGATCCCTCGGCGTGGAGCCCTTGAGTACGCTGCTCGCGCAATATATTCGTAGTGACACAAAATTTTACATCACTGCTAAAACACTACACATATCACCTCCACACACGTGCACGCCCACACGCTTACACATGAAAGTGGAAGGGTTTTATTTCTTCCCCTTATCGAACTGAAATAGTTCAGAAATTTTCCGATACAAAATACACATAAGAGTTATTGAGATATGCATGCCTGGTACACATGCATGTTTCAATAACTCATATATGTATGAATATGTAGCTTAACTTAGGTTAGCACAGATAGGTCGCGAATTGCATGAATTGGAACAGCCCAAGCCGAGGTGTGCCGCGCACCCTTGAGCTAGTTGTCAAAATAAAAATCGGCTGAGTGCCTTAAGCGCTCGCCTTAGTAGTCCGGTGAAGCTGTCAAGACCTTGTTAGGTCAATAGCGTAGTCAGTTCAAGAAAAAAAAATTTAGTCCGGTGAAGCTGTAAATACCTGTCCAGGACAACAGCGAAATCAGTTCGAAGAAAACATTTTTTTTTAAATTATTATCTCCTTAGGTTTGCTTGGAAGAGATCGCTCTAAGCGATAAGATCGGTCGCCGCCTAACTGTACGCATATTGTAAACTGATGTTTAATTTTGTATATCTTCAACGTGTGTGCAAAAAAAAGTTTTATTATTACTATACGTGATTATTTTTATATTATAAATTTCAGGTTAGTATATATTTAAATTGACATTATATTTTATAACGAGTGCATACATATGCTTGTGTAATAACATAGTAAAATAAATAGTCTTAAATTTGAAACATATTTTACTAACCTTTGTTAGCGGCTTCACTTAAGTTAATGTAGTTTTTATTTATCCCTCCAGTATCATACATATTTTCTTACATAAAATAGTTTTCTCTGTGCCTCTGACGTCGTGCGTAAAATGTATTGAACAAACAAACTCACGTTCGCATTTATAATATTAGTTAGGATTATCAGCAATATGAACCTGAGTAAATAAAATAATAACGTCACGTATATAACTGTTTATTATCATAATAACTAATTATGTAATGCGTGATTCATATTTCCTAAATCATTAATAATATCGTCATTCCGTTATTGATTATCTGCTGTTACTCATTACGATCGTCGGTGAAAATGCTTAGTCGCTATTGCAATGCTCTGTGTATTGAGTTAAGAATTAAGTAGCAACAAATAGGTATAAAAGCGAAGATCACCTTATGTTGGTCCCAAAGAATATCACAATACAGTACAAAACTGCAAATTAATGATATCGATATTACGTTATTATACGATATAACATAATAAGTTTATAACAACCACTTCTTCTTCTTCTTCCTAGCTTTTTCCCGGACTGGTGCCAGGGTACGCTTTCCTACTTGGCTTTCTCCACTTTGCTCGGTGTGATCCCTTTGTATGAGGTTATTCTCTTTTATGTCCGCCTTCACCACATCCAGCCAGCGTTTTTTGGGCCTGCCGCGAGACCTTGGCCCTTGTGCAGTGATGTTGAGACATTTATTTCCGACGTAGTTTGGAGGCATATTCGGCATTGGACGTCGTGATCGATTGATCCAGACTCATGTATCACAGACCCTAGGTATTTGAAGCTGCTGGTCTTAACGACGCTTTCGTTACCAATTAAGGCTACAGGGTCCGTGTGACTAAATGCCATGTACTCGGTGTTCGCCACATTGAGTGCTAGACCAGCATTCACAAGCGCCTCATTCCACCGGTTTACCTTGTCCTCCAGTCTCTGCTTATTCTCGTCTGTCAGCGCAATGTCGTCGGCATACATTAGTCATAGGTTTATAAGAACAACTGTTGTAAAATAATACATCAGAGTAATTCATTATTGATATAAAACCGTATTGTCATCTATAGTTATATAACGTTATTCCGTTTTTATCCTATTTAAATCTTATAGTAAGCACTAAGGATCTTTCCCTATTAAATATATCAATTAAATCCTACGAAGGGAAGCGATCTCTCCATGTAGCCTAATTATAACAGATTAAATTAATCTCTGACACAGGGAAGCCGATGTGGGCGAGGTCACTTCTTTAGCGTATAGCGGAATATTAGATCTTTTATAATAGCATGGCGGAAATTTTTTTTTTTCTTTTTTTTTTTTTTTTTTTTTTTTTTTTTTTTTTTTTTTTTTTTTTTTTTTTTTTTTTTTTTTTTTTTTTTTCGTTGTTTTTTTTTTTTTTTTTCTTTTTTTTTTTTTTTTTTTTTTTTTGTTTTCTTTTTTTTTTTTTTCCCCCCCCTTTTTTTTTTCTATTTTTTTTTTTTTTTTTTTTTTTTTCTCCCCTTTTTTTTTTTTTCTTTTTAATTTCCCCCCTCTTTTTTTTTTTTTCCCCCTTTTTTTTTTTTTTCTTTTTTTTCCTTTTTCGTCTACAATAAACTTGATGATAAGCGTAATTCAGTTCAAACGAAGAAGTGATAATTAATACGTGAATGTTCATCTGTCTCCTTTGTTATATCGACATACAAATGCTACAGGATAAGTCTTAGTAAGTTTAAAGTAACTGAACCCACAGCTTTGTAGTTGCACCGTCTGTAAATCTGGCTGAATTGTTGGAAACGTTTGTGAAAAGTTATACTCCAAAAGTATTTAGTAGTTTAAGTCGAAACCGTCTGTATCTGTATTGTGAACTGTAGGCCCCGAATATGTTCAATATAATTTACTAGCTGCTGGACCCGGTTTTACTCGGTTTAATTAAGAAAATGAGATCAAATTTTCCCCTTACGATACGACCATGTTATGAAATAAAATAGCAACAACACACAGAACAACTGAACGTCAACTTGTCAGTTCTGTCAATATTTTTGAAAATATCTCTACTGTCTTTTGTTTCACTCACTCAATCAATTTTTTATGTGAAGACTTTTTAACCCAATTTTCTCAATTCTCCGTACGATTTTTCAAACATTCTCTTTCATACCAACCTTATGCTGACAATTACACACAAAACAAAAAAATAATAATTAGCCAATTAAATGTAGCTGTTCTGAGGTAATGTGCTTACGTACATTCGGCAATTTATTTTATTAGTATAAAAAAGACTAGCTCATGATTTTCTAAATATTTATTGGGTTACTTATACTTTTTTGTTACCTACTTGTAATTAATACACAATATTGATTAAAACTAGATGATGGCCTTATTGTAGTGTGCTCAGACAGCGATTCGATAAACGTGGATTTGAACATTACAATGAGCTTGATCCTTCAATGAAGGTAAATATTATGGTGATATCATAGTTTGAAAGCAGAATTTTTCTTCAAACTCATTTTGACATTTACTACGCTCGAATTAGTTTAAGCATCTATAGGTGTATTTCGTCAGTTGGTTGGCTGGTGTTACTTGCATCTGCATGCAGTATACCTCTCCTTCCCCTGCTCGTGCTCTCCGGGTGGTGTTAAAGAGTGACATATTTTTGGCTGCTGCACTGTTCCACATAAATTAGCCTCGTAGCGACGATAAAATAACCACCAGTATGGACGAGAATAAGAGATGGATCTGCATGGTCTCTATTTAGTAATTCGATTAAACTAAATAAGCCCAAGAGCTCGCCATCTTTTAGGCCACAGAGTCAAATTAAAATCTAGTAAGAAATTAGTGAAACGCTAAAACCTACGAAGTATAAAAATAAGGGAAAGATTAATAACATAAGGGTTAAGTTGATAATAATAAATCATAATTGTTTTGAAAGTCTATTACAACGTTTAACATCAGATATAAACGATATGTATAAATATAGACTCGATTTATCTGTTCGTAACCGCGAATTGTATAAATTTTTTCAAGGCCACTTGATTTGAATCATTCTTCCCTAAAATTGTTGGGTAATTCGCAAATCGCTGCACGCTGTAAGTGGAGCCAGCTTCATACTCTACTAGTTAGACGGTACCTTCTAAGATTATCTCGTATTATTGAGCTTTCGAACTACATGACTATTCCATTTATGTTTCGTGTGGTACCCTGCGACGCTCTAATTTGAGAATGTCACTAGCTTTACCGGATACTCTGTTGTATTATGCAGCTATAAAACGTTTGGAAAGTTTCAGCAGCTTTAATATTTAAATGGCTTTCGAAAAGTTCTGTAATTATTTACTATACTTAGTGGTGATGACAAGTAATGAATCTAGTTATAAATTTCAGTTAGTATTTCTTAATTTGTACAATACTAGTTTTAGCACGCGGCCTCGCTCGCGTTAATGTAGTTTCAACCTATCCTTCGGGATCGGTCCACTGACCAAACGAAACACAACAATGCAAGCGCTGTTACTTCACGTCGGTTTTCTGTGAGATGGTGGTACTACCCCAGGCGAGCCGACCCATTTATGCTGAAACCAGTAACAGCTTCAGCGTGGCTCTACTACCTACAAAATATACTTTATAAGTAAGTACGCTAAACCTATTCGGGGACTGATAGTAAAGTGAAGCTGTCGGAACACACCCACAGATGTTTGGTAAATGATTTTCAACATGAGGGTGGTAACAAGCCGGGCTGGTTTAAGAAAAGCCCTACCACCTGTTTTCGTTCACGATGCTGTGTCCAAACACGCTAACCCAGTGGTTATCTATATAGCTCAGTAGCCATTCTTTGTCGATCGTGATTGACGAACCCGTCCTTCAATCAACAATAACTAGATAAAGGGTCACGTACAAAATCGAAGCTAAAAGCTGTCCACGTAAATATATACTCATGTAGCTATTTGTTTACTAAGAAAGGGAGAAAAAAAGTTTTAAAACAGTTTTAAGTTCAACCTAATTACAACCATGACACCTTGTAATAAAGTCACAAATGTTCAAAATATTATCTAATACTTACGATAAAACGAGCAAAGCAATAAATTATTCTCCTCACAAATGAAATGACAACATAAACAACATTTAGTGTGAATTCAACCTTAACACGCAATGAATAAAGTACTTTTTCCCGTTATTGTGCGTGGTTGAAGAGCCTTGGCCAAACATTTGTACTACAGGTATAAAATCGGTAATTTTGTTCAAAATTTGATATTATTTGTTAGTTTAAAGCTTGAAATATAACTTATTCAACATGTATTTAGCGAAAGTAAGATACTCCGGCCGTTAAATTGCTTTTTCGGGTATTACTTTTGCATCTTTTGAATACACTGCGGCATGTGAAACGTACTTACATTGGCTGTGTTTCAAACAAACTAAACAAAATAAAAGCTCACATTTCAAGTGAGCTGTAATTTACCGAGACGTATTTTTCGCGCCGACCCGTTATCTAGTTATTGTTGATCGAAGAACCCGTCATAGTGACTTTATTTTTCTTTAATACGTTTCGGAGTAAGGCAATATATATTCAGTGGCTGAGATGTACACAGGTAAACATGACAGTGGCGACTCGCAATGAATGATAGATCGCTGGTTGGTCACTATTCTTTTGAATTGCACTTTGGTGAATATCAGATACAATATCATGACTTTATCGTGATCTGATAAAAAAAAACATTATTTTCAACGATGTGACCACCTTTGAAAAGGGAAGGCTATGAATACATTACATTGCACATTATAATGCATTCTTTACATCCTCATATAAACAGTGATTTACTTCTAATTAACTGGCTTCTTTACCATAGTTTTGTTCAAGACTTATTATATTTTGAGCATGTGTATACGTGACAAGCTATATATAAATACTTTTGATTACTATTAATAAATAATAATAATTTAAGATATAAATCTATATCTTCTATATAGATAAAGTTATAAATAGGTATGCCGTTTTTGGTGCGCATTATTAAAAACTACTGGATAGGATTGGGATCAATCTTTTTACTTTTAATTCTTTATCTAAAATTATGATGATAGATTAATTTAAATAAGGTTATGAAAGTTTTAAAAACTACGGTGGTTTTAAGCACTACTCGCTCAACGATGTGTATTTTCTTGTGATGGATAAGCGTGCGGTGATACCGATAGCCTACGCTGTTTTAAAACAATTACTAGATTTGGAAACAATTAATAAAATAATTGTTTACAATAGATCTCTTCTCATATAAGTATATATGGGAATGAAAAAGCTGAGCTCTTAGCTAGAGAAGGATCCTCCGAAGGCGCTCCTATTAATATTTTACCAACTTACTTGGATATATCCTCAGTATTTAAAAATAACTGTTGCTCTCATTGGAAGGAGTTCTTTGATGAGCGTTCTAAAACAAAAGGAATATGCTACAGAACAATTCAGCCACATCCTTTAAAAACTCCCTGAATTAATGACAGTACGATTAGCCGTCGGGAGCAATCACGGGAATGAAATTACGCTCAGGACATATTTGATCTAAAAAGTTCGCCTTTATGACGCGTAAAGTAAGATCACCACTCTGCCATAGTTGCGGGTTTATCGATGATGTGCTGCACCACATCCTGGCAGAATGTGTTCGGAGCGAAGGTAATATATCTCGGCTTAACGTTTCGGGTTCGTTTCACATTGGTTTGTACAATTCCTTATTGTCTGACCCTATCTCGAAATCTGTTAGGGAATTATTTATACAAAATTAATATAAGCCATTGTTATGTTTATATGTATATACTAGCGGGCCCGACAAACGTTGTCCCGCTCTGAATATAAAAAAAATCTTGACAAATTATATACTAAAACCGTCCTCATGAATCACTTTATCCATTGGTTAAAACCGCATGAAGATCCGTTCAGTATTTTTTGAGTTTATCGCGAACAGACAGACAGACAGACGCGGTAGAGGACTTTGTTTTATACTATGAAATGATTACCTAGGCGATATAGTCGCATAGGCGACTAAGGTCTTTATTAAAAAAAAAAGTGTGCAGTGTTTATGTTTTTTGCCTGTGTGCATAAGAAATATTGTTATAATGTTAAACAACGCAAACAAAGTCGCGGATATCAACTAGTCCTTATATATACACTTTGCGTTTAAAGCTAAAAAAGAAAGTGAATTTGAAAATATATCCAGATATCATTATGACGTCCTAAAATATAAAACAAAAGTCATTTATGAGAGAATTATAATGATATCAAGGTTTCTGTAGAAGCCGGAGTTCTAGTATAAAATATATGCTAATCAGCGATTTGCATATGACTGAAAAATCACTGGCCCATTAAAGAGAGTAGTCGTAGAAGTGTGAAAGGATGGAGTGGGTAAAATACGGTTAACAAGGGACGGAGAGGTGCCATTAAAGGTCTTAGGCCTTCCTTGCTTTCCCCGTCGTTTGTCATGCAAATAGAGAGTGAATAATTTATAGACGATTCATCCCCGCGGTGTTGGGTCGACGATTTCCAAGAAATCGGCTAAGGGCTAACTAACACAATGTCCTTTATGTAAATCAAATAAGAATTCTATGATAAATGTTGGACAATATGATTTATTTTTTTTTGTTTCAAGATTTCCATATTTTATTCGTTCAGCAATTAAAAACTATTTACAAATATTTGGGAGGTCAGTATAATTTTCATTATTTATTAGTGAATGTGTAAAATTATTCGAAAGAAAACCGTAGGGAGGAGGTGGGGTGTGGGGGAAAGGAGAGGTGGGCCTCCGGTGCTCTCACTGACCGAACGAAACGCAACAACGCAAGCACTATTACATCACGTCTGTTTTCTATGAGGAGATGGTACTACCCCGGACGAGCTCACACATTCATGCTGATACCAGTAAAAGCTTCAGCGTGGCTCCAACATCTATAAAACAAAAAAAGTCATGACAAATCTCGACTTTTTAAACACTTCACTCGACCGTTGATCTATCTTTGTAGCTTAAAAAGTATCGCTTTATTTTATCTTTCTTGATAGTTATCTTTTCGACCTGTTTGCCTTAAGAAAACGTTGTACTGAAATTTTATTTATGATTTTTACTGCAAACCAAAAGGTTTTACTTAAAAATATCAAACAACACACGTACCCAACATGCTCACGTTCCCGCCGGCTAATTTAGATTAAACATTTCGCTGGACCTTCGCATAAGAAAAATTAAAACATTGTAGTTTGTTGCAACGTTATTCGCATTCATAACCGCGCTGCACCGTACCGTGGACGTCGCTGTGGATTCAAATAAATGGACATTGTGTGCGCTCGGTGCTACCGTCTGGTATAATTATAGAAATGTAAAAAAAATTAGCTGCGGAATCCTTACATGTTAGGTAACTAAGTAGATGTACATTTGGTAAATTTATGTTTTTGACATTTTACTAGGTGATTGCATTACACTTATTTTAAATAGTATTGTACAAATCTAGGTACAATAATGTTCTGTAAATAATGCCTTCACTAATGTTATAAGTGTTAAAGTGAGTTTGTTTGTTTACTATCGATCCAATCGATCATGATGAAAATTTACATGCACGTTGTATAGGGTTTAAGAAAAGGACATCAGGTACTATTCATCCTGAAAAAGTAATGTTCCAGTAGGATAGCTAAGATCTATTAACGTGGGTGAAGCTCCAAGCTAATATTAGTAAAGCTATAAAAATAATAAGTTTTGTAAGAAATTCCTTCTGAAACAAAATTTGCTATTCGTTTTAGATAGGCGTAAAATGTATTATTTTATTACAATAGATGAATTCCTTTAGCAAATATATACATATATAGAATATGTACATAACTCAGAAAACTTTCCTCCGCTTAGCTCTTTAACTTTATAGCTAAGTATGTAATAACTGCACTTTACTTTAGACCGTAAGCTATTTAAAGTATGCCCCGTTTTAGAAAAAGTTCCGCTGAATTTTTTCAGGAAATTAAACTTTTGCAATGGCATTCTGGTGCTTTTATATTAAATTGCTGGATGCGAATTAACGTTAACATTAGAGTCTTGGCTTATGAAAGACATTTTAAAAGCAAAATATGTATGAGTAATATAGGTGTATATTTTATATACCTGCATAGCAATGGGGAAATGTCCATGTAACCCGATTCCCGTCGGCTTCTCTTTAAGAATTGGCATATAAGGTAACTTAGTGACATATGTAGGTCAAGGGTAATTAGATATTTTCGATTGTTATACATGCTGCGTACTGTGTTCGACATTTATTTGACGCCTAAAAATTATAATAGCATTAAGTCTAAGATAGTAAACTATTCATAATAATATAATATATAATTATGTATAGTAATGAACATAATATTTTTTACGAGACTTTTTGGAATTTTTAATGCCACCTGGAGGGAAAGTACTCTAAATAATAGAGACAGCAAATTTTACCCCAAAGAAACCATCTATCAGCTAATTCGGAACTTAAATAATACAGGAAATTAATTAGCGGCTCTTTGTTATAAAAGTAAATAAAATATAGAAAAGTACGAACAGATTAACGGTAAGTAACGAATTAAATGAATTATGTAATAGAAGTTTTGGTTGTATTTAATTATTATCTAACCGGATGGTACAGAAACGTGACGCCATATTACCGTAACGGACTTCCGTTGCATTGTCGTCCAGTTGCCTCTTAGTCGCGTCTAAAGAAGCTTTACTTCAAAAACACCTTGACAAATCATATCCCTAAACTTTCTTCATGAATAACTTTATCTACTGGTAAAAACCGCATGAAAATCAATTCAGTAGTTTTTGAGTTTATCGCGAACAGACAAACAGACAGACGCGGTAGGGGACTTTATTTTATAATATGTAATGATGTAGGCTGCATATAATTACGTTTTTTATTATAGGCTATTTGAATAATTATAAAATTTAATAGATGTAACTTGGAATTAATAAAACGGTTATAGAATTTAACTAGTACTCACAAAATTACTACAAGAATACTGTAAATAATTAATCTAAATTAAATATATAGTTCCCAAGAAAGAACAAAGCCAAAAATTATTTATTTGCAGCATTAGAATAAAGTCCCGAGCGCCTGGTAATATTTTAATGATAATGGATTTTTTTATTGAAAATTAGTTGCTCAACGTCTTTTGACAACAAACATATTTCAAAAAGGAAATCTTATATATGACACACAATAAAAAAAAGTATAACATACTATGGAATATTCCCTAGCGTTAATTACGTTAGGTGTTGAATTTACTTATAATAATTTGTTCTTTATTCATTTAATCTTTCAACTTTATAATGCATTTATTTATCATTACATAGTATAAAACAAATTCCCTACCGCGTCTGTCTGTCTGTCTGTTCGATAAACTCAAAAACTACCGAACGGATTTTCATGCGGTTTTCACCGGTGGATAGAGCGATTGATGAGGAACGTTTTAGTATATAGTTTGTCAAGGAATTTTTCATAATAAGGGGCCGGCTAGTCTATACATATAATAAGAATATAAATTTAACGTGTATGTATTTTTTAGATGTTTGTAAAAGAAATAATTGCAGTTGTCTCGAAATAAGTAATCGTTTTTAGAAATATCTGTCGGTCTGTCTATCTGTCTGTTTGTTTGAACAGGTATCATTGCTAAAGTATTGCGTTCATGATAAAACATTTGAAGAAAGTCATAAAGCATATCTTCGAGTAACATTTAGTCTATCTTTTATAACAATTGGTCTGGTCTATCAAAAGTTATTGTAATTTTAATGACGACGCGACTTAAGTACGATATAAATGTAGATAGTAATTAAACGTAATACAGTCAAATGACTTTATTAGTCACTATTTTGTACATCAAATAAAATACGAAATAATGTAAAGATTGATCAAATCACAATTATTTTTGAAAAAAAAAAACGTATAGAATCAAAGTTACATAATGTAAGATAAAGTATTTATCAGTGAGCAATACGATAACAATGATATTTACATAAGGATTTCTAGTTTCTTTAAAAACATGGAAACAGTATTGTATCACAGTGTTACATTTGAAAATGAAGCTTATATGTATTCGAATAGAGGCTATAAACATTTGTTCTTTCGTATAAAATGTAACTATAGATAACTTACTCGCGTGTGGGGCGCACTGCGTTTGTATTACTAGTATTACGTCTGTAACAAACGGTATGAAGTTAGCTACAGTTATCAATCCATCGCACTTTATAGGTCAGTATCGAGGTTATCCACGTATTTTATGTTTTTACACTAGAACGCAATATTCTTTGCAAAATCTGTTTGAGTTAAGAACTGAACGTCGATTGATATAATACGAAATGAGAAAATTTTCTGTAAAGCTGAATTAGTGATAAAATTATAAGTCAACAGTTGATAATTTATTTGTGATAACAATCGTGCTATTGTTCATTCTGTGATATAAAGTGCTCATAATGGTGTCGATATCTAACAAGTTTGTACTATTCTCACTTCGTAAAAATAATTTGAGAACATTGTCAACAACGTGTTTGAAGAATTCCAAAGTAACCTTCAACTGGGAAGACCCCTTAAATCTAGATTCTCAATTACTGGACGATGAAAAAGCCGTGCGAGACTCGTTTCGAACGTACTGTAACGAGAAATTATTACCTCGTATAATCGAAGCCAACAGAAATGAAGTGTTTGATAAAAAGATTTATAAAGAAATGGGTGAGTTAGGTGCCCTTGGATGTACTGTTAAGGGTTATGGATGTGCTGGCGTATCTTACGTTACTTACGGGCTGATTACAAGAGAATTGGATGGTATTGATTCTTCCTATCGATCAGCTATGAGTGTCCAGAGCAGCTTAGCCATGGGTGCTATATATATGTATGGCTCAGAAGACCAAAAACAAAAGTTTTTACCAAGAATGGCTAAAGGCGAACTTATTGGATGTTTCGGCTTAACGGAACCAAACTTCGGTAGTGACGCCGGTGGTTTGGTTACAAGAGCGAAATATGACGCTAAAAACAAAAGTTATATCCTGTCTGGATCCAAAACATGGATAACTAACTCACCAATAGCTGACATTTTAGTAATATGGGCGAAGGATGAAGAAGACAAAGTCAGAGGCTACATAGTTGAAAGATCTCAAGTAAAAAAAGGCTTAGATACGCCTAGAATCAATGGAAAATTTTCTTTAAGAGCGTCGGCGACCGGAATGATATTGCTCGACGACGTAGCTATACCGGAGGAGAATTTATTGCCAAACGTAGTGGGCCTGAAGGGGCCTTTCGGATGTCTCAATAACGCGCGATACGGGATCGCCTGGGGCTCACTCGGTGCTGCTGAAACATGTTTGCGAATAGCCCGTCAGTACACATTAGACAGAAAACAATTTGGGAGGCCGCTCGCTTCGAACCAGCTCATACAGAAGAAATTAGCTGACATGTTGACGGAGATAAGCATCGGCTACCAGGCTTGCTTACAAGTGGGCCGTTTGAAGGATCAAGATAAAGCAGCCCCTGAAATGATATCTTTAATCAAGAGAAATAGTTGTGGCAAAGCGTTAGAAATAGCTAGGGTCGCAAGAGACATGTTGGGAGGGAACGGTATCTCTGATGAATACCATATTATTAGACATGTGATGAATTTGGAAGCGGTCAATACGTATGAGGGCACACATGATATTCATGCTTTGATATTAGGTAGAGCGATTACAGGTTTACAATCATTTTATTAGTCATTTAAAATACACCCTGTAAATATACCTATATCACGTTTGTTTCGACATTTGAATATTGTTTCTATCACTATTTTATAGTGTTGTATAAAAAAATATAACCGTTTTTATTTATAAATTGTTTTTATTTTGAGCTTTATTCAATCTCATAACTTATAAAGACAAAATTAATACATTTTATTGTACAATACTTTGTTTTGAAATTACTTCTAAATTAAGAGTAAGTAAAAAAGTTGCAAAAAAGTTGTTCTAGTTGGAGGCGCCGGGTATCGATCCCGGTACCTCTCGCATGCTAAGCGAGCGCTCTACCATCTGAGCTACGCCCCCGTTATATTCGTTGGCGAAATAGCAGTAATGGATACTATATACGTTTAGTAGTTAGTAACAATGTTTTAAATAATATAGGAATAATCTATACATTTAAAAATTGATTGTAATATATATAATAAACTCGAACACCACTGTATTGTAATTTGACGTTGATAGTGATTAGATTAATAATTTTTATATTGATAAAATATAGATAACTGAGGCACATTAGATAGTAAAAACATTTAATAACGATACCCGACAAAGACAGTAGGTACGTAAGTATTTTTGCAAGTATTCTAAGGATATGGTTTTAATATTTTCAAAACATTTTGTGAAATAGCAGCGTAATACTCTTTTATCCCTTAATATATCCCAACTGTTAAAACATTGAATATTTTTAAAGACATTTGGAATTTCTTATTTTTCAGAAACATAATGTAGTGTTGTTGGTACGATCCTCGTCGAGGATTTAGCACTGAGCCGTGATATCACCACGTTTCAGAATATTTATTTTAATAAGACGATATAGAATGGGGAATAGGGAAAGCGAGATCTGGTTTGACGTAAGATTAAAATAGACGTTCAATTTTTGTTATAAAATGTTGTTTGTTCAATGCTGTTTTTTAGTTTGATATCAACTAAATAATATTTCAAAATAATATATTGAATATTTGAGAAAATTCAATCCATTAAAAGAAACCCAAAAAAAAATGCAAGAAAAAAATTCAAACGTGAAAATGTATATATTTTTCTTTTTTTATTTATCATAGGAGGCAAACGAACAGGTGGGTCACCTGGTGTTAAGTGATCACCACCGTCCATAAACACTTGCAACACCAGAGTAGTCGCAAGTGCGTTGCCAGCCTGTGTTGCGGGAGGGGGGGAAGGTGGGCCTGACCGAATGAAACGCAATAATGCAAGTACTGTTATGTCCGGGAAAAAGGAGACTAAAAAAAAATAAAAAAATATGGTAAACCCGCAAAACCTAGTTGAAGACTGTCATTCAAATGCAGCTGCCGGAAAATACTCAAAAATTGTGACATATATTTATTGCTTTACTTATTTATTTTGTTGTTTGTTATTGTTTATTATTTGGCTTTTGGCATTGAAATAAACTCTATGAAGTTTAATTGTTAGAGAGTTATAAAAATATTTTGTTTTGTTCATTTTTTTATTAATAATATTTTTTTAAATTCCATTTTAGGGTATATCCATAATAAGCTAGCAACCAAAGGGAATAATAGAGAAGTACTAGTATAAGTACGCAACAGACACACAAAAGCGTAGTGCCGTGAAAACGAGCAGTTTTGTCGCCACACACATACTAAAATATCGTTCTATGTGCATGATGATCAACATTATTATTTATTACACAAATAATAAGCTCGGTAGTGGTATCGCATGGAAATTACCCTTAATTTGTTTGAGAATACGAATGTAATGTTTATTTCATATTTTATGCAACTTATAGTAGTATAAATTATTGAATTTGAGTGCACATTTTTACAAATGCTAATTTTAATTCGCACTCTATAAATGTTCCTATAATTATAACGACCTAAGAAGCGCACTATGGTTGAATAAATGCGAATTTTATTATGTTGACATTAAACGAAATATAACGACCATTCATTGCTATAGCAAAAATAGCATTTTGCAATAATCGCTGAAAACTACTATATCGGGATATAACCAAATGTTTAACCATTCATATATATCTCAATGTAATTTAAAAAAAAACATTTCGTTTTTAATACGTTACAATTATAGCGTTTTTGTTGTTTCTAAAATTATAACGAATAAAATTATTTTTGAAATTCACGTTATAACAATTGCTATACAATATATTAAACTTCAGTAGTTCAGATACATTATTTTTTGTATATGTATAGTAATATCTACTTGTATGAATGAGTTTATAGTTTGTTATACTATATGTTTACCTATTACAGTAGAATGCATTATCTCGGCTGAGTGCTTTAAGCGCTCGCCTTCGTAGTCCGGTGACGCTGTTAAGACCTTGCTAGGTCAATAGCGTAGTCAATTCGAGAAAAAAAAAGAAGAATGCATTATCAAACCCTACACTTGATTGAAGTTTAATTTAAGACCAATCGCTAAGTATACCTTCGATCAAACTATATAAAGTCTTTAATACACGCTCATAAATTGTATTTAACACGAGGTTTTAATATAAATTAATTTTTAATATCAAAAACAATTTCTGTCAACAAACAGAACAGCATTGAGATACATAAAAGGAGATGAAAATTCAAATTTGTATCGTATTAGTTAAACGATCAATGAATACTAATATTGGTATTACATAAAAATTTAATTTTATAGCTTTCTCAAAACAAAATTTCTTCTTGACAAAAAAAAAAGCCTAGACATTCGACGGAATATCGTTCGTTTTGTTCGCGCGGTAGGTTTTTAATCCCACGTATGAAATAAAAACAATTTCGTTGCGACAAACTGTACGGAAGGACCGCAAACCACATAAGCTTACCTCAATCTCACGGCCTGTTTAAAATGTTTATTTTAAATAATGCTATAAAATTCCGTTTAAAAGTTGTCCTCTCCAACCAGATTTGTGGTCTCGTATATTAATATATGATGATAGCTTAAAGAAATGGAGTTATATTTTTATGATTAATATTATTTTAGGTGCAAATACTTTCTAGGGACAAAGTTTGCTATTATTTTCTAAAAGGCGTTCGTTTGTCTGTTCTTGGTATTGGATAACTGTAAATATTGGCTAATTAGAAATAACTTTGTGATAGCACTATTGAGTAGATGGCTACGCGATGAACAAGGTTTTAAAAACTAGCTTCCTATAATAATATCTTAGAATATATAACATCAGTATAGATGACTTCAGTGGTGAAGGGTAACAATATAATAAAATGGGTTTTAGTTGAAATTTGATAAAGATAGCAAACAGTAGAGAAAGGATTTTATAAACGAGTTTTGAAATGAAACTTCTTATGGGAGGGCTTTGAAATTCTGATCGGCAATATTTTTGTGCGACAAAAGTGGAGGTAAACACTGTGTCGGGTAGAATGGGAGCAGAATCTCGCTTGTCATCGGGTATTAGAGAACAGTGAGACATACGCTCTTCCCGCTTTCTTTTTGAAAGTTTTATTTCTATTACGTGTGAATTACATACTTTTTTTTAAAGTGACAGCAAAGTGACTGGTCTATGTCTGATTGATTGTAAGCATGGTACAATCGCAAAATAAAGGTGACCATTGGGAGACAAACTATCCATCTCAAGTCGTCGCTATCTCGTCCAGCGTAAATTGTCTCTCCTCGTTGCACGTTTCACGTTGACATCCGAATAGTTATTCTACCAGGGTACTTTTATGAAAACTTACGATTATTGTAAGCGGGACAATTTCTAATGAGTACCCACCCTTGCCGAGCGATTCGGGAGGGTTATGTGAGATTCCTACTTACTAAAACTTCAAGGGGTTCCTCTCGCACCTGTGGCCGCGCCTAGGGAATTGCTTACGCATACAATGAGAGCTTCATGACTTACTTGCGGAACGAGGTAATGGAGTTACATTCGCTTTCGTTCTAAATTACGTATAAAAGCATAACCTAGAGCGGGAGAGCGTATAATTTCTATAATAACTGTATACTACGTTAAAAGAAATTAAACAAATGGTAAACACACAGCCAAATTATGCAAATCGCTTTGTATATCTAATAATGATGGTAGTTTTCTGACCACGGAACTGTATTTTCAATTATTGTTAATTCCAACAAACTTGCTAACAATGATTAACGTACGCCGGTCGACAGTCGCAAAATATTTTCAGTTATCAATAAAATATTTCGAGCCTCTGTAAAATATTTACGTTCTCATTAGTCCGGTTTTCCATTCGAAATGGCTGATATATATAACTCACGATCCGTTTCGGCGCTCAACGAATTCACTAATTAATGCCGTGTTCAGTGGAAGTGACGTTTGATTGCAATATAATTATAGTTTGATGTTTTTGATAGACATCAAATTATTCTCAAAGTAACTATTATACATATAAATTGTTATTGGTATTACACATAAAGGAAAATCGTGGTAGTCTAGTGGTTTCACCGGTGGAATATCATTTCGATGTCCGCAGGTTCGAACCCCGACATTAAATAACGAATTTTGGGAATTCCCGTACACTTACTAATTTAAATTGGTAACACTACAGCTGACGGTGAAGAAAAACATCGCGAGGAAACCTGCACCTGAGAAATGTTCTTGTAGTACTACTATATGTATGGAAAATATAGAACTGTGGACTTGAAGTTTGAAATCGCCAATACGTCGTGGGCTGGCGTGGTGATCATGTCTATACCTTCCTTCGGGACTCTTCCTATGCTCCTGCAGTGGGTCTTTTACAGGCTGATGATAATGGTTACATATAAGTCATAAGTTATGTATGCATTTTATATTGAAAACATTTCAGTAACTTTGAGTCGGCACGTCGCGGTCGGCGAGAAAACAGAGATAGTCGAGTCAGTTTGGTTTCTTATAGCGTTATCTTTATCTATCGCAGTTATCGACTGTGTGCTAGATAGAGAGAACGCTTTACAAAACCGAAGGTAGCCGGTTTTAGCCGGGCGCTTTACTCTTCTCCCCGACATTCCAAAACAAATGCCGGGTAATGTAGTTTGTACTAGGCTCTTCGCTTGGATGGAATAAAATATGCATTCATTTTACTAGAACATTAGCTGGTGCTGTCTATAATTTTTTGTCATTATTACAAACTCTACAAACCTATGGCCGTATTTATGTCGCTTTTTATAAACTTTATCATCACTTTTTACATGATTATCTAGCCTAGATAATAAAGACTATGTAAAATTCTATACATATCAGTTAAAATCTTGTAAAAATAAGTTCCGCTGTTTCGGAGATTAGTCTGGACAGACAAAATACACTTTAATTTTATTGATATATAGGATGATAGTATAGTAGGTGTAGGTGGTAGAGCCACGTTGAACTTATTATTGGTTTCAGCATGAATGGGTCGGCTCGCCTGGGGTAGTACCACCCACCCTCTTACAGAAAACCGACGTGAAGTAACAGTGCTTGCATTGTTGCGTTTCGTTCGGTCAGTGAGAGCGCCTGAGGCCCACCGGCCCCCTCCCTTCCTTCTTTTCCTCCAACACAGGCTGGCAACGCACTTTCGACTCCCCTGGTGTTGTTAGTGTCCATGGTCGGTGGTGATCACTTAAAATCACGTCACCCACGTGTTCGTTTGCCTGCTATGACATAAAAAAAATAATATTATCATTAAAGTGATGTAGGTATATAGTTTTATTTAAGCACTGCATTTGCCATAAGAGTTGCGTTTGTTATCTTAGTTTTTAATAACTATTCACTTGGCGTATATGCGTGGCGTATGGCGTATTCCTCCATTAAGTATAAGTCACGAAGCAGATTTTTTATTTGTTTAAAAGGCACACATTGTAGAAAAAAGTGAATAATAAAAATAATGATAGCGACTAAATTGATAGCGGGTTCGGACACCGTGTCGATCAACGTAGATTGTGGTCAAATACTAGAACCTATAAAATATTAAAATAATAACATTACAAATGGCATTCAGTAGTTAAGTTGTCAATTTAACTCATTATAGTGTAATAGCTTGGCAAAATGTTAAATAAACTATTTTGTTAAATTCATTCCCATTTTATGTTGATTAGCAGTTCATGCAAATGATTAATATTTTTGGTCGAAACGTAATTTATTCTGACCGTATTTCGTTGGTGAAATATTACAATATTGTTAACAAAATTATCATAATGTTCTTCCTGATTCATTCAATGTTTTTTTTTTCATCTATTTATCTGGTCAAAAATTGTTTATAGTCATTATATATTCGTTATATAGCTTGTAATTTTAAGAGCGTGTTCGCTCTTAATCGTGATCAAAATCTATATTTGTACCTAATAAACAATATTGTTAAATTGTTTTTTTTACCATAAGTAGAAAACGAACAGGTCGGTCACCTGGTGCTAAGTGATCACCATCGTCCATAGACACTTGCAACACCTTGGGAGTCGCAAGTGCGTCATCAGCCTGTGTTTAGGGAGGGGGAGGGGATGTGGGCCCTCCGTCGCTCTCACTGACCGAACGAAACGCAACAATGCAAGCACTATTCCATTGTTCAAACATTCAATATATAAATTCATACACCACTCTTTATGTACTGCACGTATTCTATACAGTAGTGTAAGTATACATGAAAATATTTGTTCTTGAACTTCTATTTCACAGCCAATAAATGAAAACTATGAAAACTAATGTTTACAAGTATGTTACTTTAAAATGATTCTTCATTATTTTCATACTATAAATTATTTGTGATAAGATGTGAAGAAATACCAATGATACAGGTTCTTAATTATCTCATAACAAATTATTTTTAACTAGCTTTTGCTCGCGGCATCGCTCGCGTTAATGTAGATTTAAAGGTATCCCTCGGGAACAATACGTTTTCTTGAAAAATACTCGATATCTTTATCATATACATATGTGTATATGTACCCTTGGCAATGTGCATGCAAAATATATTGATAATCGATTGAGTAATGGAGTCGTGAATGCGTAACAAACAGTTACAATCGAATTTATAACGTTAGTTAGGATTCTCTATGAAACTAACAGGCATGCTTGAAAATTTTCATGCCTAATTGTTCTCACTGTGGTAATATCGGCGTATGTCATATACGTATAAAAAACAATGATTGTTTAACCGCGGATGGACTTTTCTATTCCACAAGCGTTGTTTTTCATGAAAGTTTTCACATTTCCGTTAGAAAAGTGGAGCAGTTGGAAAGTTTAGCGTAATTTGCATCTCACTCCTGCAGATCTGAATTACAATGAGCCACAGAAAGCAATTAATACTTGAAGTAGCCCAATTTCGGTTTAAAACTAAATGCTCTTTTGAATTTTCTCCTTCATTTACATTTATAGAAAACTCTGATTCACTGATAAGTATGTGATTTATATATATATAATCGTTTATTGCAAATCGATTTATCAACTAGCTGATACTCACAATGACGTTGTTTACTATATAAAGATATGCTTCATATACAAAGGAAATCATATAAGAAAATTGAAAGATATACTTTGCTTATAACATTTCTGGTGGCGCCGTTGCGTTTTCGACGCCGCCGAAGCGGGATGTTTCTATGCTATTTAAGTGGACTGTATTTGCGGGGGGTGCTATATTTGATACTACAACTATATTGCGATCAGATACGATGAGGGAGACAAGACTACGAAGGAAACTTGGCACATACCTCGTGGCGTTGCAGTTTCCACGTGACTAGCCGGCTAGGTGATTGTTCTCGTTGCACTCCACTGTTTTTTCTCCGCCACAATACTGACGGACACTAAAGTCTAGTTTCAAAAGGTCTCACACAACAATTATTGTTTATAAAGTGTGTCGGCACACACTATATGCGGAGCGATGCGTTTTATTCTTACTCACTCGACCAGGCGAAAATTCAAACTGTTCTTGCACGCGGCGCGGTAACGACTCGCGTGTTCGACGCGCTAATAACGTAAGCATGTGCCAGGAAGGGGTACTTAAGTGAGGAGGGAAAGTGTCGCGATCTGATCACAATAATGCGGGAATTAAAAATATATTTAAAGCGGCGCAACCAATTTCTCTGTACAAAATGTCGGATAACATTTACTTCCCATCTTGTTTGCGTGCACACTATACCGATTGCCCCACTTCTGCACAGCAAGAAAACACACATTGCTGAATGCTTAGAGCTTATAAGAATCGTAGTTTCTGATTATTGTAATATCTTTATGTTAAATGAGGTAAGTATAGTTATATTTTTTTTAAGTAAGGACCACGTTTCTGAGTAGTAAAACTATTTTTTAATAGAAATGTATGCAGTATTTTTTACGCGATAGGCACACGACATACCACAATCATTTTATTTTATAAGTAAACTAACGGGCCCGGAGGATGTTGTCTCGCTCTGATAATAAAAAAAAACCTCGACACATTATATACCTAAATCCTCATCAGGAATCACTTTATCTAGTGGTGAAAACCACATGAAAATCCGTTCAGTAGTTTTTGAGTTCATCGCGAACAGACAGATAGACAGACACAGACGTGGCAAAGGATTTTGCTTTATAATATGTAGTGATACAGAAAAGCTATAGAATATGAATTGCTTACATCAATGTGTATTTTGTTTTATTCCAGGTTACTTATAGAACCAAAATACGTGTTTAGTATTATTAGTCGGTGGCTGCCATTTCATTCTCGTGGAAAACGGTTTTGTTGTTCTATGAATATTTCATTTTATATAGATTTATATATATTTCAATTTTTTTCCACAACTTCTATATATACCGAATTTAAGCACCATAGTTAAGATTTATATGTGTGAAAATATAGAACTGTTCAATGAGTCCTCTTTCAGCCTGTAAAAATCTTATTATTAAGATCAGTTCATTTGCTCTGGAGATGAATCCAGAGAAACAACAAACACTATAGCTTTATTTATGTGTATGTCATTATATACTTCACGTACATATACTTATATATTGTCTGTATATATAGTCTGTAAATATTTGAATAATCAAACTATTCGAATGAAACTAAAAACTGTAGCGTTTTTTAAATAAAATGAATTTAAATTTAGTATAAAATGGATTTAATTTCTGTTTAAATACTACTAACTGTAAGGTCATTTATATAAAACTCGCTAAAGGTAAAGAGATCCCTTTTTGATATACGTCCCTTTACTTAATGGACTCGGTTGTGCGTCAAGCCGTCTGGGAATCCTTACCATTCATAGCAAGAGCCATATCTCAAACGCATCTACTCTTTGTCTGGCTTACAAGGGTATGGCTGTCGTAAAGAAAAACGAGAAACCAAAACGTATCGTTTGTAAGTTATATCTAAATGTTAAAATACGTTGTAACATTTTATATTTCCATATTAAGCCTTTCGAAGTAAAATTATTCATTTTAAAACTAAGAAAATTAAAGTTAATAATAAAATTATAAATATGTTATTCAAAATGGGGTGATTATGTTTTATATTTGTTATGTTATTTATTATTATTACATTCGTTTTCTTGTGTAGACAGTCAAGGAAGTACAAAGATTGCATAACTTTATACCTGAAAAATGCGTTTACTTTTCGAACTGACTACGCTATTGGCCTGGCAAGGCCTTTACAGCTTCACCGCACAACTACAACTGAACAATGTGTTTTAGCCGACACAATAAAGTTATCGTATTTTGTTTGATGTTGTCTTGTGTCGGAAGTATTTTAACAAATTTTAAATGAAAATCTTGTTTTCAAACAATATATATAGCAAAGAATGGACGACAAATATAATAAGAAAAAAAGTGTATGTGTACTTATGTATACGTGTTAGAAGTTATACTTCTTTGTCGTAACAAGATAAAAATCTTTTCCAAAATTTTATCTTTCGCCTTATTCTACGTTTGTAGAAAAAACGACACTAACAATAGAAAAAAGATTTTTAATACATTGAAAGTTTTAATACATAGAAATACCAAGAAACGAAATGTTGACTATAGCTATGTTCAGGGTGTCGGTTTTTGGTGACGGTGTGCGCGCGCATCGTAAAAATTTACTCTCATCATTTTTCCCTAACACGCCAAAAGAAGTATAACTTCAATAATTATTTTGAAAAAGGTATATTGATATTATTACGTGATTCTAGTTGTTATGTATATGAAACTTTGTCTAAGGAACGATATTTCACGTGCTCTAATGAAAACTTAGCGTGTAGTTGTAGAGTATTTTTCAAGTCTTTAATCTGAAAATCTGTCGTCTAGACTTATTTAAAGATATTATCAATGTTTATGATTTAAGTCATAAATAAATTATATTCTCCCTGTACATGCAAATTACTATAAATCTAGATCGCAATCAGTGTTTAAACTTGTTACATTTGGAGGCAATTGCCCATTTTCACGGAACGCGATCCGCCGCGCGTTCGGTACACACCGAGATTGCTGTTTTAATTTGAACAATTATCATATTTTTTAACTTAACATCTGTTGGTTTACCCCTTTAAAGATTTCAATTATGATTTTTTTTTGAGATATTTTACTTTAGTCGCTAAAGTCGAGTTTTAATCGCTGAATGTTAAATGTGCTCTGAATAAGAAAATATCATCTCTTCGTAGTCTTTGAATTTTTAAATGTTATCCACAGTCTTTTTTTAATTACAGGTATCTTGAATTTGCACATTTAGTCGGATACTTTAGCATTTTTTTATTCATAAATAGAATAATGTTTCATTTCTGTTAGAGGCTTTATTCGCGTAGACTATAAGTCTAACACAGTTTTTATATTGCAAATCTTATTGCAAGTTTTTGCAGTTTACTATATATTTATTTTTAATATTCAGTTCATATTAAGAATATTAGATATAGTATGTATGGGAATAGTATTTGTTGTAATAGTAATTGTATGGGAAACCATATAAATGCCTCCAATATAATATAATAACCAATATAATATAAGTGTCCCAAATTTCAGATTTCCACCCTTCATATATTGAGTTGGACGATGATGAGTCTGTCAAGATATAGCCTTTTATATATAGGAAATATAATGGGAGTACAATACAATTGCAGTTAAATAGTCACTGAAGCCTATAGGTACACATAACCAACATCAACAGGACCGTATCCTTGGAGTCAGTTATAATTATTGCTTTTCAGTGGATTGAGTTGAAATGACTTGTGTGTCAGTACCTATATGTTGCCATTCGAACTAGAACACAATAGCGACACACAATGGACCTATTAAACATTGACTTTCGAATTGGATTGCGATAGGGCTTTTTGTTAGCTCGCCTCGCTAGCTACGACTGATTTGTTCCGGCAGTGGTACCTTAACATTCGATGGTTCTCCAGGCTTAGGGTGTCCACCATATTAAGCCGCATCAGCATCTGATATTAAGGAGATAAACACTTAAAGATTTAGAAAACTTAAAAAAAAAGCAATAGTTTTAAGAAAATGTTAAAGGATGGGTGATAAGGGTCTCTGATAGTGGATTCGCTATAACAATATATATATATATTATGTTATATTCATTATTGTATAGGTGCCTAAGTACTGTACTAGGTGTGAGGTCATAAGTTATAGTAGTGTAAAGTTAGCAGAGCTCGGTGCAACCGGACCGCGTACGCCGCCCACAAGTGTACGAGGCTACCAACACGCGATAACAGTTCCTGGATCCTAGTGAATTCAAGACCGCTATCGCAACGCAAGTTTCCGGGTCGAGGTCGCGTTCCGTGAAGAATGTGACTTCCCCAGAGCCTGCACGACGGCGTCATCTTCAAGACACCCCTACAAAGGCCCTTTTCAGGGCCACCCGACGACCCCTGCACGCAACATGGCCACCGAAGCCGCCCGAATAACGACCCCTAGCAACGAAGCCCGGACCCCAACGATGAGGTTGAGAATGCCTCCTGCATCATCACAGGACGACCAGTCAGGTCCCCACGTGCAAGTCGCGTCACCCACTGACGCCTACGCACCTGAAAGGAGACAGACACCGGACTACACGATGATCGAGTACGAGAAGGACCTCATTACACTGGCCCAGCTTATCGGGACAGAAATCCTGTCGACGCATATGCTTCGATGGATGGCGCTGTGCCTGCGCGTCCGCGAAGCTGTGGCCGACGGTATCACACCTACCAACGAAGACGTAGCCGCCCTAGAACTAGCCGCCAAAGGCGTACTAGCCCCACCAATAATACCCTTGAAAATGGTCAAGAAGCCGAGTTCCCTCGGTAGAGCCAACAGGAGGACACGACAAGAATTAGAGGAGGATGAATCGGTGCACGAGCCGCGCCCGAGGCCCCGCTCTAAATCCGCATGACCACTAGGTGCATACAGCACCAGGAATTCGCCGACAGACGAAATACCACCACAACAACGACAAAAGAGACGCAAACTAACGCAGACGAGCCCGGAAACTCCCGTTTCCGTATTACAAAACGATCCTATAAACATCGAAAATATTTCTGTAAACATTAATCGCTCTCATCCGGGAGCTATAAATAGAACAAAAGAAATTCCAGCTGCGACCGTGACCTTGACGACAGTAGCGTCAACATCGGAAAAAATCCACATTAATTTGGCGCATGCGCAACGCTCCGCCAATCAGGTGCGAGATGCGGCTCTAACCGTGACCTACGCGACAGCAGCGGAAAAAAGTAGAACTACTACAAAATCGGCGCATGCGCAGTCCTCCACCAATTAGGTGAGAGCTGGAGCCTCAACCGCCGCCGAATAAGACGCAACCACCAAACCTGCAGAAGACACAACTAAAAAATCAAACAGATATCCCCCGATTGTTGTCGAACGCCTATCACAATGGCATTCACACTTGAAGACGCTATCAGAGAAGATAGGAAGAACCACGAACGCCCGCCCCTTTGGACATGGGGTGAGATTTTTACCTGAAGACGGCGCAGAGTACCGCGTTATACAGGGATACTTAACAGACCTACAGTAGACAGACAATATCCGATGGTACTCCTACTCGCCACCTGAAGAACTGCTACTGAAGGTAGCAATCGGAGGACTACCGTCAGACATGGAGCCGGATGACGTCAAAGACGCCCTGCGGGAAAAAGGGTTCATGCCAGAACTCGCGAGGAATATCCGGGCGCGGGGAGGACGACCGGGTAGCGTTTTTTATGTCGCCCTCAAAAAGGACGACGCAACAATTCCGGACATCTATAACGTGACAGAGCTGTTGCTAATCAACGGAGTCAAAGTGGAGGCTTGGCGTGGAAAGACTGGCCCCACCCAATGCCACCGCTGTCAACAGTTCAGACACAGTTCACACCAATGTCATCGCGACCAAGCATGCGTCCGCTGCGCCGGGCCGCAATTTGCATGCGACTGCGACCGCCCAACAGACCAAGCGCTGACCTGCGCTAACTGTGGAGGCCCCCATCCTGCCAACTTCACCCTGTGCCCGGTGTACAAAGCCGAGGCCCGCAACAAGCGAGCCGGCACCGTGGCAAGAAAGAAGCAAGCAGACATGGTTCAAACACAAGTTCGCCCCCAAGACCGCCAAATAACCCACCAGAACACGGTCACCGAAACCGCGCCGACGTCACTCATGGCACTGGCGAACGAAAATCCGCCAACTAGCAGAATACAAAACACGACTAACAAGAGACGCCGAAATAAAAAGAAAATGAAAACTCAAAAAGATGGCGCCACTAGTACCATGCGACCGGAGTATCAACCGGCGACTTTAGACGTCATCGCGCACACCATGGACGCATTGAAAGACATCCTGCTTGCTGTCCGCGAAGGCGAACAGGGACAGAAAGCTGCAATGACTGGCCTGGCACAACTTCTCCAATTTAATGGATAATAAGCCCCTAAACATTGGAACGCCCAATCTCTTAATAAAAAGGGAAAGCTAGTTGTAAACTTCCTCAAAGACCAAAATGTGGACATAATGCTAATCTCGGAAACAAGATTAACAGACAAAGCACCCTTCAAGATCGCCAACTACATCACTTATGTGAAAAATGAAGGCACGACAGATGGCGCTGCCTACAGGGGACTGGCGGTTCTAGTGAAGAAAAATATAGTTCACCAGGCTATTCCACACGTGGAGTTCCAGTCTCTCTACACATTGGGTATCCTGGTGAACTACGCTGGTCAACATATGAGGCTGTATGCTGCGTACAGACCCCCGCATCAAGCCACAAACAAACTCACGGACGAACTCAAGATACTACTAGCGCCACCTATACCTACAGTATTAGCGGGCGATTTCAATGCTAAACACATCAGCTGGAATTGCGCTAAAACGACACCTGTAGGCAAAATCATACAGAAAAACTCCGAGGAGCAAGACTACGAGGTAATAGGACCAAGCGAGCCTACTCACTACCAAGGCCGCCATCAAGACGTCCTCGACCTCGTAATATACAAAGGCCTAAACACACCGCCGCTCCAGACTGTACTCGCAGACCTACCGTCAGATCATCGGCCGGTTCTGCTGGAATTCACCGGGCCGACCACGAGAATATATTTCCCAAGAAGTCGGCAAGTCACTGACTGGAATATATTCTCGGAAGAACTAGAGCGCCCAACGCCCTCTAGGGCCATGACGACGAACCAAGACGTATCGTGGCTTACGGAGGAAATAACAGCGAGCATCAGCAGAGCAATCGACAAAGTCTCATACACGATCAGCACCTCAAAAAGACTTGCACCACTCCCGTAGAAACTACAAGAAAACAGAGGGCGCTACGAAAGTTTTGGCAGAGAACTCGCTTGCCCTCTGGCGAAAAACCAGCTAAACAAAAAGATTGAAGATATACAGATGGCTCTGGGGAAACATGCAGCCGACTCTTGGAGTCAACACATAGTCGAGGTATCGGACAAACTACCATCGATATACAAACTATGCCGCAAGCTAACCACGGTGCCGGAACCGGCCCGACCGATATACGGTGAAGACGGACGACTGTATTTCACAGCGCAGGAGCGTGCAAATATTTTTGCCGCCTCACTGGAAAAGTAGTTCACGCCTAGTCGACATACACCACCAACAGACAGTTGAAAATTTTCTCTCAATATACCGAGCCGAGATGAGTACCATCCAAGCAGCAGAAACAGAGAAACCATATATAAAACCGAGAATGGTCCGACAAAAAATTAAAAACCTTAAATTGAGAAAAGCTCCCGGCGCAGATAAGGTTACAAGCACCATGCTACGCCATCTACCGGCGAAATCAGTGGTGGCACTCACCCGCCTATTCAATGGCATACTGCGCACGGGGTTTTTCCCCGATGAATGGAAGTTAGGGGTCATTATAATGATCCCCAAACCGGGGAAAAATAAACAAAAGCCTGAAAATTATAGACCTATCACTCTATTAAATACGATGGCCAAACTCTTCGAGAGTATACTACTAACCTGGATGAAGCCGGCGATCGACCTCAGACCTGAACAGTTCGGGTTCCGCGAGGGCCCCTGCGGACTAAAATCGGATTGTACAAGATGTACATCAGGTCGCGGCTAACATACGCAGCCCCGGTGTGGTATGGATGTCTATCAGAAGAAACCAAAGAAAAACTCAGAAGCCAACAAAATATGACGCTCAGAACCATCACAGCGGCCCCGCGCTACGTCAGCAACAAGACGATAGCGCGGGATCTCAAAATAGAGAGCCTGGACGCGTTCATCAGCCGCCTCGCGACAAATATGTTCGCGCGTGCGGATGCATCGGACTTCGCGCAACTCCGAAACATCGCACCGCTTCACGCGAGACCACCAGATGAAAGGAAACGTGGAAAAAAGAACACCCGACCCCCTCGTAAAAAGGGGATAAGGATGGGCCCACAAGCCAGACATCTCGTCAACATCGAGGAAACGACAGCGTGACCAGATGAAGACGAGACCAAAGAAAAATCGAGAGACGAACTCAATTAAAAAAGACACTATCGTAGTTACGATAGTAGCAGACGCCACCACCAGAGGCGCTAGCCTGATGTGGTTTCCCCACTCGCGACCGAAAAGAGGGCGCGAGTGAGACGATGTCGAGAGAGGCTCGGTGCAACCGTGACAAATTGTTACCGTAATGAGGGCGTCACCAACACCAATACAAGTCCATATATACATGATGCTACCGATTTAATTAAATTAGTAATTACATGTGAAAACTTTCACACATTGCATTAACTACGTTAGTTGCAATTTGTCACAGACATCAATTAGTTGGTATACATGGTATATTGTTGGTGAAAGTGTAGAAAGATGTAAGACTTGTTATTTGGTTAGTTCATATCAATTTACTTACAGTATACTTACGATTAAAATCATAAAGATTTTTCGAAACATATTTGTACTTATAATTGTTTTTAATTATTATTTTTGTACACTTATTTACTAGTAGTGCCCGCGGCTTCGTCCGAGTAAAACCTTATGTAAAAAGCATCGATTAATGAAGTCATCTGAATGTATTAAGTTCATTTACTTAATTATTTTTCTCTCGTACTTAAGTCGCGTCGTCATTATAATTACAATAACTTTTGATATACCGAACCGTTTGTCATGGAACAAAGACTAAATATTATTCCCAGATATAGTTTATGATTTTCTTGAAAAGGTTTTATCATGAACGTAGTATTTTAGCAGTGATGCGTGTTCATACAAACAAACAGACAGACAGACATTTCTAAAATTGATTGAAATGTATTTTATTACTTATTCCTAGACCTGCAACTATTTTTTTACAAAAATCTAAAATATTTGCCGTTTGCTACTTTTCCACAACCAAACCCTTGAATCTGCTATGAAATTTTGCGTAAAGGTAGTCTGAAACCTAAAGAACATTAGTTACTGTACATCTCGAATATACCGAAAAACTCAGTCAAGTTGCAGAGAAAGCTAGTATTATATATTATGTTCAACGAGTGTTTTGATAATTATCTATTATTTGCTATTTAATTTTATAAGTATACTAGCGGGCCCGGCAGACGTTGTCCCGCCCTGATTATAAAAAAAACCTTGATGAATTATATTCCAAAACGTATATTCATGAATCACTTTATCCACTGGTGAAAACCGCTTGAAAATCCGTTCAGTAGTTTTTGAGTTTATCGCGAACAGACAGACAGACAGACGCGATAGGGGACTTTGTTTTATACCATGTAATGTAATGATATGAGATACTTGTATATACTTCTGCAATATCATAGTAAATAGTAATCTGATTCTATAGTACAAAATCTAGTGTGTAGGTTCACTAATATCGCAAAAGCTATATACGTATTTTCTTTGCGTTGTTTACTTACTTCGTCTTGTGTAGGCGTGTCCTAGATGAGTTGTTAATGCTCTCAGATTTATAGAACTGGTTGCACCGATTTATACCTATGTGAATGTGTTTCTCGGTTTGATATTTTTCTTAGACCACTTGAATAGAATGTTTCTTATGTTGCTGCATTACCAGGTTTTTCATTGTACGTTTTCTTGAATAAATAAAATGATAGAGGTACGAAAAAAAAATGTGCATGTACACGCGTTAGAAGTTATACTTCTTTGGCGTAACAAGACAAAAATCTTTTCAAAAATTTTATCTTTCGCCTTATTATCTATGTTTGTAGAAAAAACGATACTAACAATAGAAAAAAGGTATTTAATACTTTGAAAGTTTTAATACAAAGAAATACAAACAACAAATACAAAGAAACAAAATGTTGACTATAACTAACTTGAGGATGTCGGTTTTTCGTGACGGTGTGCGCGCGCATTGTAAAAATTTACTCTCATGATTTTTCCCTAACGCGCCAAAAGAAGTATAACTTCAAAAAAAAGTTTTTTAGTAAACGCAACACAAGTTATTATATAGTGAAGCGGAATGCTCGGTACATGTAGCTAACCCGTATTTGACGATTTTTTGCTTTGTCTTCACTGTCAATATTTACAATTATGAAGATATCTCTTATATAAGAGAAGTAGTTTAGAGTTACCAGATTATGATTGTAACCTGTATTAATATTAAAACACTTTAAATATATTGAACAAAAAAATACGTATAGTATGAATTATGTCGAAAGGATCAAAATCAATATATAAATAAAAATCAGTTGACGAACGTACATACATATGGTACTTCAAAACGGATGCACGTGTTTGGATAATTATTTTTCTATTTTATATGTAACTGTTTTTTTTTGTATGAAAGAAAATGTTCGCAAAATCGTATGGAATAATCAAAGAATTGGGTTGAAGATCTCTATATAAAAAGTGAGTGAGTGTATTGTGATGGGGAGGTTTGGTTTCGTTTTCTTCGTTGATAGACTCCGTACAAAACCGGGATGGACAGTGAGATATCCATAAAATAAAATATGTTTTGTTCAAGTGAAACCTTCTTTACGCACTTTGAGCAGTATTTTTTGACAAGAGATGAACCTGTGATTTCGCGTCGCAACATCCTAGTAAGCGTGATCGACCGTATTGCATTTGCGCGGCTTACGTCAGAAAAGTGACGCGTATTGTATAAATTTCATTTAAATTTACAAATTATGAAATTTAAATAATTCAGATTATAATTTACTAGCAGGCCCGGCAGACGTTGTCCCGCCCTGATTATAAAAAAATCCTTGACAAATTATATACGAAAACGTTCCTCATGAATCACTTTATCCACTGGTGGAAACCGCATGAAAATCCATTCAGTAATTTTTGAGTTTATCACGAACAGACCGACAGACAGACGCGGTAGGGGACTTTGTTTTATACTATGTAATGATTACAAAATTGAAAGAAAAAATGTATATGTTCCATTATTTTGAGTTTTCACTTTTGTAGGCATCCCCTTTTTTATATAATAGGAGGCAAACGGACAAGTGGGTTACCTGATGTTAAGTGATCACCACCGTCCATAGACACTTGTAACACCAGGGGAGTCGCAAGTGCGTTGCCAACCTGTCTTGTGGGAGAGGGAGAGTAAGGGAAGGGGAGGGGAGGTGGGTATCCGGCATTCTCACTAACCGAACGAAACGCAACAATGCAAGCACTGTAACTTCACGTCGGTTTTCTGTGAGAGGGTGGTACCCGGTCGAGCCGACCTATTCATGCTGAAACCATTAATAGCTTCAGTGTAGCTCTACCAACTACACCTTATGACTGCCTCGAATTTTTTTTATGAAAGTTCCATTATATAATTATAAATTTCTTCAGGAGAATTGAGTTTAAAATTTCTAGTTGGCCATAGAGCAGAAGCGTCAAAGTTTTTGCGGACAAGTAATGCTAACAGGATCGTTGAAAAAGTTCCGTTTGTGTAAAAACATTGCTTTGGAAAGTCGCCAGGAAGGCGGCGCAACGACGACGGCGGTGTCCGGCAAACTTCCTACAATATGTTTAGATTGTCGTCAATGACCTCATTGCATTATACTGGGAAGAATAGGCCAGCGATTCCTATAAGTTTTTAAAAGAATGTGTAGTAATTAAATCATTGCTAGACCCTATAACTGAAAATACATATTACATTTGTTTAGAGTAAAGATTGTAAAAAACATTTCTTAGAAGATATTTTATTGAGGTTCTTGGATTCGGACAGTTTTAAAGGTCTAAAAGTAATTCCTTATCTAAACCGAAGTAAAAACAAATTAGAGATTAGTCCGTGTGACTGAAAAGACAGAATATGTGTTATTTGTTCACATTTGAGGTAACTATATCCATTTTTTTGGTCGTATGAAAGAATTGAAAATAAATATAGTACTCACACCAAACCTAATATCATTCGTGTTTACATTAAATATATATATACTAGCGGGCCCCGCAGACGTTGTCCCGCCCTGATTATAAAAAAATCCACGACAAATTATATACCAAAATATTCCTCATGAATCACTTTATCCAATGGTGAAAACCGCAAGAAAATCCGTTCAGTAGTTTTTGAGTTTATCGCGAACAGACAGACAGACAGACGCGGTAGGGGACTTTGATTGTACCAAATACTTCTAGACCAATACTATGTAATAATAAAGTAACTATGTAATAATATATATCTTAATATATATATTTCTTTTTCTCTCCTCCTCCTCATTTTGATGAAATTTTTTGTGTGTGTTCGAGTGGATCCGGAGGTTTGATTCCAATTGACCCCTGTTGGTCCCCCCCGTTGCTTTTTTGTTTTTTTTTTTTTTTTTTTTATAAAAAGAAAACCTCCCCCCCGTCCCCCAAATATATATATATATATATATTCGTTCGCTTCAAGTGTTAATCTACATCTATAAATATATTATACATAAAAATAAAAATCAATTGTCGAATATATGTAAGCACATCATTTCAAAACCAGCTGAACTTATTTGTTGCGTTTATATAATAGTGAAAAATTTGAAATAAAAAATCCCTGTATAAAAAAGTGAGTAAATGAGTGAAACAGAACAGTAAAGTGTCTGTACTATGCCAGATGGTAAGCACTGGCAATCTAAAAACAATAACGACCACCGACAGATGAACATACGTCACGAAGATAGAATTTAAAAAAATATTGACATAATTGACGTTCAGTTGCCATTTTATTTATTTGCATTGTCGTACTGTAAAGAATATTCGGTCTCATTTTCTTCCAATAGTAGCTAGTAGGGTAGCTAGTCACTACATATTATAAAACAAAGTCCTCTGCTACGTCTTTCTGTCTGTCTGTTCGCGATAAGCTCAAAACCTACTGAACGTATTTTCATGCGGTTCTCACCAGTAGATAAAGTTATTCATGGGGAAGGTTTAGGTATATCATTTGTCAAGTTTTTTTTTATTATCCGAGACAACGACAACGTCTGCAGGGGCCGCTAATCTTTATATATAAATTTCTTCTGTACCTGTGTATGTCACTGAACTCCTCTTAAACGGCTTTACCGATTTTGATGAAATTTTGTGTACGTGTTCCAGTGGATCCGAGAATGGTTTAGATTCACAATTGGACCCAATCGGTGGCGCTGCGGTTTAATTTTATTATTTTTAATTATCAAAGTAGGACGACGTCCGCCTGGCTCGCTAGTATTATATAAATATTTAAACCTGCCGGCTTGTAACAAAAGGTAAACCTAAATGTATAAAAATACAGTGTCATGATGTTTGTCCACGATGAACTCCGAAACTACTCAACCGATCTTCATGAAAGTTGACCTTTACGTATAATTTGGTCCAACTTGAGAGATAGGATAATTTATAGGCTTTCCTTGAATTCCTTCTCTCTGCCTTTCAATCAAATAATTTTTTTTGGCTAAGAATTCTAATTTTAAATTAATTTTATTTTAAAAACATAATTCTTTTTCCAAAAGTAGTCATTTGTTTATTATTAGTGTTTCATTCATCGCATTTCAATCTTTTTTGACATCAATAATTATTTTAATTATTATTTCCTTCCTCACCCACACAACCGCCACACACACCTATTCTAACCTACAACACCACCCCACCCTCTTAATTTTTTTCCTTCCTTCCCTCATTATTACCCAAAATAAACTCCTCATCGTCCCTCCATTCTTTACTTATCAATAAATTAAATAATTTTAGATAATATAAAAATAATATTCACTTTATATTAATCATCCCCTTCATCTTCACAAATTAAATTTATTTTTTTTCTTTTATTTAAAAATAAAATATTAAAAATTTTTCTACCACCCTCAATTCCTCCACCACAATAATCTATTCCTTCCCCTCCCTCCTCCCCCACACACAAAAAAAAAATTTTTTTACTTTTTTTTTTCCTTAAAAAATTTTTTTTTTTTTTTTTCATAACCCCCCACCCTCCTTTCTTTTATCCCCCTCCCAACCTATCCATTAACAAAAACCTCCCCCTAAAAAATATTTATTTTTTTTTTTTTTCCCCTTATTTTCTCTCTCTTCCTTCCCTACAACTTTCTTTTTTATTTTTTATTTAAAAAACATCATAAGATTAACTTCCCCCCCCCCCCTTTTCTTCTCCCCTCCCTCCTCCTCCCCCCCCCCCCCCTCCCCCTCCTCCCCCACCCCCCCCCCTCATACCCTTTTTTCCCTCCTCCCCCCCCCCTCCCCCCTCTTTTTTCTCCTCCTTTTTCTTTTTTTTTTTATTTCTCCCTCAAAAATTTATTTCCCATAAATTTTTTTATTTTTTCTTCCCCCCCCTTTTTTTATCATTAACTTCCTCTTTTATTTTTTTTTTTTCTTTTTATTAATAAATAATAATAAAAAATTTTTTTTATTTTTTCTCTAAACCAATTTCTATTAAAGACTAATATTTATTTTTTATATTTTTTAATTACAAATTAAATGATTGTCATTGTTGATTATTGTTATTAATTGTAAGTTTAATCAGTCGCGAACAGATGGCGCCTTAAATTAGTTTGTTGCCAGCAACTATAGAACCAACTATTATAGACATGTCACAGATGGCACCACGTTTTAATTTTGAATCATTCAACATGGAATAACTGAGCCACACCAACGCGTGGTTGGGTTATCTATTTTTTAGATTTTTGTGATAAAAAATTGTTGTAAGGGTCTTGAAATTATTAATAAAACACATTTCAATCATTTTTGATCATTGACATATCTGTCTGTCTCATTGTCTGAACACGCATAACTACTAAAGTAACTGCTAACGATAAAACCTCAAACCAAACCAAAATTATAAAGCATATCCTATTCTAAGTAACATTTAATCTTGATTTCATTGAAATCAGTTCACTTTATCAAAACTTATTGAAATTTTAATGACGACACGACTTAAGTACGACAGAAAAGTAGACAGGACAGACAGACAGGAAGAGGACTTAATAGTCAGATGATTTTATTAGTCACTGTTTTTTTTACATTAGGTTCCACGCGGACGGCGTCGCGGGCACGGCTACTATATAAATATATGAACGAAACATCTATTACTTTAATTTCCAGTTACGTACACATGAAGGAAATATGGTTTGAAATGGTATTGTTACTGAAAATTAATATCGAAATGGAAACACCATCGTTTCGACCCGTTTCAAGTACGAGCGAGTACATCGTTAGTCGAAGAGTTTTCTTTTGTCTCAAGAGTTGCGACATTCGCTTGTTACGACTTTTCACCCGAGATCCTTTCCGTGGCCTTCCTTTAACTTATTCATTGGGCGTTTTTCCGCTACGCAAATACAGGTAATAAAGGTCATTATTCTTTGTTCTACATCCAACTTTGTTTAAATGATTGTTATTTTAAGTTCGTTTGTGAATCTGATTATTAGTAAAATTGTAATCTTCGAACGAATTACTGTATTTAAAGATATCCTTAGACTTTTCAATTGTTGTTCCTGAAGCTGCTACTTTTTGACTAATTACCTGAAGTTACTTTACTATACAGCTGTTTGGAAAAAGAGTGGCGCGTCTGCCGTTTTTCGCAGTATCGAGTTTTATATATATTCAGAGTTACGAAAAAAATCTGTATCTAATACTATTTTTTGTTGTATTCTCAGAGTACACTTAACTTATTACACACTTTTCGCCCTTTCTTTAAACTGTTTTTGAATTCGATGACCTCATTTTTCTTATATCATTCATATAATCTTAATCTTAATTATTATTATGCCATATAATCTATATGCAGTATAATCTTATTTATTATTATGCCATATACTATATGTTATGAAAGACGATGGTTGAGTATTCTAAAGTTGACAATTGTTGAATCTGTTATATTTATTACCTGTTGTTTGTTAGAACTAATCTATACATCTTCTTCTATACATATAATAAAAATGAAGTGTCTGTATGTAATATCAAAATAACACTTTTTTACTGATTGTGTGTGAAAGTATACACGCAACTGATAACAAAAATGGAAATTTTTAAAATTTTTGTCGGTCTGTCTGTTTGTTCCGGGTAATCTCCGAAACGGCTGGACCGATTTTGACGGGAATTTCACTGGCAGATAGAAAATATTACAGCGGGTTACTTTACCTTAAATTATACTAGCTGTTAAAAGCGGCTTCGTCTGCAATTCTATCTTCAAAACGGTTGGACGGATTTCCACGGGACTTTCACTGGCATCTAGCTGACCTTATAAAAAGTAATTTAAGCAATTTTAATTTTTACTAGCTGTTAATCGTGGCTTCGCCCGCAACGTTATATCCAAAACGGTTGCACTGATCTTCACAACACTTTCACTGGCAGATAGCTGACTCTATAAAAAGTAATTCCAGTATTTTTAGTTTATACTAGCTGTTGACCGTGGCTTTGCCCGCAGTGCTATCTCCAAAACGGTTTGACCGATCTTCACGACACTTTCACTGGCAGATAGCTGATCTTATAAAAAGTAATTTAGGTAATTTTAATTTATACTAGCTGTTAACCGTGGCTTCGCCCTCAGTACTCCCTCCAAAACGGTTCGACCGTTTTTTACGGGACTTTCACCGGCAGATAGCGGACATTATGAAAAGTTATTTAGTCTATTTTAATTTGGACTAGCTGCTAACTGTGGTTTCGCCAGCAGTAAGTGTCCAAAACGGTTAGACCAATTTTCACGGGACTTCCACTGGCAGATAGCTGAACTTATAGGAGGTAATTTAAGTTATTCTATTTTAGACTAGCTGTTACCCGCGACTTCGTCCGCATGAAATTTAGCAAAAATATGTTGTTCACTGTTAACATGTACATAAGATGTGCGTTGTACTGGACTCCAAGGATAAATATAATTGAAATTCATTGTATGTAATTTGAATTATATTGTGTTTTTGGTCATTTTGCTTTGTTTACCGCGTTTTCGTTTACATAACTCAGCACCCATAGTAACATATAAGAATATTGTACCCAAGTCAATGAGCACTATTTAAATTGTCGAATATTATAAACTGCTTAGACAGATATAAAGTTTTATATCTTGATTTATATTTATGCAAGATTTCAAGACGTTAGCTCATTCATTGTATACAATTCAACATTATAATTGTTAATAGGAAATTTGAAGATAGAAGGGGTCTTTCTAAAAAGATATGATAAAAATACCATAAACGTATTACTTATTGACAATATGGGCATATTATATCATCATAATAACATCTTTAAGTCATTGTTTCATTAACTAATGAAACTAAAGGAACTCCTTATACAGTGTAAGTGAGCACTGAGCTAGTTATATTGTGTGTTAAGGTTCCAAATATGTTGCTGATGACAAACCTCATTTGGCACACATTGTTAGTATTTATATATCTAATGTACACGTTACATGTCACTCACTGTAGGTGGCGTGCGTGTCGTACTTACAATTGTTTCAAAAAGCATTTCTATGATTGTACATGGTCTCACAATTTCATACTTCTTTAATACAATTTAAAAAAAAAACGCGTGCGTAGCTGCGGTTACAGGTAGTCTCCAATATGGCTGAACTAATTTTCACGAGATTTTACTACAGATAGTGATTTAGATTATTATCCAGGTTATATGCCATTACGCTTTTTTATGGGAATTAAGCAGTAATTGTAAAGTTATAAACAAAATTAAAGACCACCCACAACTAATCCAGTCAAATTGATGAGAACAAAGCAGGTACATATCTAGTAGAAAATATAATTTGAAATGGTACGTATTTATCTGAGTTATATATTAACAACTATATTTCATATAATTTAAAAGCCGTTAGAGTATATATCGTATAATAGATGACAGTAAAATAAATATAAAAATTCTGGACTTCCTTCCAAATGTAACTTAAAAAATGTCCTTTGTGTTTAAAAATTCTATAAGGTTAAACACACGTGAACTGCGGATATATCACGTGGAAGCAATTTGAGCACCTCACGGTAGCACTAAATGTTATTTATGGTAAGCCCGCTACTCAGTAGACGACACACATTGAGTTCGGGTTATCGTACTAACGTGCTTCGTTATCGCTTTTATCACAGACGTACTTGTGTTCTTTTTAATGGTCGGTAAGAATATGTTTCCCCGGCTTTTATGCTCAATTAATTGTCTTATAAGCCTGATAATAATCAAATCTGATATTAATTCTATACTAAAATTATAACGCTGAAGAGTTTGTTTGCTTAGACGCGATAATCTCAAGGATTACTGGTCCGATTTGAAAATTTATTTCAGTATTAGATAGCTCTTTTGTTGAGAAAAGCTATAGGCTATATATCATCACGCTAAGACTAATAGAAGGGAGATGGAGAACGTTTCATAATCGTTTTTTTCCTTTTGAGAGTTTCCGCTGCGTGCGCTCGTAAACGGTAGCTTTTCCACACGGTCAAAGTCGCGGGCAAAAGCTGGTGATATAATAAAAGTTGGTAACAGACGTAACAAGTAAAAATAGTGGTCGACCAGTGGTCGAAAGTCGGACCACTAGTTATATTAGATTAGATATTATTATCTGTATTTCTTTTAGTTTCCTTTTACGGTATAAACTGTGTTGAGTATTGTACTAATATTGTAGATTGTTGATGTCAAGGGTGAGAAGTATAACGAATAGGGACTTTTTTTTAAATTTATTTCACAAAACTGATTACGATAGAGAGTTGGTTAGGTTCTGTTGACCTAACTTACACGAACCTTAATAGATCTAACAATAAATAGGAACATCTTTTTTTGTAACACAAAGTCGAAGAAAAGAAAACAAAATGTGCACGTGGTAACATTTGAATTAGCTGAGTATGTATTTTAGTTTGATGTCATCTTTCCCTTCTCTGCTAGTGTACAAGAACCAGTAAAGTAAGCGCTATACAGTAAGTAATCAAAACAATAAATTTTCATCCCAATTTAATTGACGTGCAATGACTGGATCGCAAGAGTCAGTACATATTTAAAACTGACCCCCAAGAAAACTAAATGGTACTCATCTGCACGATCCCAACAATTAACAAACCTTTTTTTAGTCTCTATGGGATATATTTACTAATTTTTTTAAATAACAAAAAGTGCGTGTGTACTTATCTACACGCGTTAGAAGTTATACTTCTTTGGCGTAACAAGATAAAAATCTTTTCAAAAATTTTATCTTTCTCCTTATACTACGTTTGTAGAAAAAACGACATTAACAATAGAAAAAAGGTATTTAATACATTCAAAGTTTTAATACAAAGAAATACAAACAACAAATACAAAGAAACAAAATGTTGACTATAGCTAACTCCAGGGTGCCGGCTTTTCGTGACGGTGTGCGCGCGCATCGTAAAAATTTACTCTCATCATTTTTTCCTAACGCGCCAAAAGATGTATAACTTCACAATAGTGACTTTGTAGATGATTGCAACCTACTAAATGTGTAACTAACAATCACAATATACGAGAGGTTAGAAACCTACATGGATTTCGTAATACAAACAAAATACATCTATATGAAATTTTAAATCTAAGTACATTTTCTTTTCAGCTGATATTTTATTGATGTTAAATATCAATGGAAAATATAAAGTTTAGATTGGATATTATCATATTTATGGCACATTCGGTAGAGAGGCGAGTGTTGTCTAGCGTTTGTTGAGTACTTTGCCAGGAAAAATGTTCTGCGATTCTGCGAACGACTGCTGTTACGAGGTACTGAGATATATATTTGTGCCGATAAAAATGAACTGTCAATACATACGATCGTTGAAAGTTTTAAAATATATACGGATCAAATATGGGATTGCTGGATTGAAACCTTTGCAAATTATAACTATTTAAAAGTCATTGATATTCGAATCAGTCGAGGGTTTGAAACTTAACGTAGTATTTAGTTGAACACAAACTCCGGATGCGGTTAGAAAGTATTTAGATTTACGCCTCTTGGTAGGTGGTAGAGCCATGCTGAAGCTATTACTGGTTTCAGTATGAATGGGTCGGCTCGCCAGGGGTAGTACCACCCTCTCACAGAAAACCGACGTGAAGTAACAGTGCTTGCATTGTTGCGTTTCGTTCGGTCAGGCCCACCTTCCCTCTTCCCTTCCTTTCCTCCCAACACAGGCTGGCAACGCACTTGCGACTCCTCTGGTGTTGCAAGTGTCTATGGACAGCGGTGATCACTTAACATCAGGTGATCCACCTGTTCGTTTGCATCCTATGATATTAAAAAAAGACAAATAAAATTGAAGTGTGATGTTTGCCAGCGCTAATCTACAAAACGACTGAACTAACTTTGGCAAAACTTTTACGAGTGGATAGAGAACTTTTCAAAGGATTATTATAATTTTTTAATGCTTTATAGGGCTTAGCGATTGACCATAATTTCACCCGATGTTAAATAATGATATCGTCTATGGCTAAACATGTTAAATTTTTGCTTGAAGAAGGCGTTACTTTGCGGAAATCCATCATTAAATATTATAATGGGCGTTACTTTGCACTTCTCGCCTGGAATAGATCGGCAGTAACCGCGTCTTACTGCAACAAAAAACGTTTGATTTTATTTGTACAAGTGTACTTGAAAAAGTTACACCTGAAACTGGTAATAGAGTGAGAGGGCGAAATATTAGCAACTAAAACTATAAAAATAATTGAAAACACGTTTCTTTTCAATAAAACGTTTTTTGTTGCAGTAAGACGTGGTAGCTGCCAATCGATTCCAGGCGGTAGTGCAAAGTCACGTCCACTACAATATTTAAACATGTTAAAGCTCTACCACCATGCAAGAAGCTTTACCACCACGCTTTTCATAACATAATCCAGATTTTCCATGGAAGTTAAGCAGCAATATTAAATCTAGCAGAAAAGTGATAAATTAAATTCGCTAAAAGAATGTAGGTTTTAAGTAGTCGTTGCGAATAAAAGAATAATTTATCAATATAAAACGATAACTCACACATGTAGTCCAGTAAAGCTGTTAAGGCCTTGCTAGGCCAATAGCGTAGTTAGTTCGAGAAAAAAAAAGATAATTCACACAACATAACATAAATATAACGGAGTCGCACACGAAACTAGTTGTATTATAAAATACATTAATCGAATAGTAAATAAACGTAGGTTGCAAGTCTATTTAAATTTTTGAATTATTACCTATAAATTTGAGTTTTCTATTAAGTAATAAGGACTACTATATATTAGAAGAAGAAATTAATATAATTGAAGTCATATATAATCAATACATCCTAAAGCGCAATATTATTTCAAATTCATAATATACATACTGAATAACGCTATTACAATAAAACAAACATATTATATTATTATCGTTTATTAATTAAAGAAATTTAATTGCAGAAAATTAATTACGTTGTTACGCTTGAGAAAATTAATTACAGATTTTCGGAGACGTATAAAAAGTATACAATTCATATTATAATAACAGCAGGCGCGACATTATAATTATGATTTAAATTATAAGCGGGGCCAAAAGAGATTTCTTCAAGGAAAAAGAAGTCAAAAACAGCCCTTTATTTTGATTTGTTCCTTTGTTCTCGTTAATGAAACGCCATTTGTAGATGACTATCTTATAGCAGCGGTGATGGCTTGGAGTTCCTAGAATTATACCTCATTATCGCGATCAAACGGTTTAATTTTGATGCCTAGTGAATTACTCTTTCTATTAATTGTTATAATTTTTCAAACCATTCTATTGGGTCGCAGTACTTATCTTTGGACTACATTTATTTTAGTTTTAAAAATAAACTTAGTAGTATACATATATTTCTTTTGATGTTCCAAATATAAGCGGCAGTTTGTTATAGTTATATAAGTTATATAAGTTGTATAAGTTATATAAGTTGATATCTGTGATTTTGTTTATGTCAATGCACTAATTCTGGAAGTACAGGTCAACCTCTTGTTTTTAATTGCCTATTTATTCAGGAAGCCTAGCCTGTCTAATATTACGTTACGACTCACAGGAGCGTAGTAATTCCTATACAAAGTGCAAGACAGTAAGTACGCTAAACGAGAACAGAGTAAAATTGCGAGCAGGCTATGTGACACGCACGGTGTATCAAGAACGAGGGCGGGTAAAATTAAATGTGAGTAAAATGACAGGTCACAGCTAGCAGAGTAATAAAAGTGTTTATAATTAATGGTAAGAGCAGTCAATAATTATTATAGAAAGAAAAGAAAACCTCTCAAAACTTTAGAAAAGAGAATTAATGATTAGAAACAGCGGGTACTGAATGAGCGACAAACATCAGCTGTCACAACTGTCGAAAATCCGATAACCTTTGGGGTTAACGAGTTCTTGAAAGATAATCTATTTCAACTAACGAAGTATGGAATCCTTCATTCAATTTAATGCTTTATAGCCACTAGATTAAATACAATACAGTAATACTTACACCTAAAGTTAATTTTAAATTTTTCCATAAAAATTTAGAAGATTGCCAAAATGTATTCTTCTCTTTTATTAACAATACATAGGTGTTAATGTTTGTGTATGAGAATGGCGTTATTTGTTATTTATTACAGTTCGTTGAGTGTACGTAATAAAATCATAAGATTTATCGAACGTTTCCATCTACATAATGTCGATTTTCCAAGAATTCTCACGAAAGATTTGTTTCTAAAATTGTACGAGAATAATTAAGTAGGCTAGGATTATTTTTCAGTTAATTGAGAATATCTATTCTAAAATATTATTACTTTTCATCGAGATTTGCAATAATTGTATCATGTAAGAATCGATACCTTTTATATTAAAGATAATTTTACAGGAAAGAAGAAAAATAAACGGAATTAGCAGATTATACGGGCGTTGGTATTTCCGTATCGAACAGTATTCGAAATTTTGATAGTGACGGTTTGGTACGAAAATGTTTTAATCTGACCATAAAAAATTGTTTTAACCACTTATATTAGAGTTAAGTGAATTTTTACTAGAAAGAAAAATATAGAGATTGTAAGATATTTTTAAATAAAAATAATCATATTCTTTCTCTCTAGTCAAAATATAAATATTCAACCTTATAGATTATTGGAATCGTTAATGCAATTACTCAAAGACAAAATGTAAGAGCCTCGAGTGCTCTCTCTCTCTCATCAAAATTATGGAAATTCAGATCTCCGTTTGCAATTTAGTAAGAGCTATTGATACAAGCAATTTTTCTAATGCACCCACACGCCAGCATTATCGTGATTAAAGTCTTTCATATTGGCAGTCGCGTGTGTGTAAAATTTATATTATTGTTCGTAAAACTTGTTCACAATAATATGTCTATATTAATAGTCTTGTGTGTATAAGTATTTTATTTCAAATTTAGTGATAGAATATTTGCCTGGACTTACTTCAAAAATCGTTTTATAAATTTTAAAGAAATGTTATGTATACGAGGTATCGGTATCGGAATTGATAGGCTATAAAAATCTTTTACTAATACTTTTAGAAATAATAAAAAAATATACGAAAACATGATCTTCGTTGATAAGAATTAACAGTGCCGCTTTTTTTTTTTTTATTTTCCCCCCTTTTTTTTTTAATCACCCCCTTCCCCCCCCCCCCATTTACCCCCTCCTCTTACCTCTTTTTTTTTCGGCCGCCGGCGGACCCCCCACCACTATTATTTTTATTTTTGTTTCCCCCCCCCCCCCCCCCCCCTAAATAATTTTATTTTTTCCCTGTCGAGGAGAAAAAAAAAAACTCCCCCCCCCTTTTATATATTTTTTAAAAATAATTTTTTTTTTGGAGAAAACCCAGTGGAGAACAACGGGAATTACCTTACTTGCTAACCCCGTGGAAACTTCCGCCCCCGAGGTATTTGCCAAGTTTCCTTCCTACCCTTGTCTCCCTCTTCCTAATCTAAACGGCTTGTTAAGTTTAAAATAAGCCCCCCATAGTTACAATCAATTTCATTTATAAATTACTAAAGAAACCCCCCCCCTTCGGTGGCGTCGACAACGCAACGGCGCCACCACAGTTTCCTAATCTAAACGGCTTGTTAAGTTTAAAATACATAGTTACAATCAATTTCATTTATAAATTCTAAAGGACGTAGACGTCCTTACATATTATAGAATACAACATATCTCAGTTTTTTTTTTAATTATAGGGGGTAAACGAACAGGCGGGTCACCTGATGGTAAGTGATCACCGCCGTGCATAGACACCAGCAACACCAGGGGAGTCGCAAGTGCGTTGCCGGCCTGTGTTTGGGAGGTGAGGAAAGCGGGAGAGGGAAGGAGGAGAGGGGAGGGGAAGGGGAGGTAGGCCTCCGGCGCTCTCACGGACCGAACGAAACGCAACTACCGCAAACGCAAGCACTGTTGCTTCACATCGGTTTTCTGTGGGTCGGGTCGTAGTACCCCGTGCAAACCGACCCATTCATGCTGAAACCAGTAATGGCTTCAGCGTGGCTCTACCACCTACAAACATTACCTTCATGTGCTTAAAACTTAATAAATGAGTAACTTCATCGATTTATACGAATATTTTTACATTCGCAGACAAGTTATTCGAATATGTTTCAGTGTATATTTGGATACATAAGGAATAAGTAATGTTGGTAATAATGTTAAATTGAAGTGATTTGGAAAATTCTTCCAGCTAGTTTTCTAGAAATATACTAACTAAACTGCTAATTTAAATAATAGTATGGAATAGAGAGATCCGATAAAGTTGCCTAAAATATTTAAAGTCTAAACGTTTTTAATTGAAATCTATCACTTTTATATAACAACAAAAAACTTTACGTAGATTTTTGATACCTGAAAAAATATTTCTCATTACATTAAATTAGTTTCTTGACATCACAGTTTTTAAGTACAGTGATTTTCACCTTTATAAATAACTAACCTCTGCCCGCGACTTCGTCCGCGTGGAATAGTTACTTTGGGTTAACGCTAACATGCAGCGGAAGCTCTCAAGACGAAAAAGTACCCCGATTTTGAAACATTCTTCAATGGTGCTCCGCTCCTATGGGTCTTAGTGATATGATATATATATATATAACCTTCCCCGATAAAATGAGCTATATAAAACTGAAATAATTTTTCAAATCGGACCAGTAATTCCTGAGATTACCCCCTACAACGTCACAAACTCACAAACTTTACCTCTTTATAATATTAGTGTAGATTACTCAATAAAATGCTTGTGGCACATTTTCTTTTCAATATACAAATATTTGAAAATAAAGTGACTGTTGGTTCATATTTATATCCGAGATGTATAAATATGCATATGTATTTTTGTATAGATAACTGTTATGAAAAGCAGTGAATTATATTAGACATTTCAAAAGTTATAGTAATCATCAAACACTATCATGTTTTATGAAAATTCAATCTTAATTTGACTTGATGTACGTTATGGATGGTCTTGAAAACGTCAAGCATTTACAACGTTGACGGGCTCATCAAAGAGCAGTCGATAAATTGCACGCTACGCGAATAATAAGTAGGGTCCCATACTGACATCAGCCCCTACATAAATTAAATTTATAATCAAACCGACTCCCCCCAAATGAAATTAAATTATACCTGCCGTTGGTAACTTTGGCCAAATATTTACATTTCAACTCGAAAAACGCCGTAATTCATGAGCTCCATTTCACGGCTTCAAAAGAGGGAGAAGTCACTTTGTCTCTGCATTATAAAAGGTGCTTCTTCGGTATTCCAACGTGTTTATATGATACGCTTAATTAAACAGCGTCTGTTTTAATTTCTGCTTACTCAAGGTTGATAATTTAATAATGTTTCTGTATACAAGGCTTGGTGAAATTATTATAATATGCCTTTACTTGAAGAAGATTTTAATGCTAATGATATTTTGCTATCAGAAGGGACTGAAATTTTGAAAAAATATATTCCGTTCTGCTCGCGCCTTCGCTTTCGCTGATGTAGATTTTAAAAATAAAATCCCATCTGGTCACGAACCAAAAAGTTCACAATATCTTACCTTTGCCGTACTGTGAAATTGAACAATCTCCCAGCCAGTGTGTTCCCTCCTTCCTATAACATAGGGTCCTTCAAACGTAATGTGAAGGGGCATTTATGTAGGCCGGCATGACAGCGGCGACTGGCAAAGCATGTCTTGTCTCTTGGTGGTCGCCGTTGTTTTTGGACTGTACTGTACTTACCATCAGGTATAGTGCAGTCACTTGACAGGCTACATTAAAAAACATATAGCCAATGTTACTCGCCAATAAACTAGCGTTCTATAGGTAAAATAATTTTTAAAATCACCTAAGTACTTGAAGGGGCTGGTGGGACCGTGTAAATAAGCCCCACCAGGATAATGTGGTGAAAAAATAAAGAGCGCGTAAAGCGGTTGGTGGCCTTGCCCATAAATAAATAAAATAACACGAACCCCAAATAAACAGCGTGGACTAACCAGCAAGCCAGCACCTCGTACGAAGCAGCGTCGTCCCAGGCGAAATGCGGTGTTTTTTTATATCATAGGAGGCAAACGGACAGGTGGGTCACCTGATGTCAAGTGATCACCACCGTCCATAGACATTTGCAACACCAGAAGAGTCGCAAGTGTGGTGCCAGCCTGTGTTTGGAAGACGGAGGAGTGGGGACTTAAGTGGAGAGGGGGAGGGGAGTTGGGTATCCGGCACTCTCACTGACCGAACAAAGCGCAACAATGGAAGTACTGTTACTTCACGTCGGTTATCTGTGAGACGATGGTACTACAAAGGGCGAGCCGACCCATTCATGCTGAAACCAGTAGTAGCTTCAGCGTGGCTCTACCACCTACAAGTGTCTGCGGATTCTTTAAATATCAAGCTTCTCTTCTCAAGCGGGCGGTAAATAATTATATATAAATTGCGTTACTATTATTTCACGTGGACATGATATAAAATCCCAAAGATATATAATTTAAAGCATTGTAAAAGAGATGCGATGTAATGACGTGGCAGTGTAAAACGTAATACGTCAAAGATTTTAAAATGTTCTTTTGCTTCTTAATTTTGTTTTCTTCTTTTTTGACATACTGACATCAAAAAATTTCCATCTAAAACGTCTGCATGCTCCGTACTTGATCAATGAGATCCAGGCCAGAAACACATCTCATCATCTGGAGCGCAGCTATTAATTTTATTTATAAGGACCAACCAGAACTTTTAAGTTTTACCGTTAGTATGAAGTATATTAGGTATGAATTGCAGTTTTCATGGATTCTATAAGACATTATCAACACAGATTATAAGGAAAAAGATAAGTCAGTCCTGCAAACGATATAATAGCTATATTATATTATGAAGTAAGTATAAATAAAGGTGATATGGGCGTGTCATTCGAGAGTTGAAAGCCATGTAACTAGAAGACTATTTAAGGATGCCAATATAGACGAAAAGGAAGGCCGGAGGTAAAAATGGATTTGAAGCGATAATGGTTTAATTGATTTTCGGATACCGCATCGATCGACGTAGGTTCGAATCCCAGCAACTGAGTCTGACTTCCGGTGAAGGAAAACGTCGTGATAAATCCACAGCACGGTGGTGGGGGCTTCTTTTAAATCCGCCTGGCTAGCTATCACCTTAAAGTTGAAAATCATTCGTCAATCACCTATTGGTGTAATGTTCAGCTGCACTTGAGAGCAGCATTAGAAATTCCATTAGGCTCATTGCTAATAATGACTGAAATTGGAAATTTAATAACGGAAATAATTAGCAAACTCGTTAATGTATCTCGGTAGTACGTACACTTATATGTGTTAAATTATAACCGCATTTCGCTGACAGCCTGGAAATTTTACATTTATAATTTACTGCAGGGATCGTGAGTTATTTCGCTATGCAATACAAAAAGTGATTCATTGCGCGCTGGTTTACAATATAAAATGAGCGGTATTATTACACTGAGATTCATATTTATTTGAAGATTTTTTTTGCTATTTACTACGACGCTTATGAATACGGATTTTAGTAATACTCGCATGTATATTTTATTAATAATGTAGTATATCATCAATTGAAATAAAGTTAATTTGATTCTGTGATAATTGTATTTATTTTCAAGACATAACATTTTAAAGGATATTATTTTATATTTTTATCAGTTAGTATTTATTTTACTAATTAAGTTTACTTGTTTAACATCTAATCGTACCTAATAATATGATTAATGTTATTTTAAATGAGTATGGAATATTATATTAGTAGGGAAGTGTTATATGTATACGTATATGTTAATAATGATACAAGATGTAATACATTTTTGTGGTACATCCTATAATCAGGTAGAAATGATAAGGAATAAGGAGATTGTAACTGTAATAAATTATTTTCTTAGATTTTTTATTTGGTCTTATCATGTTATGTAATATTTAATATCTTAATATATATATTTCTTGTGTGCGTGTGTATGTGACTGAACTCCTCCTAAACGACTGGACCGATTTTGATGAAATTTTTTGTGTGTTCGTGGAGATTCGAGAATGGTTTAGATTCACAATTGGACCCGGTAGGTGGCGCTGCGATCGACTTTTAGGATTTTTTTTGTTTTCAAGGCAGGACAACGTCCGCCCGGTCCGCTAGTCTTCTATATAAATAAAAATCACTTGCCAAATCTATACCGCCACACTTCACATATTTTACTAATTCTTAATTTGTGTTGTTCGTAATGTTTGAAAAAACAAACAGACTATTGAAAAATTGCGGTTAAAAATTTTATATAAAAAGTAAGTGAAAAAGTAGACAATAGATCTTCAAAAATATTAATAGAATTAAGAAATTACCATTCAGTTCTTCCGTTGTCACTTAATTTCATTACATAACCGTACTGTAAAGAGAATATTTCATCTTATTTTATTCATGATTTTTGTGCGAAGCTGGGGCAGACATCTGGTTTTTTTAATTGTAATACGACAAAGTGACTGTACTATGCCTGATGGTAAGTACAGTACAACCCAAAAACAACGGCGACCACCGAGAAACAAACCATCCATCGCCGGTCTACGCTATCATGCCGACCTGCGTAAATGTCTCTTTACATATAACATGTTATAAAGATGTGAGAAGTTTGTTTGAATATTTACCCATCAAGTCAAAAGATTTTACGAATTCTAATGAATTGAGTATAAGTTTATTATATTGTGATAGATATACGTCATCTTTTCTAAATACTATATTATTATACTCAATATAATGTGTGAATATATAATGAATATAATAGTCATAATTATTACTAAATAAGTAGCCCTAAATAGTACATATATGGACTCTAACAGGGCAACCCTAATAGTAATTTGAAATAGTCTAATAATCGATGATGAAACTGGCAAATTTCAACTTTAGAAAGTAACTTTAAATTTCGATAACATTGACATCAAAACCGCGAAGACTAAACTCCGCTAGTTTATCGCAAGAATAACTCAAGAACTTCGTTAGTTGCTTCCGTTTTATCTGCACTTGAATGTCTTTTGCAATTTACATTAATTGTTATAATTTTAAGTATAATTAAAAGTTGAAATAAAGGTTTAATTTAGTAAATCTGTTAAAATTGAGTTTTGAATGATAGGAGTATATTTTCGAGACATGTAACTTGTATAAGCTACGAATGTATGAACGTTGCTGCAACGCCTATTTCAGTGTACAATACATTTTCGCAGTTGTAATGAGAGAAAATATTTTCAGTTCAGTATGTGAACGATAGCGACGTCTGGAAGTGACGCTTCTCTCTGTGCAACCACTAAAAACTAATGTAGCTTTATGTGTCTATTGTTGTAATAATAAAAAAAAATATGTTAGTTATTATGAAAAGATAAACCAGATCGAGTTTCTTGCCGGTTCTTCTCGATGATTGGGTTGTTTTCCGAACCGGTGGTAGTTTTGACCTTCATAAGTGCCTTCTCAGGGCCTAAATTGAATAAAGAGTATTTTGATTTTGATTTTATAGAATCAAGTTCAGTTAAAATATTTATGATGAGATTTCATTGTGGTCCGTGTCTTATTAAGCTCGCCTCGCTAGCTATTGTCCTCAACATGAGTTGAAAATCTGTCGATAAGCACCTATGAGTATCTTCAGGAAGCTGCACTTGAGAGCCAGGCCTTCTACGTTTAGCATGTTTACTATATTGGACCATATCGACGGGAGAAAGCGGAAATGTCGTAACTTGCGTTTTGGTCTAAATCACTTTTTACCATATTCTTGATTCAAAAAATACCACTTCGAATGGTCTGGATCTCGCTTTCCTACGATTCAATTTTTCATCGATACGACCTTGGTTTTTTGCCTAGCTGTAGCACTGTACATAAAAAATATTGAAGTTCTGTAATAGTTTTTTGGCTCTGGTGTAAAGTTGGGTTTTTCAAGTTACGACAATTCTGCTTTCTTCCGTCGATATGGTCATTTAAAATACGGTAAAATTGTCGTTAAATATTAAAAACTGATAAACTATTAAAATAAAAGAAATTATTCTGTAAGTTGTTAGGGTATTTAAAAAAGTCCTAAGGTTTTGTAAAACGAAATATGTCGAGCGGAAATTACAGCAGCAGACGAGAATCCCTTGCCATCATACTCTTTTTAAATATCAAGAGTTAAATTTTAATTAAAAGACTCTTTGCGTGGCTCGGAACGACTCCAATTAAAACTATGTCTTCGCTTCTTCAGGTACATAAAAGAGGAGGTAGCGAGCAAAAAGCCGGTAGATAATTGCTCGGTCGCTACTATTTTAGTATTGTGGCCTTGTCGTTTCGAATACGTAATTTGTAGACAGATTATATTCACGCCGCTAATTGTATTTACATACAATTATTTTTATGGTCCTTTTTTAAATCTGTATATATGTAATGAAAATATAGTTCTTTTGAGGCTCTATCATTCAGAACTTTTCGAAGTTGGTTCTAGTCTAATTATTTTTTAGGTCCAATTGACCCTTAGCCATTTACATTTAATGCCCTAAGAAGTGATCAGCTAGTTATTTATACAGTATCTGACCATAATGTCACCTAGGTTCCAGGAATTATGTAACCTAAGATGGCAACTAGCTAAACATACTGGTGTGGCAACCACCACACCCACATGGATCGGGGTACCTAGCCTAGGTGGTCTGTATTTAAATTGGCTGGAGGTAGATACCACTGGAAAAATGTATGCCGAAAGGATTTTCTTTATAATCGGGATAAAAGCTCACTTGCTTGATATAATGTTTTCTTCGCAGCCGTTGCCGTTGGTGAGAGCACCCGTTTTCCAAGATGTACACACACAAAGCACAAAACAAAATTCCGAGTCGCCGTGTCGGTAATATGGTGAGCGAGTCCGAATGTAAGCCCGGGTTCCGAGCAAGTGGCGCCGAGTCAGTGACCGATCATCCCGGATTCTCCGTTGACAAACAATGTGTCAAAAATACATTTTGCCTACCCTCAACCAATTTATGCTCGAACACATACAGTGACTGGTTTCTAAGTGCAGTTACCAGAACGCATCCACAGATGCTTAAAGACTGATTTTCAACTTAAGTTTAGCAGCTAGGAAGACGGGTATAAGAAAATAACCTACTACCTACATATTATGATTCCAATGCGATGTTTTACTGCACCAAAAGCTCAGATTTAATTACGGATTCACACTTACACCGATTAACGCGGTGTCCGAATTAATTGTTTCAATATATATGATACAATCTCAAATGTTGTGTATCAGTACACTCATCACTTGATACCAGAACTATTTATAATTTTAATATTTGTTATAACGGTTTTTTTTAATTCCTATGTTTGTTTTATTGTTAAGCAGTCTTTGGTGTTCAAATATCTATTTCTACAAATGAATTGTTTAATAATATTGATTATATATATATACTGTATATGTATGATTAATAACACCAAATATCTTGTAAAGTTATTTAACTAAAATAATTTTAAAAAACCTTTGTAAAACTGCGGACAAACACGCGAAAGTTTTAAAGTCACGACTTTATTCATAGTTTTAAATTTTGAAACGTAGAAATGAAAATAAGTTAATCTAATATTACATTTTTAACAAACTTCAGTTATATCTTTAACGATCTCATAAGTACTAAAGTGACTGTTGATTAAAAAGCTTTGTTTTAAATGACCTTAAGAATAATTTACGTAATTCAATAAAATATAGACTGTATTATACAAATGTAAAGTTTTGAAATAAACGTTTCTCAGTCTTTTAAACACTTATAATGTTTAAATTTTTAAATGTAAATGAATCATTAGGATGACCACAAGTTTGCGTTTCGGGAAGAATTAACAAATTTTTCGAAATACGATTTAAGTAATTAATTTATTTGAATTGTATTAGTGACATGATTAGATTCTGGCAAAAAATAATTTCGTGAAAAAAAAGCTGTTTTTTAGTAAAACCATGTCTCCGGAACGTTATGCGTGGATTTGCTGGCGGTTGAAATTGCAAGATGTAAGGGCTAGTCGGTTGATTAAACCGGTGCTTTTAATTTTTTCGGATGTTACTATATTTTACCTAGTTCAGTAGCATTCGTAGATTAGCAATATATTTTAAAATTAGTGTAGTCCCTTTCTGCATCTAATATTTACAATAATATTACATCAACCTGATGTTTCATACCCAAAAGAATAACCCCATACTCTCTGAACGGATCAACTTTAGATTTCACTAATGGAATATTTTTTTCTATTCCTTGAAAATTTATATTCTTTGTAGTCTAATATCAGTATCATAAGAAATATATTTAATAGAGATTCTTTGTATGAATCTTTTTGAAGTACAACTTCTTTAGGCGCGACTAGGAGGTAACTGGACGATAATGCAACGGAAGTCCGTTACGGCAATATGGCATCACGTTTCTGTACCATCCGGTTTTTAAATATTTTTGGTATTCTCAAAGTTTATAAACAAAAAATCAAAAATTTTTAAAGACGAAAAATTAATAAAAAATATTAAATTGAATAATAATAAAAATCATATAATAGAATTAACTATGTAAATATGGGCGCGCGACCATGCTGCCATTTGGTTTCAATGTAAATAGTAAAGAATTAAATAAAAACTTAGTTATCTGTGGTGCCATCTATCAGCTTATTCGGAACTTAAATAACAGGAAATATTGTTAGCAACTCTTTCTTATAAAGTAAATAAAATATAGAAAAGTACGAACAGATTACGATAAGTATTTATTATGATAAATAACAAATTAAATTAAAATAGAAGTTTTGGTTATGTTTACGCCAAAGAAGTTTTACTTCAATCGTATGTGACGGTTACACGTACTCATTTTTTTGTTTGTCTTCAGGTATGCATACCATATTTAATACATTTTCAATAATAATCCAAGTTATTACAAAAATATAAATGACACATTTATCAATTTAGTGATAAGCTATTACTTAGATCTGATTAGATCTTATTGGTGCGATGAATCGCTTTGTACGTTTAGTTAAATCTTGATTGATTTATATTCCGTTTGAAACTTAAAATTTACACTGTTCAACGATTTAAAGGTAGTTTTGAGGATTGTTATTAAGATTAATTGCAACTACTCTCATCCTCAAGGACTTGCCCTCGATTTGATGTTATACTAATGTAAAGATATTTTGTTTGTTTAAACTCATACAAAATCAAAAATACTGTATTCAATTTAGGCCCTGTGAAGGCGCTTAGGAACGTCAAAACTATAGTATATAGGAAAACAAACAAGTCACCGAGAGGAACGAGCAAGAAAATCGATCTGGCTTATATTTTCATGATAGATCTTTTTACATAGATAATTACATTCATTTTTGGCAGATGCATAGCGCACACAGAGGGGCGTCGTTTCCAGATATTATCATCGTGTACATATTGATCCACCTATAATAAATAGTTTTTGATATCAAAGGCTGCTTCATAAGTGCAAGGTAAAGCTATTATTGGATAATAAACGAATGACACTTAGAAAACACAGATTGTAAATTGAAAAAAAAAATTGTGGTTGGGTTTGTTCTAAACCCACCCGGCTACCTACCACCCTCAAGATGAAAATTTGTCACCAAGATATGTTCTGGAAGCTGCAATTGTGAGCCAATCACTAGGTTTAACGTGTTTACCATCTTGGATCACATACTTCAAGTCACAGGTTTACAGTTCTTAAATTTTATTGAAACTATCGTAGGCAACATAGACAATAGCAACCGTGTAGGTGTACGCGCCAATGCAGGTGTTAAAGAAATAGGGAGGGGTTGAAGAGTAAGAAGTACCAAAGGGACCGGCAATATGCGATTATCCTATTAAATTGCAATTTTGCCCATTATGCATTTTAAACTTTAGATGAATGCGGCGTTGTTTTCTACACATTACTTTTACGTAACAGTCGTAATGTATGCAGGTGTGGCAATTCATTATCGTCATGCGTTACGAACTTTTGTTGACGATAGACGCAGCACGATAACCGGGTCCGCTTTTATACACATAAAAGGAACTTGGAAACGCTAATTTCTAATTGTTACTGGAATGACATAGGAACGCGAACGTGTTTAACGCGACAAGTAGCTATAGTTTCATCATGAAGGGGTGGGAGTAGCATAAGAGTGACATTACAGCGAATGTACAGTGGATACAAATGCTACGTGTCATTCTGAAAATTTTAACGGATGATAATGTATACAGTGTCTAAGCTATCGTTATCGTACAAAATATTAATTGACGCGATAAAACATTACATAGACCTGTATATGTTTGTAGAAATTCTACATTATGAATGTATAGATGTGATTGATAATAGATGGAATAATCAGTACCACAGCGACTCATCGTATAACAAGCACGGATGAATCACATTTCAATAGATTTACTGAAGTACGTATCATATTACGAATGCAATGCAAATGGAATAACCGTGTATTCGACGATTAGATGTGGCCTAGATCTGACCGGATCTCAGTGGCCGGATAAGCAGAGTTGTGCTCCACTTAGCTGAATCCCGGCTGATTTACGAACAGTTTGAAATACATAGGTCGCATATATTGTAAAAATAAATGATTGTGAATAACTTTAAATTCATATTATTGTTTGTTTTTCGTAAACACTTATTTCATTTCATTATGTAGATGCTTATGTGGAATTTCAATTCGATGCGCGTACCAAGGCGTGTACTACGGCTTTTTCAAAATTCTCGCACAATTACTAATTTAAACTAGTAACACTATCGGCTGACGGTGAAGGAAAACATCATAAGGAAGTCTATACTTGAGAAATGTTTTTCTAGTACTCGGTGGTTCTATGTATGTATGTAGAAAAGTATATAACTGTGAATTTCTCGGAGTTTGAAATCGCCAATACTTCGTGGGTTACCGTGGTGATTACGCCCATACCTTCTTTCGGAAAGAGACTTTTCTTACATGCTGATGTAATCTGATAAAGGTTAAGTATTAATGATATAACTTATCAGACGTAACTTAAAAATCGATATAGGGATTTTAGAATTGAAATATAAAAAAAAAAAACGGATCACAATAAAACAATATAAAACACGCAGTGGCCATTAAATTGCTTCAACATTTTCAAGTAAACAAAGTCGGGGGCATCACTTAGTGTATACATATAATAAGAATGTAAATTTAACGTGTCTGTATTTTCTCAAATATTGAGAAAAAAATTGTTGCAGGTGTCTAGGAATAAGTAATAGAATCATTTCAATAATTTTTAGAAATGTCTGTCTGTCTGTCTATCTGCCTCTTTGTATGACCACGCATCACTGCTAAAGTATTGGGTTCACAATAAACTCTCAGCAAAATCGTAAAGCATATCCTCGGGAGCAACTTAGTCCTTGTTTCATTAAAGTCGATCCACTCTATCAAAAGTTATTATAATTTTAATGACGACGCGGCGTTAGTACGAGAAAAAAGTAGACAAGTAAAAGGACTTAATACATTCAGATGACTTTATTAATCACTGTTTTTTACATAAACTTCCACGCAGATGAAGTTGCGGGCACAGCTAGTAGTATATTATAAAATCTATCTTTTTGTAAACTTTTTTGAATAGCTTGTGAGTAGCTTTGATAATTTCCATAAATGAAAATTTGCTATACAGAAGTCTTAGAAACATTGTTTTCCATGTTAATATTATTCTTGTACATAATTTTAAGTTTACAAGCTTATTATATATAGAATATTAAAATATCATATGAATATCTATATACATATAATACTAATAATTTATTTGTTGTTATATTTAAAATAAATTTCGCTAAAATAAGAAATCATATATCAAAAATGTAGATGTGTTATAACTTACAAAATATTAAAAAAGCATCACATTATCGTATATCTCAAGGGAGAGGATGAAGATATCGAGAAGATATTTCCTGTTTCACATATTTTGGCTCAATATCTGAGATATCCATAATCGTTGATATATATCTAACAATATGTAATATTATTACTTTTCTTATACGTACTGATTAGTTCGCGGTGGATTATCTGCTACACCTTTATTTAGGGTGAAAATATAACCTTTAAAGACTATGTTTATAAATCTTAACCATCTATCCATAAAGTATCTTCTTATTATCTACTAGCTGTGCTTGAAACTCTGTCCGCGTTGAACCCAAATGTAAAAAAAGTGACTAATAACATCATCTGAGTGTATTAAGTTCATTCACTTATCTAATTTTCTCTCGTACTTAAGTCGTGTCGTCATTAACATTACAATATCTTTTAATAGAGTGGACCATTTTAAGGTTTTATCGTGAACCCAGTAAATTAGCAGTGATTCGTGTTTATACAAACGGACTGACAGACATTTCTAAAAATGATTGAAATGTATTTTATTACTTATTCCTAGACACCTGCAACAATTTTATACACGAAAATCGAAAAAGTACAGACGTGTTAGTTTTACGTTCCTATTATGTCTATAGATATAGGTATACTGATATTATAAAGATGGAGGATTTGTTTATTTGTTTGAACGAGCTAATCTCAGAAACTACTGGTCCGATTTGTAAAATTCTTTCAGTATTGGATAACTCATTTATCGAGGAAGGCTATATATCATAATCACGATAAGGCCTATAGGATCGGGGCACTAATAAAGAATGTTTCAAAAATTTAAAGTCGTTTTTTTTTCCTTTTGAGAGCTTCCGCTGCGTGTTAACGTTAGCCCAAAATAACTATTTCACGCGGATGAATTCGCGGGTAGAAGGTAATACATAGATAAAATGATAGAGGTATATCGTTGTACGCGCATCAATCAAAAATTACTGGATAGATTTCTATTTATTTTTTCCAGTTTTACTTCTTAGATAGTTGGTCCTTATCTAAGAAAATAATTATCAGGATAGCTTCATTTAATACAAAATAATTATAGTTTTACGAAAGAATTACTGTTATAAGTGTTACGTGTACAGCTATGTGTATTTTCTTGTTAAGGAAAAGTGGGGCAAGAGGTGGAGCTTATGTTTTCTTCGGTATATTGAATGTATTGTTAAAATAAACGAAGCAGAATAAGTCGTGGGTATCAACTAGCAACTAGCTGGAAATAAAACCTTAATAATTAAATTAATTATAAAAATTATTTTACAAAACGGATACTTCTCAGACCCTTTTCTTACTATAACGAAGTAAGTAAATTTTGGAAGAGTTGTTAATTAAAAAGTGTCTACCAACAAAAAGATTTTGTACCTTATTATTAAGTTAGAGTATCTAGCTATATTATTCGAAACTTGAGAAAAATCTAATTTAGTTTTTAAGTGTTCATAAAATATTAAAGTTGTGACCTTCCCGTGCAAAATTTTCCCTTGTCTCGGGAATATTAAAAATTTCATATTCGCTTTTATTTAGTAAGTGCAAGGTCTGGATCAAATTTATTTGACAGGAGGTGAAAAATTTAAATTTCACTACGGGAGATGAGTTTTCCTGCAGTTGGATTTTTTTTGTATGTACATTCGCATGCACAGTTCAAAGGGGTGTCATTGCTTTGCCGGATTTCAATCCTGCAGGTGCTTTGAGGATTTACTATTGCGGCTGGCATGAAACGAATCTTTACCCGTCAACGGTGAGGAACACACATAAAATGAAATTTTAAGAGCCTTTGACATGCCATTATCATTATTATATCACGATATGTAAGCACGGACTAAACAAAATTATACTTTGTTAATGCTAATCGCATATATTCGATTCTAAAACATGAATAATCCGATCCCATGTCTTTATTATTTACTAGCTGTGCCCGCGACTCCATCCGCATGGGACCCAATGTAAAAAAACTGGTGACTAATAAAATGTGTTAATGTATTAAGTCCATTTACTAATTTACTTTTCTCTCGTACAAGTCGCGTCGTCAATAAAATTACAATAACTTTTGATAGTGTGAACCGATTTTAATGAAACCAAAACTAATGTTACTCGAGGATATGCTTTATGATTTTCTTGATGAGTTTTTATCAGGAACGCAGTACTTTAGCAATGATGCGTGTGTATACAAACAGTAAGACAGACAGTCATTTCTAAAAATGATTAAAATGTACTTTATTACTTATGTGAAGACACCTACAACAATTTTTTTCACACAAATGTAAAAAGTACAGACTCATTACATTTCCATTCTTATCTTCTTTACATATAAATTTCTTCTGTACGTGTGTATGTCACTGTACTCCTCCTAAACAGCTGGACCGATTTTGATGAAATTTTGTGTGCGTGTTCCAGTGGATCCGAGAATAGTTTAGACTCAATTGAACCCGGCAGGTGGCGCTGCAGTTGGCTTTTAGGATTTTTTAAAATTATCAAGTCAGTAAAACGTCCGCCGGGAGCGCTAGTTCTATGTATAGATTAATTTGCGTACTTTTATCATTATTTCGATTCCGATGACACAGAAGGAGGGTAATATGTTTTAAGTATATTGTATATTTTGTAAGTCTTTTACTTTAGCATGCTCTGCAGAATACAAGGTTTGGTAGATTTTAATTGCTGTCGTTTTAATTGCGGAAGTGTTATAGGTTATAACTGAAGTATGACGGATTTAGATAAAGAAATGGAACACGAACAAAATTTTGTTATTTTTTAAGTCCCAATACTCGACTAAAAACTCATTTATAAAAAAGAGAAACAGGATTCCGCGTTTTTCAACTCGAGTTGTTTGTTTTTCTGTATTTGTCATTATACTTTAGTTAAAAATCCGTAAGGAGTTAATCTATAAAAAAAATTGTATGTAGTTGAATAGATCTAATGGTATAGTGGATAATAACATTCGAAAAACAAGTTTTACAATTTTACGAAAAACAGAAATTTCTATCCCATTTCGGATTAACAGTTTGAATTAGTTTTGTTTTTAATTGTTTTTGTTTGTTGTTTTTTTTTAATGTTTGAAGTTATTAATGTTTTCTATATGTAAATTGCTCAACTAAAGCTATTTAAAATATGGTTTTACATTTTGTACATATTGGGTGGTAATTTGTTTATCTCTTTGTGATAAAATATGTATTACTAAGTAAATAAATAATGCTATCTGAAGAGATCAAAAGCTTTCTTATTAGATAATCTATACTAATATTGTAAAGAGGTAAAGTTTGTGACGTTGTGAGTTTGTGGGTTTGTGAGTTTGTGACGTTGTGGCGTTGTAAGGGGTAATCTCAGGATCTACTGGTCGGATTTGAATAATTCTTTCAGTGTTATATAGCTTATTCATCGAGAATGGTTATAGGCTATATATCATCACGCTAAGGCCAGTAGGAGCGGAGCATAGATGAAAAATGTTTCAAAATCGAGATTTTTTTTGAGAGCTTCTGCTGTGTGTCAGCATTAGCCCAGAGAACTATTACTACGCGGACGAAGTCGCGGGCAGGGGCTATAATCTATATACTAATGTTATAAAGAGGTAAAGTTTGTGAGTTTGTGACGTTGTAGGGGGTAATCTCAGGAACTACTAAACCAATTTCTTTTACCAATATAAAGCCACGTTATTTGTGAGTGTCATAGGCTATATATCATCACGCTAAGGGCAATATGAGCGGAGCTACAATGAAAAATGTTTTAAAATCGGGGCTTTTTTCCTTTTGAGAGCTTCCGCTGTGTCTTAGCCCAAAATAACTATTCCACGCGTGCGAAGTCCCGGACAGAAGCTATTAACTAATTATATTATCTATAATCTATACTAATATTATAAAGAGGTAAAGTTTGTGAGGCTGTAGGGGATAATATCTGGGGAGTCAGAGAAAAATGGTCGAACGAAAACGTTTCTTACAAACGCTGCCTTTATTATGAGATATATATTATTGACTTCTAGAGAAAAGTTGTAGCTTGATAATGCCTATAACCACCCAACGAAGTGGGCACGGGTCGGCTAGTGTTATATAATTGTGTAGCGATAGAAACTTCATTCTTTGTCTTACGAATTATGGTATAGATGACTTGGAAACTTTTTCAAAGAAACTTAAGAATTAGTTTTACAAATTATACAGCGTATGAATTTGAATACTAATTAAATTGTGGAAACAACGATATTAGAATTGAGAAATATATTTAATGTAATCAACAACAGTATACTTTATCGTAACTGATAGTATAGAGTTAAATGTAATAAAGGAACACAGACTCAATACAACTTATTATCCAGTAACAAACGCCACATTTCGCTGGTCGTGTAATTCCATTAATGTTGAGAATACATCACGGTACACCTCTCGGCTCCACTAGATTTACTGCGAGCGGCAGATGAAAGGGCTAGGTCGACTCCCTAACCAACGTTTATTAGCACCGAATTATATGTAACCAGGATATTGTGTTCCTTTTCAGAATGTAACTATTTCATCCGTTTTTTTATTTCATAGCTGTAAAATATTTTCGATCTTATAATCTGATTAAATTTTACGTAACCCGAAACGATATAAACAAAAAATACATTTAAAACAAAGGTAATTATTTAACATAAAAGCATTTAATATTTTGCAACTATATTTTTGTTAACTTTTGTTAGATATGGCAGAGATGCGAATGTTAAGGTGGATGTGTGATGTGACTAGAATGGATAAGATTAACAATGAGTATATTACAGGAACTTTGAAAATAGCACCAGTGACAGAGAAGTTGAGGAGTAATAGGTTAGCACGGTATGGGCATGTTATGAGGAGAGACCATGTAACTAGAAAAGTGTTGAGTATGATTGTGGACGGATGTACGAGTAGAGGAAGACGAAAAAAGTATGGATGGACTGTGTGAAAAATGATATGTGCGTAAAAGGTGGGAATACTGAGATGACATTTGACAGGAGAGAGTGGAAAAAGAAAACATGTAGCGCCGACCCTACTTAGGTGGGATAAGGGTAATGACGATGATTTGTTTTGTTAACTGTATTTAAGATATTCTTTAGCTTTCTTCATACGAACCTAAACGTATTGATTTAATAAGAAGTGTTGAGTCCAAAAATAGTTTTAAAGGATTCTCGGAAGTTTTTTAATAATTATATAATACATCAATAGTCTTCATTTATGGCAGCCTTCAAAGTATAAACGACACGGAGCCTGTAAAATAATCCTATATAAAATTGTTTCTCGTTATAATAACATTCAATATAAATGATCATAGTTAAATCGAAGGAATATAATAATTTAGTATGTACTAAAGATACTGCGAAATTTATGCCGCATTCGAGCGACGTTTAAAAAATGTTGCATAAAAATAAACGACACAGGCGTATGTTGAAGGAATAACGAGCAAGGGTATGTTCCCCTCTATAAGAGACCCCTTATGTAAAATTGAAATTATTATCGACAAGTAAAAATCTTGTTTTCGAAATTGATGACGACGGGATGAATATCGTTGAAATGACAACATTTTTGTCAAATGTATACATCGTTTTAAGGGAGGAAATGCTTTTTATATTATCCATTTTTGTCTACGTTTATATACCAGGTGAAAGTTTAAACGCTCGCAGTTTTTTAGGATATGACACTTCATTTCATATAAAATAAGAATATCAAAACGAATACTAATAAACAACCAAGAAAACTTAAGTCAAAGTTTGTTCTAAGATTTTTAAAAGTATAAAGACAATCTAGGTGCAATGACCGATGTCGAAAGATACAATGGGCGATCCTGACTTTCTAGGTCACTTTGACTTTGTGACTTTCAAGATCACTTTTAAGTGAAAGTGAAATCACCACACAGTCATTGACACTGTGCTTTAACATAGCGGCGTAGAGGATTGTGTATAATTTTTGTATGTTTCTTCATAATTAGGTCAAATATGAAGCACCTATTTTCTTAATTGATTTAGAACGAGAATCGAGGTTAGAGTATCCTTCATAAATATTGCTACTGTCTAAACATTCAGCCTGTATAAACATTGAACATAGAGTTCCTTTGAGGCTCTAAAACTATTGTACGTATCGGCATATGACCATGACTATTCAATGCGGAATGTTTCGTAGATGGTTTAAGGCTACTTATTTTTTGGGTTTGATTAACTTTTCCTTTATTTGATGCCTAATGAAGTAGATAAGTCTCTGATAGTATAACATATATAACATAATAAAGAATACTTGTCATCAATAATATTTTGTTTTCTTTTACAGAAAAAAATCATTCGCATTTTTATGTACGTTAAGAAAATTTAATTCTGATAGAATACAGAATTCTTTCGTCAACAAAAAACACAAACAAAAATAAAGAAAAAATCTTATTTCATCTCTCAACTAACCGACGGTTGTGTAATCTTCTTATCCGGCCTTTCCTTTGTTTTGAAGTATTTCTAGGGATGGCTCGATAAAGGCTCTGAAATAAGGGCCAAGGGTTGATAATCTATATCAGTTTGTTTTCGACCGAAAGGATCGTTAAGATGGTCTATATAAACACACTTATATAATATAGTATAGTTATACGTTTGTCAGCTTAAGGGAGCAAAATATTCTAATAACAAATTCATTGAAATTTAGTAAACTAATGTTTTTACCATATACGTGATAAATAATTTAAAAGATAATAAAACATAATTGGCTTATAGCTATAATTCATTTTTCAAAAAAACAATGGTTATAAATTATTAGCTGTTAGCAATAATAATGATTATTTCATTACAAAGTCTAATTGAAAATATGAATTGTTTTGCCTTAATAATTCGGAGGAACTTTATATGCACTATTAATAACAAACACTTTGAAAAGATTACTTTATAAATTTATGTTTTAGGTCAAAATATTTATTAAATAAGTATTACATCGCACAAATCATAATTATTAACCAAAATGCAAGAACACATTACATACATTGTTAAGCCACACGACCTTCTAAATCGTTTATGAACTAATAAGAATAACTAGTTCTATGAGTGTTGGTATGTTTAGCCTATCACGTATAATAAGCATAAACAAATTAATACGGTGGATCGAAGAAACAAAGGAAAACTTTTTCTTATAGTCTGTATTACTTTCAATGTAATACACATTTGAAATGAGTTTACATGGAATTTATCACCTCTTTATTAATAACTTTGTTGTATAGCTATTCGGGTGGAATTCTTGGCGGGATTTTGATCTGTCATGTAGTGGATTTTATATTTTATTCACATACTTGTGTTACTTGACTCTATATAGTGTAAAATTGGTAGTGTTTTATGTAATATAGTTTGTTTATTATGCATAAATGAAGTGAATGGAAAATAATACCACGGACCATGAATTCTGAGATGCCACAAAAACTCTATGGAAAGTTCTAATAAGACGGCCACCATCTTGTTAGTTCATTGAAATTATATCAAGCAACTTGTAATATCGATAGTCACTTGACAATGGCAGTAATAGTCTACTAGAAGACTGGTTGCCAAAAATGGAATGGAAGAAGAACTTCTAATACTATTAACTACTCGACAATGGCAGTAATAATCTAAAAGATTGGTTGCCAAAAATAAAGTTAAAGAGAAAAAAAAGGTGCGATTTTAGACATTATATTTTAGACTTGGAGATTTTAAACATAGTCCGGAACTGGTTGGTAAGATAATAATTACTCGCTTTACTGTCTGTCTAATATCTGTGTATCTTAAAAGAACTTATTTTTCACGTTATATCTCACCAAATGAAAACTTATATTAAAAATCCATTTCCAAGTCATAGGCCATACATTTCTCGTTGTCTCGCATTTAAATTAGTTTATAAGTTTGTTCTTTTTAAAAGACGTGATATATTATATAGACATTTTTATTATAACAACGATTTAAGAGTCAGTATTAAAAATTGCACAAAGCCGTGTAACAAATGATTTTTCGTTAAATGAATAATTCAACGTGGAAATGGAATTTAAAACCGATTTTTCTTTAAGGCATGTCGAATGAATCATGGCACAATGGTCCCCATTCTGTGATTTCCCTCAAGAGAAGGCATCAAGTTTGAAGTAAATCTGCGATATCTCTCGTAATGTCTCCCCAGCGTGCCAACCGAACTCGCTGACCGTAAAATTGTAAAAACTACCATAAATCTTTGCCTTTTTACTTCTTTTTCTTTAGTTTGAGAAGGTTTAAAACACGGCCACCGTTGACAAATATAACCGATATCGTTAATAATGGCGTCGTAAGAACAAATTGCCTATTTAATCTATTCCGATCGGAGTTGGTTACGTAAAAATGGATTGAAAAACTTGAATATAAATCATATAATATTCTTTGGAGAATTATATATCATTTTTCATTTTTTTTTAATATTTTCTAGGTATGTTAGCATTTGATAACTATCTCATTTGATGTTAAATGTTGTGGTCTATGATAACAAATACGCTAGATCTAGAGGGAGATTGACTCTCAAGTGCAGCTGTCGGAAAATACAAACAGATACTTGGCGATAGATTTTCAACTAGAGGGTGGTAGGTAGCCAGGTGGATTTAGATAAAGCCCTACAGCCATAGTACCTACGTCAATTGATACGGTATTCGAACATTTATTAACTAAGCCATCATCGTTAGAAATAAGTTAAAACACCCATATAAATATGAATAGTGTCGTGAATAAGTCTAAAAGCTTTACCGAGATCATTTATTTAAGAGAAAGTGAACATGTGCTAGATTCGGTGCAGGAGCGTCATTATCACTACAATTTCAGTCTTAGTGCAGCAGTGCTCGTGTGTTCGGTGCGAAGCTAACATAAGGCAACATTTACTGGAACACTTTCTGACTCAACGCAGCGGTACTCATTTTCCTGTGTTTCCTGTGTGTATAAGGTAATATATACTGGATCTCATTGCGTTCCAAATTAGGTTTCAGGAGTAAAAAACTTTTATGACAGGTCTCATATTATTTTTTTTCGAACTGACTACGCTATTGACCTAGCAAGGTCTTAAAAGCTCCACCGGAGTACTAACAGGTCTCATAATTGTAGACCTGTCCATTCGATAAAACATAGCTAAAGATGCTGTGGCTGCTATTTAATATTAGTTGAACTGAACGAGTTTTTGCTATTTCATGACATAAATAATAATTAAATATTTTACGATTTAGAAAGTCTCAGTGCAATTGCGTGAAAATATTTGAAAAGTAAATTTTCTTTTAACACGATAAAATCAGGTGTGAAAGCAGTCTGGTGCTCCGAACCCGATGTTATTGCCTTTCTCGAACTAAATTAGCTGTGTTTGCCGCTTCGCGCTAACTTAATTACACGTTCTGACGCAACAACTTTTATAATTTACGCCAATTTTTAATAGCTCCCTTTGTAAGTTTTAATCGATTTTAATTAAATTGTTTCGTTGTTTATCTGACGCAGATTGTTCGTGATTAGAAATTCATAAACTGAATAAATTTAAGGAAATTTTGAAGTAAAACTTCTTTAGGCGCGACTAGGAGGTAACTGGACGACAATGCAACGGAAGTCCGTTACGGCAATATGGCGTTATGTTTCTGTACCATCTGGTTTTTAAATATTTTTAATTTTGTCAATAAATAGTTTATAAAAAAAACAATTAAAAATTTTTGAAATAAAAAAATGATAAATAAATATTAAATTGAATAATAATAAAAATCATACAATAGAATTAATTATATATATAAGGCGAGCGACCGTGCTGCCATCTGGTTTCAACGTAAGTAAGTAACAAATTAAATCAAAGCTTCATTATCTGTAGTGCCGTCTATCAGTTAATTCGCTAAAGAAATTTTACTTCAATCGCGTGTGACGGTTACACGCACTCATTGTTTATTTAATTTAATTATTCAATCACATCACTACATATTATAAGACAAAGTCCTCTACCTGTCTGTTTGCGATAAACTCAAAAACTACTGAACGGATTTTCATCCGGTTTTCACCAAAGCGTAAAATGGCTTACGAGGAAGGGTTAGGTATATAATTTGTCAAGTTTTTTTTTATTATAATAACAGAGCGGGATAACGTCCGTCGGGCTCGCTAGTTTATAATATATTGCATTACACTATGAATAGATAATAACTGTAAATTATTAGTACTTAATAACAAAACTACACTTAATAAGCCCTTGACCTTGAGAGCCAGTCCCTCTAGGCTTAGTGTATTTACAATCTTGGACCGCATCGTCATTCAACTTATAAAATCTTCTTCAGTATGATTCGTGTTAAGTAGTCAACTTAAAAAATGTTAACGATTCATGGGAGAAAATAAAATAAACATCTACACAATTTTAATGACAACGCTGTGCAATTAAAAGTTATGGTATTGTCATTGTTTTGTAATTTGAACAAACCTTTTGCATAAGCGCTCAATACTGTAATAACAATTCCCAGTCAACGATTCTGTCGTCGCAATTGAAACTTGTTCGATCACTTTGAATATTAGCTGAGAAGTTTTTAATGAAACCGGGCTCAACCGAAAAATACTGCAGACCTCAAACACGCAAACCTCTGGAGCTACGAGACTGGAATAATATTTGCGACAGGCATGTAGTCTAGAAAGTTTTGTAAAATTATTTTCGATGTAATAAATAATTCGTTTCTCTAAAAAGTATTTAGCAATAATTAGCCTGAACCTTACTTTGATAAGATTCCTGCAGCAGATAAGAGTAATATTATGAGGAGCGGAAGTATTATGTGGATATCATTGAGTATTCTGTGGACCGAATATCATAAACTGGGTACCTACAATATTTCTTCTATAATTCGACAAAATAATTTCATAGCCCATTTCGGTATATTACATGGTACAGTAGCGAGATATAGAAGGAAAAAAGCACATAGCCCTAGCCTTTTAATTATAATTCATATCGTAAAGGCTAATAAAATTATAATAAAGCCTAACCACCCACGTAACAACATCGAAAAAAGTTCTGGTTGCGATTCTGTTCTGGGACAAAAAACTTTACTCTTTGAACTCTACCGGGATAAGTGTTTTGCATTTCAACCCACGCGGGCTGCATACCAATGCGTAAAAGGATTGATGTTTACACAGAGCTGCCAAAAATAACTACCCACCCAAGTGCCTTGGCAACGAGTTATTTATTGGAAGAAATCGACGTAAATCGTATGTACCTATACTTTTCTGTTTCTATTCCAAACATATTCACTTGCTTAATTTTATATTATTTTATCTCAAGTAGAGTAGTAGTAGAATACAGCTAACATTAAGACCCCCATATACTGGGGCGCCTTAAATATAAGTCTTAGTGAGTAATAAACAAAATTCTTTGCGTTAAAATCTGCCTTCGTTAAAAAGTAGTTTCCCATTTTTGTAACATATGTTTAAGACGTATCATTTCTATTTATTTTACGAGTAAGCTTAAATTTCAAATGACTTTTTAAAATTATAAAATGCATTTTGAAATGAATACAATAAAAGATTTAGTAAAGGACAAATATTTAGTGAAAATAACCACCAATTTATTGATTACAATAACTAATTTAAATTATACGAACGTTATGACATTGAGGTAGTTGTTTGAATGCCTTATTGTGGTTTGGTTTTCTTGCCTTAACCTTCTGTGGCGAAGACTTTCACAAAATAAGGCGTTACACTTATTATGAACAATCTTCGTTCACACCATTAAAACGTTTAGTAGAAGTTTATTATTGTTTATACTGTTAATTTTTGTTCCTCTGTGATTTTCCTTTAGAAACGCTGGCATATGTTTGAATATACTAGATACTCAAGTGTGTGTCTGGCAAAAAAACTCGATAAGAGACTGTATGAAAATATTAGTACACATAGTGAATATTCTATTCTAAGGAATGGATGCCATTCAACTTTCTAGAAGGCTGACATTGCCATATAATGTGGCTTATACTTTTACCGAGGTATTAAATAGTCCTTTGGTCAAAAACCGTTTTTCGACTAGACAACTAGTGTGTTCTTTGAAAAAACTTTATGCAATGGGATCTCACGGTCTTAGAATTTCGACTCTAAACGGCGCAAATTTGTAGCCCCTACCAAAGGCAGTATATTTGTTCCGCTTAAGATTCTATACTGTGGTAGCAGTCTGCTAGTCCTTAATTACCTAAAGGTGAAAGATATGACGATGCCAGTGTATGGACGCACGTGTCATCCTATATCTAATGAAAAACTAGACTCTAGGTGAATTATTATTGTTATTATTATTATATTACATATTAGCTGATACCTGCGACTTCGTCTGCGTTTCCAATGTTGCGAAATATCCATTCATAAAGAAGAAAAATGAAACCAAAAATATACTTGACTTACAGCATTTACACTAAACTTAAAAGTCCTAGTTCCCTAAAACTTTAATAAGTATATATTAAATGAAGATGTCGTGATATTTTTTTTAATAAGAACCAAATGTCTGATACATAATACTTAAATAAAAAATCAAATTCTATTCAATAGTTTTTACTTGATACACGCACAATTTATATATTTATTTATATAGTATAAGAACAAAGATTACAGAGTACACAATTAAGAAAATAAATATAATTTGGAAGAAACATACACCTTAAAGAAGAAAGCATTAAAGAACGAGGAAGTGAAAGTTTAGGGCAAATCTTTTTATGGCCAAATCGAGGGCTTTAGATATCTTTGAAAAAACTTTTAGGCTTCCATCTGATAAAACGTTTTGTACGCGTGTAATTCCGGAATTCTACGTGATTTGTTTTTGCCGAGATAAAGAAAGATTCCAAATTTTCTGTTGCACTTCTATTAACTTATCTTAGGTTTTGGAATGTTATATGTATAAATTCCTTTATAATTACATACTTATACTAGCTTCTGCCCGCGACTTCGTCCACGTGGAATAGCTACTTTGGGCTAACGCTAACACGTAGCGGAAGCTCTGAAAAGGAAAATAACCCTGATTTTTCTTCCTTGGCATTCTTCATTGGTGCTCCGCTTCTGTTGGTTTTAGCTTTTCTCGATAAAAGGGCTATATAACACTAAAATATTTTTTTAAATCGGACCAGTTAGTAGTTCCTGAGATCAGTGTCTTCATGCAAACAAACTCTTCAGCTTTATAATATTAAACATACTTATATATACTTATAAATATACTTATATATACTTATAAATATACTTATATTAAATATACTTCATATATAGTTATATATGAAGTTAAATTAAATAAAGCTTTTGTGTATGAAATATTTAGATCGTTATTATAAAATCAAAATTACACTTTACAAGTATCTGAAAACGTCTTAAGGGACAATTTTAAATCGAGTCATAAAATATTCGAAGCAGTTCGGGTTGGGCGAAACCCGCCTAATAATAAAGGAAGTGTATAAGGATTTTCTATTTGCATAACAAATTTTTAAAGCTTGTCAAATTAATATTCTTAGTAAATCCTTTGACAAATCAACTGTTCGCCTAGAGATTTATAAGAATTATTTTTTGTATTAACAATTTTGCTCATCGTAATATTGGTAATTTTATGTATCCACTATATTTTTCCAAAGTACATATTTTGACACATTAAAATGCATACTTCCATATGGAATCACGAGTGGGTTGCCCGCCCGATGTAAACCGAGCATAAGTCTGAACTATGAATGCACATGCACATGCAATGTGAATGCAATGAACTGTCAAGGAAATAACTTACCTCACAGCTCAGGCGTGTGGTCGGGCTACGCAAAAGTCACGTTTAATACAAAGTTGGATTAAGGTTATTTAATTGAGTGGACTTTTTTTTTCAAATAGTGTTGGAATAATAATAATTTAAAAAGACACTAAGTCAAAACAAAAAAAAATGTTTATACCTAAATTCTGTCGCCGACTGCTGCCGCGGCAAGCTCGCGTTATCCTTTTTCGCACGTGTAAACTTTTTTTTTTGCGGGAGAATCCTCTTGGAGATCTGCACCTAGCCGGGCGGCACAGGTGAGAATGCCAAATTTCTACTGACTTAAGCCCCTCCGTGTTCTTCTTGCACCATTTAGCCGGGTGGGCAGGAACGGCCTTTGCAATGCTTCTACCCGACCCGTCAGGTGTTGACCCCTCATCAGGGCCCCGACTCGTGGTCTGAAGAGGGAAGACCTTGGCCCTCTCTGACGAATTGATGGAAGGCGCAATCAACACTAATGCGCCTTAACCACGTAGGCGACAAACATGTGTCAAACCGTGTCCATCGCACGCCTTTTTTTTACTGTGGACATCCCTTATGGATACACCACCCTCTCGGGGGAGAGAGTGCGTTATGTCCGACTCGCACGGCCTAAAACCCCACGGTGTACGTCTGCCGCTATAGTTGGGGCGATACGAAATCTCTATAGACTTCATCGTGCCGTCCCAGCGGTAGGCTCAGCAACAAAAGTGCCGCCGCCGGGGCCCGACTTGTTAGGAGATAGTCGTGTACACACCGGCCGTCTCCTCCGTCCGCTGGACCTGTGCAATGGAAAGATAGGCCCCCCGACCCATCTTCCCTAGCCCGGTTATGGTGGGAGAAGGCGGATAAACTGCCGCCTCCTCCTGCCTGTCCTCCGTTGGCGGAGACGGTCACTTTGAGGGTCGTCCTCACGGACCCTCTCCGCCACTTCCTTCTGCGAGACTACTTCCTCGCAGAAGGAGGCAACAGCATTCCACACATTCTCGCTGGTGAGCATGGCCGCAACCTCAGCCAGACAGACTCAGACAGAGTGTGCTGCGCGGTATCCGGGTCAGTGCCGCACTGATAGCATACGGCGGTCGGCTCCCTGCGTGCTATCCGGTGCAGGTACCAACCGAAGCACCCGTGCCCGGTCAGCACCTGCACCAGACAGAATGTCAGGGAGCCCCACTTCCTTTGATACCATTCCGGCAGGACCGGGCGAACGGCGTCGATCGTGTATCGACTGTAACGCGCGTCCGCCAGGTCCTGACTCCACCTCTCCAACATCTACTCCCTCACACTTCTCCTTCTTTCCTCTATTTCTCTGGGAGCTAGAGGCTCTCCAATTCGTTTCTTAGCCACCGTATACTGACTTTTATAAAGCAAGTATTCAATACGTATTTAACTTTTTTATAATAACACGATGTAAGTTTTACATTAATAATCCAAAATTTTAAATGGACCTATTGGGTTAATACTTGTTTTCTTGTGTTTGTAATTGTCGGGACCAGATTAGTATGAAAGATCGCATTAGTAAGATAGTAATTTTTTTTTTGTTAAAAAATCCATGCGAAGCCAGGGTGGGCAGTATTCACATAAATTAATAATCCAAGTAAATAATATTGTAGACGCGAAATTGTTACTTGGACGATACATAATTTAATCTGCGAACTAATTTGTGTCAATCGATTGATATTGTTGTTTTAAGTAGAGTATAGGTTGTTTGTGTAACTAGACACATGTGTATGTTGCAGCGTCGAGTCCCATTACCTTACGACTACCGAGAGTGCATCGTCTTCGAAGTCGACAGATGTCTCTGACACGGTAAGTGTGTGCCGAAAGCAATCGACATAAGGACCAAGGACGACATTGTATCTAAGTGTTAAAGTTCTGAGTGTTTTGACATACATTATATAATAAATATATATATATAACATAATATATAACCCGAAATAATGTCGTATTAATAATATAATAATGTCGTTTAATTCGATTTAAAAAAACTCTTCGTTTTGAATAAAAAAGAAATTACCGAATATATGTAAACACATCACTTCAGAATGGATGTACCTATTTGGTTACTTCATTTTTGTTATCAGGACAAGTTTTGTATGGAAGAATATGCTTAAAAAATTAGACGAAATAGTGAAAAATCTAGGTTAAAAAATCTTTATATATATAATTCTTCTATCCGTGTGTTTGTGACTGAACTCCTTCTAATCAGCTGGGCCTAGTTTGATGACGCCCCTCTCTGTGCATCCACTATAAACGAATGTAACTATTTATGTTTTGTAAAAATATATAACATGAAGGGATAAACAATATAAAAATATTTATGATAAAAAGATAAGCCAGATCGAGTTTCTTGTCGGTTCTTCTCGATGACTGGGTTGTTTTCCGAACCGGTGGTAGCTTTGACGTTCATAAGCGCCTTCTCAGGGCCTAAATTGAATAAAGAATATTTTTATTTTGAGTTTGATACATTTTTTGTGTGTGTTGTAGTGGATTCGATAATGGTTTAGATTTATATGAATTTTACCTTAGTTATTAGTTTAGACCACAGGAAATTTTGGCCTGTATTAGTGAACCATATAATCTTCTTCTATAAATATTAATTAGTACGAGAGAAGAATAGTAATCTTTAACTAATTTGGTTGAACGCATTAATCTCAAGAACTACTGGTCCGATTTAAAAAAAGTCCTTCAGTGTTAGATAGCTCATTCATCGAGAAAAGCTATTGGCTATATATCATCACGCTAAAAGCAGTGGGAGCGGAGCACCAATTAAGAATGTTTCAAAATCGTTTTTTTTTTCTTTTGAGTGCTTCCGCTGCGTGTTAGCGTTAGTCCAAAGTAACTACTTCACGCGGACGAAGTCGCGGGCAGAAACTAGGATGATAAATAAGTTTATACAGTATACTTTCGTCTGTTTAAATAGTCGAATATATAAAACTAGCGAGTCCGGCAGTCGTTGTCCCGCTCTGATTATAAAAAAATCCTGGACAAATTATATACCAAAACGTTCCTCATGAATCACTTTATCCACTGGTGAAAACCGCATGAAGATTCGTTTAGTAGTTTTTGAGTTTATCGCGAACAGACAGCCAGACAGACGCGGTAGAGGACTTTGTTTTATACTATGTAATCTATACTATAATAAAACTGTAGCAAGGTCAAATCTGTACATTAAATATTTTTTGAAAATTTTGATCGGGGCAGTCTTTGTTATCGATATAGAAGCCAAAAATAATCTTTTTACAATTTTTGTCTGTCTGTCTGTCTGTCTGTCTGTCTGTCTGTCTGTCTGTCTTTCTGTCCCTGTGAACACGCATCACGCTGAAAGTACTGAACCGATTTTAACGAAACTTGACACAATAATAACTAATATTCCAAGGTTACATTTAGGATACTTTTTGTCCCATAAAACGCAAGGGGTTCTCCAGGATAACGAAAGACAATACATTGTAGTTAATGTAACTAGACTTTTTTGCGACACCTTAGTACAAGAGCCAGGAATGTTGGAAGAACGAGAATTTTAGAAAAGCTGGTTCTTTAAAATGAAGATATATTATGCCCTTCCAAACAGAATTCACTATACCTGGTAGCCGGTTAACGTTATGTTTTTTAATGCGCATCACACCTTTACAGGTTAAAATTTTGGGATATAAATAATTTAAGGAACATTTTTTTTCAGTAACTTTTAAACGCTATTAAAAACATGAATTTATCACTACCAGACAATTTTGTTATTGATAATAATATGCCCGATGATATTCTTTATAAATAAAATAATTCATTTCAAGTCATTTTATTTTTTCCATTGCAAAGAACATATTTCATTTTATTAACCATTATGATATTGACATTTCACCGTAAACGATAAACGTAGACATATGACTTGAGACTGAGGTCATCTTGAACACATGCGTCTATGCGGGAGGGTGGGTATCCATAAGGGATTTCCCCACGTTAAAAAAAAAAAAAGGCGCTTCCGCAATTATCGCTATTTTATCATACATAAAATGAGGTCAACATATCAATGCAGTTGCAGTATCTAGCTCTAAGTTTCTAAACGTTTTCAAAGCATTAGCCGGTTTTAATTGGGGTGTTCATCCATAACATTTAGTTCGTTTATACTTCAATATTACACGCAGTCGAATCGACTATGCCAGCTTTCTTTATGATAGTAGTGCTCAAGTTAACCTCTATAAACTTGAAAAAGTCCAAAACCAGGCCATGAGAATTATCGGGGGTTTCATTAAAGTACCCCAATCCATGTTATGGAAAGCGAATTGAGCATATGTCAGTTACATCTTAGGAGACAATATTAAGCTGGCAAAATTCTATTTAAATTTAAGTCATTCGAAAAGAACGAACTAACTAATGTATCAGAAGAACTGTCCACCTCTTTCCAATCACTCTATTGGCGTAAAAGAAAAAGACCACTATTTTTGCTCAATATAAAAATACTCCAAGTCAAACAAGTATAAAACATGATATATGTCTTCAATATATAAATAAATATTATCAAAATTTTGTTAAAATATACACTGACGGATCTAAAGCTGGAAATTATTTAGGAGCCGCATTTTTTGAGTCAAATTCCAAAACTTTTATGAAATTTCAAATTGATGAAAATATTTCAAATATGCACACTGAATTAGTAGCAATTGCAGAGGCCTTATCATTTGCACAATCAACTGTGTCCATTAAGATTGTTATTTTATCTGATTCAAAAAACGTTCTTCAACACGTAGCGCGATGTACCTCGACTTTTCGAGGAATACCGATAGCCTACATACACTATTTTGAAGCCTAGATTTCAAAGCAAAGAACAAAGTAATTGTTATTCATATAGGTATAACTGGGAATGAAAAAGCTGATCTTTTAGCTAGAGAAGGATCCTCCGAAGGTGCTCCTATTAATATTTACCAACTTACTTGGATGTATGCTCAGTATTTAAAAATAGCTGTTACTCGCATTGGAAGGAATACTTTGATGAGCGTTCTAAAACAAAACGAATATGGTACAGAACGATTCAGCCACGCTCCTTAAGGTCACCATGGTTTGATGACAGTACGATTTGCCGTCGGGGAGCAATCACAGGAATAAGATTACGCTCAGAACACATCCCATGTAAAAAGTTCGCCTACCTGATGCGTATAGTACTATCACCACTCTGCCAGAGTTGTGAGCTCATCGATGATGTGTACCACATCCTGGCAGAATGTGTTCGAAACGAAGATATTAGATCTCGGCTTAATGCCTCTGGTTCGTTACACACTGGTTTGTACAATTCGTTATTGTCTGACCCAACTTCGAAAGATGCTAAAGAATTGTACAAAATTAATATAAGTTAATATATAAGCGACTAAGTCTTCATTAAAATAATAATAATAATAATAATAATATTAAAATTACAGCTATCTCAACATTGTTTGGACATACTTTATTTTATTTACAAAAAAATAGCATCGGGCACATTATTGTTAATAACAAAAATGTCTGGCAATGATAATTTCATGTTTTAGTAGCGTTTCTAAGTTAGTAAAAAACAAAACATTCAAAAATTATATAAAAATCAATATTTTTGCCTGTAAAGGTGCGATATGCAGTAATAAACGCAACGTTTACCGACAGCCAGGTAGCCCGCACTCTGTTCGGAAGAACATAAAGATATATAAAAGCTGGCTTATTTTCTTTTTCGAAACCGTTGCTAGCTCTTAGACAAATAGTTACAGGCAAGTGACATTTGACGCGTCGTGCTCATATCTTTTTAATATTTATATTTTTCTTCAATACAATGGAGTGTGAAAAAGTTTTAATACAAGTTGAAAATAGTTATGATATTATTCAGTGTTTCATTTATCATTATTTTATTTTATGAATACATTTTATCGTTTAATTTACAATTTAACTCTATCAACTTGATATTTTATAATGTCAACTCTACTGACTGTATAGTAAACGTCTACAAAAAAGGGAAAGGAACTTCGTTAGAAATTGGGGGTCCATACCTTTAAAGCTTTTTTTTCACATTACCACCAATATATGTTGGTTGCTACGAACGGGTTGTAGGCTTATTTTAAAAGATTTCTCTCATACCATCTGGGTATATGTTTGATTGAGTCCCTTGATAGTTTGGATTCACAATTGGAAACCGATGGTGTGGCTGCAATAAGGTTTTAGTAACCTATATTAAAATTTTTCGCGTTTAAAAATACAATTGACACCAGTGATAACCGTTTTGGTGCAGACGAAGTTGCACGGGTCAGCTAGTGATATATAAAAATCTGACATTCTAGTAACATAGTCAATAAAATATGTACTGAACCGTAACTCGGTTTCAGACCTCGATATAAAGGGAAATGTTGTTCTGTCACACTGAAGCTTTAAGTGAACCAACCTTTTCCCGAAAATTAATCACCATAACTTTGGAATATTCGAAATATTTCTATAGCATTTGCCCGTATCTGTTCTTGGATAGTTATCTGAAGACTGAATCGTACAGTTTGTAGTAATTATGTGTATTATCATTAAGCTGAATAATACAGCAAATAATTATTTTAAAAATTCGTTTCTTTTTAACTATCAATTTTTATAAACTGAAAAATAATTTAATAGTATGTATTTATGTAAAATAGAAAACCGCCACTTCTAATATTCTTACTGTTATAGTTTGTAATCGTTGCGTCTACAGTAAATAAAAATAAATTAATAACATAAAAAACAACCCATCCTTGCTACGGCCTATGGCTTCATTATAATTTAATATCAGATTAGACCTATACGGTCTTATTACAAAAACAAAAATAAAGACGGCTATAATACGAGTTTTACTAAGCAGTGCCTAAAATTTAAAATCTAGTTGAATTCATGTTTAAAACACTTTATTACAAAAGCGTGTCCAAGCGGTCTCTAACTAAACATTTGATTTAAGTTTTTTATGCAAGCAACTCTGAATATCATTCGTTCAATTCGATCTCATCATTCAAAAACGTTCCATTACATACAGCTATTTTGGAAACAATTTTAATTTATGAATAATAATTTTGATCGGATCTTCACTACGAAAATTTATTTATGATACCTTAAATTTGTTATCATTACTGTAATATTTTAGTTAAAAGAAAATGATGTATAAAATAAGCAATTTATAAAATTTATATATTACATGAAAGTATGTAAGGTAGAACAACAGTATAATGACAGATTAAATACACTGACAGATGTCAGTATTGACAAATAGTAGTTATGATTTACCTGTGAACGTCTAAAATTGTTTAATTTATTTACTTCTCCCAAATTAATTATACCCACGAAATCCATAATTTATTATGAAACTTCTTTTGCCGCCACATAGAGATACAGTTAATTACAACAGTAGAATAAGAACTGTCAACTTAGACAAGTGTTAGAGAATATATCAATTAAAATAATATCCACATGTAAACAAGGGTAAGACACTCTTTTGTGATAAAACTTTTTTTAAGTAAGCGTTGAATGCGTATTTATCTTTTTTGTAATAACACGGATTAAGTTCTAAAAAATATCCTCCGTACATAGACCATTTCACACCAAATTAATGGCATAACTCTTTGCCACTATCTTTAGACAAAAACTTCCCATTACACAGATCGGTTCCTTTAGTATATCCAGAGAAATAAATGAAATCTAAAATAAGATTAGATACGTGCTTTACGGTTTCCTAAAGAAATTTAACTTACAAACATAGATTTTACGTATCTGTGAAATATGATTGTAACTGAATACGTAATGCCTCTAGGCGTGTGTAGGTACTTAAATATCCCCAAAGAGCGTCTGACGAGTGTGAACGAAACAAAGAAGGTGTCATGTTAAAACTCAAGTGAAATGTATTATTCAGTGGCTGCCTTACAAAGACAATTTGGCTTTTGTTCGAGTCTGGTGTAGGACGAAGATCGCACTGTGCGCGCGCCTTATGAAATGTTATTCGTTAACGTGGTTACATTGTTACACCGAATGCCTATTCCGTGTTTCGTTTGTAAATATTATATGTTCCTAAACTGCAGGATTTTTAAAGTATAATTCTGAATGAGCGTTGATATAATGTGCTGATTAATACTTTAATTTTTAATTAAGGGGCTCACCTCGGTGATGGCCTATCTTTTAAACATTTTTAAGGTTTTTTTTGACAACCAGTAAAAAGATGGAACTTTGAGGTTTTTATTATTTACTTATATGTATTTTAAAAGCATGCATATAATTTTTTAGCAAAATATATCCAATAGAGCGTGAGTTATAATACTTTGAACACACCCGTTTTGAAAAATTCGCTTCCGAAGCTCAATTCCTCCATGACTCCGGCTGATTGTCTTATCTGAAATAAAGAAACGGCGTTTTAATCTATAGGCTCGTGTCGTGCTGTGGTGATGGTTTAGTGGCTTGACCCGTGGAATTTCAATTCGATGACAGGTTCGAACCCCAGTATATACAAAGAAATTTTTCGAAATCCGCGAACACTTACTAAAACTATGGACTGGCGGTCGATATAGGAAAATATCGTAAATGTTTTTGTAGTGCAACAGTACGTGAGAAAATATACAAGTGTGGACTTCTCGGAGCTTGAAATCGGCAATACGTTTTGGGCTTGCGTTGTAATTATTCCCAAAACTTCCTTCGCGAAGAGGCCTGTCGCTCTGCAGTGGGTTGCTTACAGGCTGATTTGATTATGATGATTCTTTGCTTTACTAGAAGATAACAAAAAGATGAACTTTAAATATAATAGTATAATACTATTGCTTCCATTTTAAGTATGCGACGTGTTTAATATCCTGCTTTCGGCTCAATAAATACATTCGTCTTCTTGTTACGTACTTTGAAAGAGGAAGATCAGAAATGGCTTATAATGATTTTAAAATGTCAAATTCAAATTATGTATAAAGCCTTAGTAGTGTGGCCACTATTTATATAATACGAAAATGTTCCCACGATTAAGTTTATAGAAAAGAATTCACATTGTAATTTACATTATGGCTATTATAGAATATGAATTTGTCATTTTGAATCCAATATTTAGATATTTCTGCAATCGTTTTGCTCCTATAAAATAGGTAATTACGGGGTTCGGCTTTTTTGCAGCTTTTCTACAAAATAGGTTGTGTCCAATGTTGTCCTATATAATAGTCCTCAGTTAGCTTTATTTAAGCTCCTTTTAATATTATGAACGAAGATTCATACAGTCATTCAATCTTCTCTCTTTAAAAATGAGAAAAACAAAAATGCAAATAAAATAATGAAACGAAAACAACAAAAATATTATAATACGTAGATACTTTATCGTATTACAAAATGAAATTCCTGTCTTTGTGCCAATACGTTAGCATAAAACTGGATATCCGTTCGTGCTGCATTTTGAACGTAATTTTCTACAGGGTAAGGAATATTTTTATTTAACATACACATTTGAATAGTACAAGGCTTAATAGTTTTAGAGCCAATTACTTATTCATTCGATGCACATTGGGTCACGTATGTTAGTGCCCAAGCGCAACGTGAATACTGGCACCGTTTCCGTTAAAAGATGTCTGTACCAAACTTTTTTTAATTATTGTTTGTTAAATCTCTATCTAAATGTATTAAAGAAGAAACGGTACAGATACATCGAATAAGAGACAAACAAGCTATACTTTCATTTTTGAAATAGATGGAATTTTGTTCAAATTATTTCTCTATAAATCCATGTCAAATTACATTTAATTTAATAACGCAACGACTCTATAATGGTTCCTGAGAAGCACAACTTCAGCATACATTAAGTTAGCTACGGTACTTGCTGTAAATTTAATATCAGAAACTTTGGCACAGGCGAGTGTTGAATTCAAGCTTCGATAGGTACCCGTATGAGAATATTATGAAATGCTTTAGCTAAAATCAGAGATTTCGATTTTGACACAAAATATTAAACATTGATAATAAAATGGTGATTATATAAATTTTCAATTAACCTTTTGCCAATTATTGTGGAGATAATTAATTATTTATTGGTATTTGTAAAATATTGCTATTGGTAAAATAATTTTCAAAATCGGTTTAGTTGTTCCTGATATTACCTCACAAACTTTACCTCTTTATAATTTAGTATAGATATATATACCTTTAAGTAACTATTAAGATTAAATTACCTTTATCAATTCAAACAACAATTTTAAACATAAATTTTGTTTGTACACGCTGAAGGAAAATTATAAATATCAACTCCAACATCGAAGGGGACGGGAAATAAACGCAATTCTTAATGTCCGTAAAATTTTCAAACAAGACCCAACTTCGTCATTAGCGTGTGAATTATCGCAGTCTCCTCGGCGTCATTTGTGAAGTTTGGACCCGTATTGAGTCTCAGGGGTGAGTTCTTTTTAAAACAATTTCGCTCACGGCGACGGTCGGAAGCACGGTCACGTAGCTACTTGGTTTGTTAAAAATTATTCCCTAACATTAACAAATGTGTTTGATACATATTTCTTGTATACCTGCATATATTGCTATTGAAGCCTACAGATTTGCATGAACCGAAAAAAATGTCTGTTTTTCCTTCAAATTGTACTAGATATTGCTAGTAAGCGACTTTTATCATTACCTAATTCAGTTTAAATTTTCTATTATTTCTCTAGATACGTAGTTTATATGTAAGTGTAGAATTTTCACTGTGTTATGAACCTCTATTGACGATTTTCTCGGTTAGGTTAGCAGTGCTACAGGAATAAACTAGTGCCTTAGTTGACGCGTGCAAACATAAATTTTTTTACCGTTATTTCTTCACGTATGATTCCCGTGTGTTTATTTATTTCTGTAGGTCAAAAGCAATTTAGCAATAAAATTAAATTGTAAATCTGTATTGTTAAAACAAATTGTTATAACAAAAACTGTGTCATAAATATATATAAGTGTGTAAAATAATAAGTGAAATAATAGAATCAACTGGATAATAACAAAAACAAAATAACAGGTTAAAAACATATGCGCCGGTAATAGTTTGATACGTTCATATAGCTATTTTGAATTATATTCTTTTACTAGCGGTACCCGCAGAATCGCACGTATTTATTTTAAATGTATCAAAGAAATATAATAATTATAGAAATACTCCTTAAAAACAATTGTAAGTACGACACGCACGCCACGTACAGTAACATGTAGCGTATACATTATATATATAAATACTAACAGTGTGTGAAATGAGGGTTATTATCAGCAACATATTTGGAACCTTAACCCACCATATAACTACGTCAGTACTAACTTACACTGTATAAGGAACTAATGAAACAATGACTTGTTATTGATATGTTACTATAATGTTATTATAATGATATTGATTGATTGATTGAATATGTTATTATAATGATATAGTATGCCTATATTGTCAATAAGTAATACATTTATGGTCTAATATCTTATCTTATCTAGACCTTTTCTATGTTCAAAGTTACTATTAATAATTATAATATCGAATTGTAAACAATGAATGAGCTGACGTCTTGAAACTCCTTGGGACTCCGGCGCTTTCACTGACCTAGCGAAACGCAACAATGCAAGCATTATTACTTCACATCGGTTTCCTATGAGAGGGTGGTACTACTCCGGGCGAGCCAACCCATTCACGCTGAAACCAGTAATAGCTACAGCTTGGCTCTACCACCTACTAATTATATATTTATTCTTGGAGTCCAATACAACCCACATCTAATGCACATGTTTACATTGAACATATTATTGCTAAATTTCATACAGACGAAGTCGTGGGTAACAGCTAAAATAGAATAACCTAAATTACTTTCTATAAGGTCAGCTATCTGCCAGTGAAAGTCCTGTGAAAATTGGTCTAACCGTTTTCGAGATAGCACTGTGGGCGAATCCACAGTTAACAGCTAGTCTAAATTAAAATAAACTAAATTCTTTGTTACGATGCCCATTATTTGTTAGTTAAAGTCCCGTGAAAATCGGTCTAACCGTGTTGAAGATAGCATTGCAGACGAAGCCGCGGTTAACAGCTAGTCTAAATTAAAATAGACTAAATTTCTTTTTATAATGTCCGCTATCTGCCGGTTAAAGTTAGGTAAAAATCGGTTGAACCGTTTTGAAGATAGTACTGCGGGCAAAGCCGCAGTTAATAGCTACTCTAAAATAAATAGATTACATAGCTTGTTATGATGTCCGCTATCTGCCGATGAAAATTCTGTTAAAATCGGTCCAACCGTTTTGCAGGTAGCACTGCGGACAAAGCCGCGGTTAACAGCTACTCTAATTTAGAGTAGCCAAAGCGACCTGCTGTAATTTCAGCTATCTACCAATGAAATGTCCGTCAAAATCGATCCAGTTGCGTCGTGTTGAGTAGTGAAGGCATGCAATTGTTACGCACAAATAAGCAACACAAACAAACAAATTCACATTTGCATCTATAATATGAATAAGGATTTAGATATTCTATATCTATTAATAGTGTGACAATAAGTCAATACACAATACATACTAATACGCCGGATACCTAACTCCCCCCCCCTCTTCCCCACTTCCCCTTCTCCCAAATACAGGCTGGCAACGCACTTGCAATTCCTCTGGTGTTGCAAGTGCCTATTGACGGCGGTGATCGCTTAACATCAGGTGACCCATCTGTTCGTTTGCCTCCTATGATATAAAAAAACATGTTTTTTTTATTTATCGCGGTATCTAATTACTATAAATATTAAATTAAATTAAATCAAATCAAAAATACTTTATTCAGTTTAGGCCCTAGTACGGCGCTTATGAACGTCAAAACTACCACCGGTTCGGAAAACAACCCAGTCATCGAGAAGAACCGGCAAGAAACTCGATCGGGTACATCTTTTTAACATACTTTTTAAAGATTCTACTTTATAATAAAAGTTTTGTTATTAGCATAACTCTAAATGTAATATATTTGATTAAGATTTGGCTTAAAATTGCTTACTAATAAATGTCAATTTCTAATAACAACTTGAACACATTCAATAACTGAGGAGAACTTGTAAGGAATTCACTAATTAACTTCTTCTCATATTTCTTTTGTATATTAAAATAATCATTGATGAAGTTACTATGTACATGAAACCTAACTATATTTATATCTGCTGTACACATGAAAACAAAATTTCTATAAACAATGCTGCTTGTGTAAAAGGAACTATAATAGATTGAACATAAACCGAGGTTCGCTCTTTGTATAAGATAACTTTTAATTGAGTTTTGTAACATCCTTTCACGAACTTTCATGTAACTCTGTTTTTTTTTTATTTCTTTTTCTGTGAACATTTTAAGATTAGCTCTTATGGAAAATTAGTGGTTGTACATTTTTTTAAATTCCTTATAAGATAACAAGCTGTTACCGGTGACTTCGTCTGCGTTGCTTATTATATTATTAATATATATTATGTACAGAAGAAGATAAACATAAAAACAATTGAAAGTATATTTTTATTTCGCTAACAATTTTTTTTAGTCTTGGTTGTGCTTATAACAATCAATGTTTCTTAAAATTTTAATAAGTCTACTATATTGAATGACGATCAGGCGTTTTTTTTGGCTAAGGACCACTTGTCCGAGAAGTAAAACTTAAAAAAGTGATAAAAAATTATGCAGTAATTTTTGCGTGATGCGCGTACAACCGTATACCTCTATAATTATATTTATATAAATAATACGTGAATACACTGTATTAACTTCTGCATAATATATATAATAATTAATTCATCATTGTTTTACCTACTTGCATATATCATATTAAGAATTGACGTATATTAATGAAATTGTTAGCACTCTCTGTACTACTATTGACTTACTATTGACTACCGCGGGGGTGTTACTAATGACCTGACACGCCATTGGTCAAAAGTTATCGGCCGGTCGTAACTTGACTGAATGTTATAAAAGGCGAGTCTGTCAGGGACATTCTTGCTCGATCGTCTCTCTGGAAGGTTGTATTGCGTGATTATTGCGGGAGTTCTTTTCAATTTACATTGTTATTTGTATTTCTCTGGGTCTTTATGATTTATTGTGTTACTTGAGTTATTTAATATTTGATGTGAGTCTTCGTGTTGAGATATGTAGTTGTGCTATTATTTTTTATATAAATCCATTTCTGGTATCTAACATCAGAAGTGGGATTTATTTTTAATTCGATTTAATTCTGGTATTTCTAATAATATACACTTCATAGGTTTATTAAATAGTTATTCAATTTAGGCCCCGAAAATGTCCTCATGAACGTTAAAACTACTACCGGTTGGGAAAACAACCCAGTCATTAGGAAAACCCGGCATGTCACTCGATCGTGTTTATTTTTTTAACATACATATATTCCAAAATGTTACAATCATTTTTAGTGGATGCACAAAGAGAGAAGTGTCAATTCTAGGCATCATCTTCGTTGACATGTTGATCCATCTTTGAACACGAGATGTTGTTCTGGTAAATTTATACAATCAAATGGAACACAAACAGCGGGAGCATAAGACACATTTTATTTAAATCTAATTCAATAAAAGGCTTACAAATATAATCCCAAATAATTCTTGTATGACTGCCCGCTAATTACATTGAAATCACAACTGTGTTTATTACATACTAGACTCTGCCCACGACTTCCACAGCGTAAGCTCTCAAAAGGAAAAAAATCCCGATTTAGAAACATTCTTCATTGGTGCTCCTCTCCTATTAGTCTTGGCGTGATGATATATAGCCTATAACCTTCCTCGATAAATGAGCTATATAACGTTGAAAGAATTTTTCAAATCGGACCAGTAGTTCCTGAGATTACCCCTACAACTTCACAAACTTTACCTCTTTAAAATATTAGTATAGATTCACAAATTTCTATTTCTGTAATGATCAAAATTTTCGTCCACATTGATGTCAATGCTCTTTTTAATTAACTGAACTGAAATTGTCTTCTCCATTTTAAGGCTAAAACTCTGATCAGCAGTATTTACATGACAGATATTTAATGAACCAAGTAATCTCTTCACTTCGAAATTAAGTCGTTTTGAATTAAAAGATGCAAAAAATTCAATTAAAATACTTAGAGTAAAGTGGAAGGAGCCCAATTAAAACTATGTCTTCGTTAGGCAACAGACGGTTAAGTGAATAGACAGGAAGCACTGAAGGCACTTTGACAAATTAAAGCTACTGGGATTTCGAATACTTAGAAATTTTAAACATTTTCGCGATTGATGGATTTGTGCAATCTCGTATAATATGATTACTGAGATTTTTAAGACAACTAGGAGGTGTCTCTTACTTCATTCTCATAAAAATGGTTTGGTTTCTTCATTGGAATTATAGTTTATAACTATAACTTTAAAATTACTATAAACCCTTCACGAATTTTTTAACGATTTTAAATGACCACTTTTAATTTTATCATTACTGCCTAGCAAGTAAGTATTACACTTACTTAATATGTAACCTAAATAATATTTTGGAAATAACCCTATCTGTCAATAAAAGTCTTATTAAGATTCATTAAGACGTTTTGGAGATTTGCGTGAACAAAAACAGATACTTTGATTTTATTTATATGTATGGATTATCAAAAAAAAAATCAGATTATTCACTTATACCTTTTGAGTCGAAAAAAAAAAATACAAAGAAATTGAATTTAATGTATATCCATTTTCGTTCCAAATATTACTAGAAGTTAGTGTTTTTAGCATCAATTACCAACACATTTAATAATCAAACTTCAATAATTAGTATGTTAATTGACTATAACAATTATTCAATTGTTTCGAAGTGTTAAAAAAAGTGTATATAGTAAATGAATGAATATGTTACGAAGCCTAAAAACACTTGTAGAATCGAGGGCATTGAGGCTATATCTTAGCATGTTTTTGTCCAACGTGTCAGTAAAATAAGCGCAGTATGGCACACGGCTTTTTGTTCCGACGATAAATGACACTTCTTCACAGAGAACACGTTGTACGGTGACCGCTGCCGTGTTTATTGCCTAAAACCGACGACCACTAAAAGAGATTTATTAACACTTTATTTTGGGCTTGTTTACGTTTGTAGACGTTTAGAATGTTGCTACCAAACCAAGGGTATAAATAAAACCAGACAATTCCACCTTATGTTAAGATTATCTCATCCAGAATAGATCTAATCATTTGGGCTTCGAAATACATTGAAGTAATTAAATATTCTCGTATATATTTTTTTATTCTTCTCAGATATTACAAAAGGTTAGGTCTAAAATCGGCAGTGTTAGTAAAATTGGTATCGTCCAGTAATATTCGATCTTAACTCATTATTTTTTTAAATTTCAAAATTGTTGATTTTTTTTGCCACAGATTGGATCTCTATAATCTTTAAATATAATGTTTTTGAAAAACAAAAACTAACGTATACATTTTTTTTACTGAGAACACTAGAACTGAAAGAAAATCGATTAATGTAAACGTACTTAGATTTTTTTCTTTACCTATTAATATGTAGACTGTATATTTATTGTAAGAATATATACGATACCCAAGTATGTATTTATGTATATAAAAATGGATGATGATGATATGTGTGTGTTCTATAAACTTCAACTACTATCAACATGGCTCACCTCAGTGTTTTTTTAATGGAAAAGAATTTATTGTAACTATTTTATTATAATTTGCCACGAAGCGGCGCTGGTCTATATTTTTTATACACTTTTATATACGGTACATTTTATATCGCAATTTAACGCAAACCAAGACGCGAGCAGTATATAGTTTATAATTGTCTTCGATACGAAATTGACCCCTAGATTATACGTTAAAAAAAACATGCGACGTCATTTTAAAGAGGTGTAAATTACTTTCTTCAACGAATGTTAATTAGAATTTCATTGATTCAAGCTAAAAATTCGAGCCGTTTAACGGAACGATGAAACCCAAGTTGTTACTGAGTTATTTAACGTTAAATAAATATATCCAGTGATGTAGAAAAACAACACAAAGGCACCTTTTATCTGACCTCGGATGAAAAAGACGAAAATAAATAAATCCAATAATCCCAGAGTCGTCGACTGTCTTTGATCTCTTGGTTTTGTTCGTATTTGCCATTTATTCTCGAATGTTCTTATTTCTTGTCGTTGACGTTGTGTGATAACGTTTTAAACTTAATAAAATAATGAATTGAATAATAAAAGATTATGAGAAAAACTTAAGTGAAAATTTGTGAGCAATAATATTTTAGACTTTAGTCACGTTCTAGTAGTGTTTCGTTACACTATCTCGCTTTGAAATTCATACTCGAGAGAAAAGAAACTTTGTAACATTCTTTTCAGGTTGAAAATACTGATAATATTTAACCATTTTATCGTTATAGTATTGATATATGTTTTAGGCTGTGTTATTGTTATTCAGTTAAGCTTAAAACCGATACGAAATGGTTTTATAATTGATCTAATTTAGTAGCCTCGAATCTGATTTTAAAATGGGGTATACATTTTTAACGTTTGCTTTTGGACCTGTTTATAAGCATTTATGTAAAACAAATATGTATTATTATATGTTATTATATTGAAGCTTTTGGTAACGTCATCTAACATGTCTAGTATGTAGCTGTCGCAAAATCTTAAAGTTTTATATAATGCGAGAATAATAGACACCTAATTTGTTAAAAGTTTTTAATTTAATAGAAAAGCAATTTAACTGGGCTTATAGGGAATATCGAGGTGAAACAAAAACACGTAAAACTATTAATCATACCGTCATCGCTGAAAAAAAAACAATCGTATCAAAACTTATATTCTTTTTTTGTCACTTGTAGATTGTGCTTGACCACAATCTCAGCTAACTTTAAATGATAATATGGCTGAAGGTGATAATAGTACAAAACACGCTAATACTAATACAAAAGTGCAACCACCTAAACACATCTACAGGTTCTTGTAATGTTTCCAACATAAAGTTAGTGGCTAAGGTGGCATTACAAAGTTGTACCACCATGTGCTATAATGTTCATGTCATTACGATCATATGGTCGACATGACCTTCATGATTTGCCATAGCATGGTGGTAGAACTTTATTATAGTTTTATTATATTATGTAATGCCATCATACTGCCGCGCAAATCATAAACGCAATAAAGAGAATGTTAACGGTTTCGAGAAAAATGCGGTATGACTTGAAATTTTTATTTGTGACTACCTGCAATTCGTTACGCAAAGATGAGTATATATACATATATATATATATATATATCTCTATATATATTTACTAATATTTGCATAACAAATTGCAGGTAACCGTAAATTCAATTTCAAATTTTACCGCATTTTTCTAGAAACCGTTAACATGCTCTTTACTGCTTTTATGATTTGCGCGGCAGCATTGAAGTAAAGATACCTTCACTGACAGCTATAGAATCATATTTATGTTGACCGACGTGATATCCCTTACACTCGTATTTTCTTTATTTTTCTACGCTATATTTTCTAATTTATCAAACTAACAGGCCCATGAGGCGATACAATTCAGTCGTCATGAGTAGTAATGTCTATTTACTAGCTCCTTTCATAGAAATATGATATGTGATTGCAGAAAAAAGAAACGACACTCTGTTATGACGCCTTCTATAACTAAAATTAATGTTTGAACCAAAACAACAAATATAATATATGTCACTTTATATGGTCGTGACTGTGACTGATACAATTCTGTTCATCATTAATTTATGTAATGCTACTTTTTGCTCTCGACTTCGCTTGCGTTTACGTAAATGTGACCTATCCCTCAGGAGCCACACGTTTGTGGCTGGATGAAAGTTACTCTATGTCTTTTTCTATACCCCTTGAAATATGTATGCAAAATTTCACGATGATCGGTTGTGTAGTTAAGGCGTGAAGCATAATAAGCAAACTCCCATCTCCCATCTCCCACCTCCCTTCCCCTCTCCCCTTTCCCCTCTCCTTCCCGCTCCCTCAAACACAGGCTGGCAACGTACTTGCAATTCCCCTGTGTTGCAAGTGTCTATAGACGGTGGTGATCACTTAACATCAGGTGACCCACCTGTTCGTTTGCCTATTATGATATAAAAAAAACTTACATACTCATTTATAATATTAGCAAGAATTTCCTTTTATACCCTTTGATTTAAAATTAAAAAAATCTTTTACGTATTTTGTTAAATGCGAAATTTAATACAACTATTATTATAAGACTATAAAAAAGTAAATTAAATACGTCAGTGCTCGAGTCATCCACTAAATTCTCGTTTCTGAACTCTGTAGTACTCATAAAAAGTACTCTGGCGATAAAAATCTGACGTAAAACTTCATGAAAAGAAGTGGGGATAATTGAAAAACCTGATCTCTCATTAAAATCTCTCGGCCCCGTCCGTTTTGGAATTAAACATGGCGCCATATCGCAGTCACGTTGGTAGCTCTACGCACTTTTATGAGGATTTCGGACGAGTTGTGATTGTAGATTATATCGTGTTTAAACATGTTTCTTTTGTGTGTACTGCCTTATAAACGTTTAATACAGGATTACTTTCTTACTCCGCACACTAATAAGTTTTGAAGTCTTTTTAACAGAAAACATTTATTTCTTAAGTAAGAATTTGGAATTGAATAGTAGTATCTGCAATTATGTTCTGATATTTATTATTATTATTGTACACTAGTTCCATACACGGCCGTAGCTAGGGGGGGGGGGGGCATTGATCTACCTTGAAATCACAATGCCCTATCTTAAAAATACCAAAAACTGTTCATAGTTTGAGATAAAAATAATTGTCGCGATAGGCATTTAAACTTTTCCGAATATACCACAGTTTGTGACATTCGAGAGCAGGTCACTTATGATACATTTTTTAATTCCGCCCTACCTGTTATCAATACTGCCTTACCTCAAATTCGACTCTTGCATACCCCGGCTTCGCACACGTTGACTGATGAAGGAAAATACATGAAATCTTCCCTTTAAAGTACAACTAAGTAAGGAGATGGTAACCGAAAAACTAAACCTGAATCTATCAATCCTGTGAATATTTTTGGAGATCTTACTGTTATCTTCTGTCTCACTACTTCACTAACTTTTATATAGAGATTTTTCATTCAAATGTTTCACTTTTTCATATGACTTTTTTAAGTATTTTCTTTCATACATACATACCTTCTCCTGATAATTACACAGAAAATAAAAACAATAATTAGCCAAATACGTTCAGTCGTTCTGGTGTGATGCGCTTACATATTCGGCAGTTGATTTTTCTTTTCATGGGTAAGTAACTTATAACTTAAACGTGACCTTTTCATCGGAACTCTTTTTAACATCAAAATGGCTTAGGATATTAATAGAGAAATTGATTGTGTGATTACTTATTTTTTAAGTATTTCATGAACTATCACAAACTAACAGCCTTCCGCGACTTCGTTTGCGTTTATATTTTCATAAATGATGACACCAATTGTATTAGCTTCGTTTAGTTCTAGTGGTTTATGCAGAGCACGTCGAAATATCTCTAAGATGGAAGGATTATTTCAGCCTTATATGACACACATTGTTCTTTTTTCGTCAATTTAAACAATATCTTTATAAATTACTAGCTTCTGCCCGTGATTTCGTCGGCGTGGAATAGTTACTTTGGGCTAACACTAACACGCAGCGGAAACACTCAAAAAGAAAACCCCCGATTTTAAAACATTTTTCATTAATGCTCCACTCTTATTGGCCTTAGCGTAATATATAGCCTTCCTCGATATATGAGCTGTCTAACACCGAAAGAATTTTTTAAATCGGACCAGTAGTTCCTGAGACTAACGCGATCAACCAAATAAACAAAGAAACAAACACTTAAGCTTTGTAATATTAGTATAGTGTAGTGTAATATTATTACACTGATGGAATTGTAGCTGTTGTAAATTTTCATCAAAATCATTTCAGTGGGTTTTGCTTGAAAGAGTAACAAATATCCACCCATTTCTTACAAACTTTCTCGCGTATAATATTAATACGGTTATTATCTTTGATAGGGCAATTATGTGTCCTAAGTGTCACTTTACGTCTTCTTAAGTTATTTAATGTAATGTTCTTGAGATATGAAAGGTTTTTTCTAAAATCAACCATTGTTAAAACTACATTATAATGGCAAGAAAAACCTATCACGCGATCACTAACCTCGCACATAAGGCGAACTAGTCACTTTAATTTTACCTTAGCGTGCTTAGTAGAAAGTTTTAAAGATTGCCAATCCTGATAAATAATTAGAGGTCGTGTGGAGGATAGTTATTACTGACTATTTATGAATTAAAAAAAATGAAAATGTTTCATATATTACCCATACTTTACAGTGAAATTATATTTTCACTCACGTAAAAGTTGAAAATTGTATACGTTTACATTTTAAAATGTATAATGAAATAAAATAAGTTAGTTTATATCTATACTAATATTATAAAGCTGGAGGGTTTGTTTATTTGGTTGAATGCACTGGCCTCAGGTACAGCTGGTCCAAGTTGAAAAATTCTTTCATTGTTAGGTAGCTCAGTTTTTTTTTCTCGAACTGACTACGCTATTGACCTGGTAAGGTCTTTACAGCTTCACCGGACTACTAAGGCGAGCGCTTAAGGCACTCAGCCGATTTTTGTTTGGGCAACTAGCTCAAGGGTGCACGGCACACTTCGGTTTGGCTGTTGCCTGATTCATGCAATTCGCGACCTATCTTAGCTAACCTAAGTTAAGCTAAACTATTCATACATATATGAGTTGTTGAAATATATATGTGTACCAGGCATGCATATCTCAACAACTCTTATGTGTATTTTGTATCGGAAAATTTCTGAACTATTTCAGTTCGATAAGGGAAAAAAAGTAAAACCCTTCCACTTTCATGTGTAAGCGTGTGTGCGTGCACGTGTGTGGAGGTGATATGTGTAGTGTTGTTGCAGTGATGTAAATTTTGTGTCACTGTAACGCGCAAGCAGCGCACTCAAGGGCTCCACGCCGAGGGAACGGACCTAGGCTTGAGCTGCTGCCGAGGGGAGTCTAATCTGGTGTGCGGGAGGGAAATTTACCCCCAGACCACGGCGGCGTGATCTGTGGTTACGCGGGCGTGGGCGTGAACACGCTCTTTTTTGAGAGACAGGCTGGTACTGATCGTTCGCTGCCGTTATATCATCGGGAGGATCGGTAAGAATGTGTCGCGGTTGTCTTTTATAACGCGGAACGTCCGGTACGATTTCGTAATTCGTGGCGGATACCACTAACGAGCTGGGATGATTCGCGGCTTTTTCAAGGTATCTAGTGGTGAGTGATTTTACATACGTCCAGATAGTAGGCATTTCCAGGTCCCTGTGGAGATCCACATTCTGGACGTAAGGCGGAGCCCCGGTGGCTTTACGTAGGTATCGGTTTTGAATACGTTGTAATGTTAAAAAGTTACTTTTCGACATATATGCAAAAACGGGTGAGCTATATGTTAAAATAGGACGAATACAGGTCTTATATAGTGTGAACTTATGTCTTAGGGACATCTTGCTCTTGCAACAAACTAACGGGTGTAACCAACCCATGACCATAACGGCCCTGTCTCTAACTATTTTCATGTGTTGATTAAACGTGAGGCGTTGTTCCAACGTGACTCCTAGGTATTTAACCTGATCGGCCCAAGGAATCACTGAACCATATAATTTGATAGGCGTGAGTCTACGTTCGTATTTATTTGATATCGGGGTAGCTCAGTTATCGAGGAAGGCTATACTATATACATACTACTACTATACACTACATATCTCCACGCTAAGGCCAATAGGAGCGAAGCACCTATGAAGAATGTTTCAAAATCAGGGTTTATTTTTCCTTTTGAGAACTTCCACTGTTAGTGTTAGCCCAAAGTAACTATTCCACGCGGACGAAGTCGCGGGGAGAAGCTAGTTTTATTATAATAGTCACGCGCTTTCAGTGAACAAAATTTGATATCATTTATCTTTTTAATGCTATTTTATATATTTACTCAGTAAATCTTTAGTAACACTTAAGATAACATAACCCGCTCATATTAACGCGCAAAATTCAAGTGACCACAAATGTGAATACTTATGGAACTGTCCAAGAATAATGAAAATTTAAACGTTATGCGAAAGTATAATGAATTATTTCCCAAGCCTAACCTTGTTCAACACACATGGTTATAATTGGTGACCCATGAATAAATCGTGCAAATAAACGAACCAAATTGTATATAGAATAAACCTAACTTTGGTAATAACAATGAAATATCGCCTATGCCCGGCAAAGTAATTATATGGAAGTAATATAAAACGGAAACGTTTCTGCATTTACCATTTTTAAGGTCCATGCACACGTACGGTTAATTCTTCTCGATTAAGACTTACTCCATTTCGATAGGTGGTAGAGCCACACTGAAGCTATTCAAACTGAAGCATGAATGGGTCGGCTCATCCAGAGTAGTACCACCCTCTCAGGGAAAACCGACGTGAAGTAACAGTGCTTGTATTGTTGCGTTTCGTTCGATCAGTGAGAGCGCCGAAAGCCTACCTGTGAGAGCGCCGAAAGCCTACCTGTGAGAGCGCCGAAAGCCTACCTCACCTCCCCCTACTTCCTCCCTATTCTCCTCCCCTCCCCACTCCCCCAAACACAGGCTGGTAACGCACTTGCGACTCCTCTGGTGTTGCAAGTGTCTATGGACGGTGGTGATCACTGTAGTTGACCCATCTGTTCGTTTGCCTTCTATGATATAAAATCCTATTTGATTTTCTCCACGTTATGCGTCCCTCGGAATCACGAACTTACGATACTGGTTTGTATATTCTTCTTCAATGTATGTTGTACCTAAATATTATCAAATTTTGTTAGTTAACACCACAGTTTTTTTTTCTAAATTGCATATTACTTAAAATTGAATAGGAAATTAGAATTAGCATATAAAGTAAATAAATAATAAGGGAAAGTGCCATGTTCTGATTATTTGTTCAAGAAATACAATTCAATCTAGTAGGATATTACAGTAGATATTATAGATTTCTGTGTTTGAAGTCGTGAAGTCTAGTGTTGACATCCTGGTTAATTCTTACTTCACTTTGGTGGATGCCACTGTCTAGTAATAGTCAGCCTAAAATTTGGTAAACGTATCAGCTTCCAATTCTTGAATATAACATGTTTAAGTAGCCTTTTCATAATTATTGTACTGTACCTACTTCCATGATCCAGATGTCGATATGGAAAATAATGTAAAGTAGTGAATGTATATCACAGTTCATGAAATTTGCAAAATAGTTCTTAAATTTAACAATGTTTTATATCAATATAAATAAAGATAAGTAATAGAATGTAAGAGAAGTACTATACCTGAACCTTCAGATAGAGTTTCAGATTTTGGTTAGTACTATATAAGAAAGTATAACGCTTATTTGTTCAATGTTAAGTCAAACGTATGAAAACGGTTCTTAACTCGCGCGGTTTATGTTTAAAGTAAAGTTCAGCTTTCTGTTTGATTTAAGAACCCTCTATCCCGGCCAACGAAACTCCGGGTTAGTTAACAAATCTTAACTTCTCTATGTGTAGGAAATTCACTCTACATGAGTATTGAACAAATCGAGCGAAAATATTTACTGTTTGCAAAGATTCGAAGATGCACCTCGATATTTCGTTTTCATTTACCATATATCTAGTAGATATCTAAATAGAAATCTCCGAATACGAATTGTGAAACGGTTTTTTATGGTAATGACTAGTACATATTTTCTATGAAATTTTCGGATAACTTCCATGAATTAAACTGTGAAGAATTAATCTTTATATATAAAAATCAATGTTTGAATGTATGTCCTCTATGCGCACCGAAACCGCTGATCAGATGTGATTTGTGATTATAATTTTGGCCAGTATTCTGGGGACGCCCGAGATGTTTCCTGTATCAAAAAATCTATATATATATATATATATATATATATATATATATATATATATATATATATATATATATATATATATATATAAATGTTTTTTTTAAATATATTAATGAAATTGTTTGCCTTAAAGAAAGAAAGGGTTTTCGTTCTTATTGAAATTTTTGACACTACATTTCAATTATCATATTATTTTGACATATTTGATATACTTCAATTAAATATAATTAGCTAATTAACCCGTCAGCTTCCGAACTAACCACGTTAGGTCAAAATGACTTACGCTAAGTTTTTAAATTTTTTTTTAAATTTCGGGACATTCGTCAGTAACATTTATGTACGCGTATGCTTGCAATAATACATTTATTTATATGACAATGTGACACATTGTATATGTATATCGGTTTTATCTACACTAATAAATAAATATATACTATCACATAAATTGGATCAAACTATCATATTGACAGCTTCTCTAAATTGCTTACAAACAATTCAGCTTAGTCCGAATTTTTCTAAAGTAAGTTATCATAATTAATAAATTCCATTTGTATCAATGCCATTGTTTAGGAATCTATGTAGTTCTGGCATGGATACCAGAACGTAGTGAGATCCAGGGTAATGAAGCTGTTAATCTCCTTGCTAAAGAAGCTATTCAGACTGGATATTTTGATCATTATAAAACCTATGTTTAGAATTTATCCTCTCTAAACAAAGACTGATTTTTTTGAGTCATGGAACTGAAATTGGAATGTATTCAACCAAATTAAAGGCAAATCATATGCTTCCGGATATATTTAGGATAACGTTCCGGGTAAGCTATGACTTTATAACTTTCGTGACTGTTACAAACTTGCTGCGTCTACTATCTGTAGACTGACGATCTATTATCGATCGACGAACAATATATTTTTTGCTAAATTTTTTGTAGACGAAGTCGCAGGTTACGGCTAGTCTAAATTAGAATAACCTAAATTACTTTCTATAAGATCAGCTATCTGCCGGTGAAAGTCGCGTAAAAATCGGTGGCACCGTTTCGGAGATAGCACTGCGGGCAAAGCCACGGTTAACAGCTAGTCTAAATTAAAGTAACCCGCTATAATTTCAGCTATCTACCAGTGAAAATCCTGTTTAAATCGGTCTAGCCGTTTCGGAGATTACCCGGAACAAACAGACAAACCGACAGACCCACAAAAATTTTAAGAATTGCATTTTTGTTATCAGTAGCACGTATACTTTCATACCGAATCAGTTATTTTTTTAAAGTTTGATATTACATACAGACACTTCATTTTAATTATATGTATAGAGTATAGAATTTAGCATATCAATTTAGGGAGATCAATAAAGATCCTTCACTCAAAAATATATGCGTTAACAATGATTTATCTAAGATTTTTGCAAATAAGTTATATCATTCATTCTTTTATTACGTCGTTTTTTCTGACACGAATTGTCATATTGGTGTTGGCATTTATTAGGAAACTAGTTAAAATGATTATATTCTATCATAGATGTATATAATGTATTAATTGTGAAATAATAATTAAAGATGTGATGGAAATTGGTGGTTTACTTCGCTCCCATGCACTTGTCCTTTGTCGCGATTCAAGCCTATATAGAATCTTCCAAAAAGAAGCCCCAGAGCTACATTGACTCTATCATTCACTACCCAATAATGTACAAAACAAAGAATTTTATGCATAGTTGTAGCATGCGTAGGTTGTGTAAGAAAACACGATTTGTTTTGGACTAGTTAGGCTACTCAAAAAATTTTCTGATTAGTTAAATATATAAATATTTAAGCTCTAATGGATAGTAAACAATAGGAAAAATATGAATCGTGTCTACTCGGATGTCTGTAGTATATAAGGTATACACTAAAGGAGGGTATAAAACTCTGACGTAATTATTCGAACTATTCGACAAAGTTTGAGACGAGCTATTTTTAGAAGCTCATTGTTTCTTGTTTTCACAGGCGATGAGTCATTCATTGTTTATACATGGTGGAACAGTGTCAATAAAAGTATTCAGTGTATTGCCTTACAAATTGCTATTCAATTTTTTGTATGAATGTAGTTAACAAAACAGCACTCGTGCGTTTTATTATCTTTAATATTTAAAAAACTACCGTCTGTTGTTGTACGATATACTCGTATAACCGAAATATTTGAGCGTCCGTGTAATTAATTTACTAAAAATAATTAATCGAGTGTTTTGAGCGAAATGTTTATTCATAGTTATTAATGTCCTGTATACTATGATCACGTGGCCTGATAAAGTTGTCGTTTCGTTTAATTAATAACACTCATTACAAAAATTTCCAATAGTAAGCCGAGCGAAACATTAGCCACCGTTGGCTAAACGAAAACAGAATTAATAATGGCTCAAGTTCGCGGTTAATTCAGCACACCATCTGCACAAAATGTCGGGTGAAAAATTTCGACATTCCATCCCTCCCATGTAATCCGTAAATATGGGGTCATTAAGCCGCCGACGCGACGATGCAAACTGGCTTTATTAAATCTCCAAGTTTTTCTTCACATTTCCTGTTGCATTGAAGTTAGATGGATTCATCAATGTGTCTATTAACGTAGACAGGGTACATGTTCTAAACCAGCAAGGGAGTCATCGTTTCATTTATTGGAATATTTTAAAAAGCTTCGCCACACTGTTACGTACCGCATTATGTATACGCTCTTTGGGGATTATTACCGCCATTACTCATTTGTATTGCGCAATTTTGTCGGAATTAATTACAGCATTTTAATAATACAGTGCCTTTAAGTTTGTACTTCTGTGAAGCGAGAATTGTAATTTGGCCTAACTGAAAATATGAATAAATATACATATCAAATTACGTAATACTTGTGTATTGTTAAATATTTTCTCATATTGTTTCTCCTGAATGAATACTTTATTGCACTATTTAGTTTGTATACTGGCGAGCTTAATGACATTCGTATTTGTTGTTTAAATAAAATAATATCTTTATTATTTTTAAGCTATGACTTCATAAAATAGGCATGAAGTTTATCTTATGTTAATTTGTCATTACACCCAATAACTACGTGTAACCAACTTGAATAGGATCGCAGTCCTAGGGTTAGTCACAGTAATTTTCTATAACTGAGAATTAACTCGGAAAGCCTCTTGTTTCATCATATATTGAAATTTATACCCTTCGAACTGGAAAATAGTAAAGCGAGCACTTCTTTTTTAATAAATAAGTGTGGTTCTTTACTAACATATCTCCTGATATCAAATAATTGTCATAATTGAATATTTTGTTTTATTTAATATATTATTCACATTACAAATGTCCCATTTGTACTCTACGGCAGATGACTTTTTAAAAGAATTAAATTATCATCAATCCAACCCAATTCGTTTACCAGTTTACAAATTTTTCAAACTTACAAATATAACAATGATACACAGGCGAATTTCAAGAAAATAAATCTTGCTATACGAATATATCACTAAAAGAAAATTGGTTCCGCGCAATTTCAGTAATGCACGAGTTGGCTAGCCAAATAGGGATGCGGGCACGGGATTTTGATTGAGGGCAGTAACACAACTAGACAGACAGGCAAGGATTCCTGTGACTTGCCTGAACCAATAATTACTTGAAAGTGATTAATTTTTTTTGAAGTGATGATGTTTCAGTTTTTAGTTTATTCAGACAACTGAAACTATATAGCATCGTGATGGGGCATTTCTCCAGTCATCTGGATAGCTACCACTCTCAAGTTGAAAGTCTGTCGCGAAGCACCTCTATACTATACCTAAATCAGGACACAGCTGCACTTGAGTGCTATTCCCCTTTTAGTTTTAGCATGTTTATCCTCGTAGGTCACATTATTTATCATCAGATAAGCTTATGACATGTTCAAAGCTATATAATATAAAATCTCTATGAGATTGATAAATTCCAGCTAAATTTGAACAAGTAAGCTGCCACGCCTGTTTCTACGGAGAAGGTTTTTATTAAACCTATTTGTCTATATCTCACTAGATGGCGTTGCAACGTGGAAACTCCTGAACCGTTCAAATGATCGCCATGAAAATCGGCATGATTATTTTAACACTTATAATATGTAAACAATATTTATTTTGCTATTATATTTATAACAATAAATAATTACGAAGCCTCGTACGAATCGTACGAAGCATCTAGTAATTTTATAAACCTTAGCTAGTTGGTAAGTGTCAAATTATATGAGAAAAAGTAATTTCTTTGATTACCCTTTGCATAGTACTTTTAGTAGTATTGCTCTAGGTCAATATTACAAAGCCGTATAAATCTACAAATCTCGTCACATAGGTCATCTTAATCGAATCCCGAAATTAAATTTCCTCAAAGTAAAAGCGAACTGGGTTATGACTGCTATTTGATATTACTAATTTCACGGATTCGCACTGCCACCGCAATAAATTACTAGAGAGGAAATGAGCTTCGAGCGCCGGAAAAAGGGAAAAATGCTAATAAAATTCTACCTTACCCGTTAACCTTAACCCTTGTGTACACAAAGCCACTTGTGTTCAGTTTTAAGATGCCTAGGTAACCGGCAAAATTAATATTTACTAAAAAGAAGTGACCGCGTGCTGCGGTCGAATTTAATTAGCAGCTGTAAGCTCGTGGTCTTTTTATCGTGGCCTATTTGAGTATTTACACAAATTACACAGGTTTTTTTATTACGCTTATTTAGTCATTATATACACGTACCTATGTTTCTCTTTTTAGTTTTTTATTTCGAACGTATTCATTTCCACGGTGATATTTTGTATGTGTCGCTACATTTCAAAATCAGCTAAATCCAATGTTAATCTTTCATATAACATATTTAATTTTTTAAAGATTTCCAGTTGACCGAGAATGTAGTTCAAATTTTGCCGTCTATAAAATTTTTAGTTTTTTTAATGATCTTCATATTTAATATGTCCAAAATTTGAAAATCTTAAAAAATAACGTAACATATTAGGAACGGGTGAAATTGGATTTAGCTCATTTTGAATTGTATCGACTCATATGTATACTAGTGGTCGTCCTGTGGTCAAAATTTGACCATAATAGAGTTTTTTTTTCACGTGTTAATATATAAATATTATTATCTGTATTTCTTTTAGATTTTTTTCTCATATGACAAATCCGTAGTGAATATTTTACTCATATTGTAGATTATAGATATAAGGAAGTATGATGAATATTGACTTGTAATTTTTTTTGTCACTAAAACACGTCAATAGTCGCCATAAAAAAAGAAATTAGGAAAAGCGATTAACAAACAGAGGAGAAAAGGGTACTGAATTGTTTTACCTTCGCCTGTAGAACATGTTATTGTGAGAGGTTTGGAACATAATAAAATATTTACAAAAAATAAATGTACCTCTTCTGTAGCATATCTTTTTTTATTTCACCATGGTATCCATAAAATCACTTTTTATCCGTCGGTCATCATGAACTCTGTAAATATATTCCGCCCAATTCCATTATAGACTTTTTATTCTGTTTTACAACTGCTAATCATGTTTCTTCCTTAATATTTCGTTTGTTATTCTGTTTAAAGTTTTAATCTTGAGTATGCTTTTCCTATTTTCCTTTGACGTTCCGCTATATGCTCTTTGTCCGCGTTCCTTGATTACTATGTTCGGCTATAAGTTAAGCATGACAATATAGCTATTTCGAATACTTTTCTCTTTATATCAATTTTTGTTTTTTTCCTGATTTCTCTTAATCGCCAATACCTTTTTCATGCTAAAGTAATTCTTCGTTCCATTTCTCTTTCTGTACCGTTTTCGAGGGGAATTAATTGACCACGGTATATATGATATTTAACGTACCTTATTTTTCAGTTTTCATTCGTATCAGCATTATTTTATTTTAACCACAGAACACTCAGAATATGAGTTCGTTCTTATTTAACCGTATTTAAAACTTTAAAATTTCTGTTTCACATTTTACAACAGTATTCTCGGCGGTGGACTAAACATTGGTGTAAGGGTTAATCCTATTTGCAAAACTAAAGTTACTTTTTTCTAGTGTACCGAGTTCAACGAGGTCCGTTTCCAACCATGACTCTGGATTTTCAGTTTAATTAAAGGAAACAACAAAATGGCGGATTTTCGTCGTCACTACATTTCAAGTTTAACTTTTTGTTTTGCACACGCGTATGTTTAAAGTTTGGATATATTGAAGGATATAAATTGACTGAAGGAGTATTTTAATTGTTTAATATCGTGGGATTTGTTTTGTCCACTTTCAAAGTTTAACGAGATCGCAGCTCGAAGTAATTTACAAATTGTATAAATTTCTCACTGTTTGTAATATTAATACTTGTATAATGATATGTAAACAACAGATATATACGTAAATATAATTACAATATGCTGTTACGATTATTGTAATAGCTCGTACGTACTACGTAAATACTGTTTATTTTTCGTCTTATAACAGTGATTAAATAATTAACATACTGGTTACTTTTGAATCGCTTGATTAATCGAAGTCTTTAGGCTGCAGACTACGTTGGCGTGGAATTTTATGTATAAATACCGTGATATAACAATTCTATTTTTCGAGATGCAACGTGGTACTAAAGACAGGATCCAGTCGTGACCCACACACTGTAAATAAATAGCCATCTTTCACGTACCTCACTATTTATATTCGATCGACATGCTGTTCGTCGAATCTATGAATTTAAGTTAATAAATAAGTCTTCTGCTATCGAATATTAAATTTAGTAAATTGTTCTGAAAATCTCTTTCAACAGCGAAAGTTCCTCCTCCTCAGTTTCTAGTAAATGTATTATACTCGCCCGTTTTAAAAGCCGAGCACTGACAAATACTTGTACGTTTACTATCACATATTTTACCCAAAACTAAATCCCCATGCAATACAGTAAAAAGGTCAAATTCAAAACCTTATTCGTAACGCAAATGATCGAAAGAATACCAAAGTAAAAGTATATTGGATGTTAACCAATATTTTATAAAAAAATATTGAGAATAAGAGGTCGGTAGTTTAACAGTGAGTTACAAGTTTAATCCAATTCACGTCACAGCGATTCGATAATCCATAGAAAACAATGATGTTTATTGAACATAATAATTCTATTTTAAATTAAAATATCACCTTTATAATTAACAAATATAAAAACAATAGTAAAATCAATCCTAAGCCACTGCCTTAATTTAATATTACACGTAGCACTAATAGAAATGAAATATGCGACAATACAATGAACGCGTGTCGTTTTGCTTCCGACGCATGACCAAAACATTCATTTCGTCTCAACTAAAATGTATATACATACATACATACACTCCAGAAATTATATGGTTTTGGATATCAATGTATTCAATCTGTAACTATTTTTAAAACATAGTAAACTTTAACATACTCTACATTAATAAAAAAGCGCATGACAAAATTTAAGTTGTTGTCAAATACGCAACACACTGTGTTTATTAATAATGTACTTACGTACGTTATTGCTTAAAATTCTCGTATAAATTATCTTACTCTATCACCATTAATATTATTCCTTGTGATTCCATTCAGTATATAATATAACCCTATCTCTTTTTCTTTCCTGACGAGTACATATTTGTCGTCTTTATTACTCTAAAAAAGTTTGAAAATTGAATTTTAATCTTTTGACGTCCAAAGGGTTATCATTTTGAAAGTATGGTTATAATTTTAGGTTATATTATACAAGTACTATGTTCTAGTTGTCTGCTTTATACGAAAATATACTAAGTTAACGGGCCATTAGTTTAGAACCACGAGGAAAATCAGCGGTAAATCCGGCGTCGTGGCTTAGTTACCCAGGCGTCACGATGTCAATTAGCTAACAGGTAGCCTGGACAGCAGGTGTCAAGTGATGGTAATTAACTAAGAGATACTCCGTGTCCGAATGCGGATTATTACATACACATATGTGACCGTACCATATTATAGTAGGTATATGATAGATCGTTGGTTCTAGTTATTCTAATTTATCTTTGCAACTGTTTCGGAATTTTATTGTTATATTACTTCTTACGTATATTAATAAACCTGTAGTTCTATTTGCACAATTATGTGATATATACCATTTATATCGAACACTCATCACTAATATGAATTCAAAAACTTCTTTTTTCTGTCTGTGTGTTAGTGTCTCTGCATTAATTTTTAGAAACAGTTAACTTTTTAAAATCGTATTCACGACATGTATATATTATTCGTCAATTGATACATGACAGTATTGATTATAATACTAATAGAAATTGTTAAAAAACAATTTCTAAAAAAATATATAAATTGTGAATCGATTATGGTCAATCATACGTACAAAGGAATTCGTTGTTTTGACTGTTATTTATTTTACTTTTAGGAATCATAAAATATGTGTAAAATAAAACTAAGATACAAAAATAATTGCTGCGTAATAAACGCATGCGCCGGCAAAGCTATTATTGTTATAAGAGGTTGTAATGTAATGAGGTTGTAATAGTTGTTCAATTTTCTTAGAATATTGCATAATGAGGATTTATTGAATGATAACGGTTAGTAAGTACTTTTTATTACAAAAGGAAGGTTTGAAAAGCACTTGTATCTACAAATAACTCGATGATAACAATTTATACTTTTTTATTGTACGAAAGTGTACTAAAAAGATTATTTGTACAAATTAATATGAAACAACGCCCATTATGCCGTTCCGTTACCGACCAACACCGATTAACACATAGGTCCTCAAACTTATTTGTCTCGTAGACCACTTACGTTTACATGATATTGATTTTTGCCAATTCCTCAGCTTTCAGATATGCTTTGCAAGCGTGGTTTTATATATATTTATTTTTATGATTTATGGAGATAGATATGTCCTCATATTATAAAGAAACATTATTTAAGTAGACCGAATGTGTATTGTTTCAAGCAAGATGAGCCAAATTAAATTGACGACCTACTTAAATGGGACGATTATCGTCAACCCCTATTTGCATCTGCACCCAATTTTTTTTCGCTGACATTGCCTCCTATGCTAGTCATAGACCCCTGGGTGTCGATGTAGACTACTTTGGGAATCATAGAACTAACATGATTTGTCCGACAACGAATTCCCGATAAGACAATATAAGTTCCAGTGAGCATAGTAGGGTTTGCCGTGTTATTTTTTTTTCTGAGGTACGTTCATGGCGTGTTGTTCATATACATGGTGTGTAGTGAACTGAGATCTTTAATCTTGTGTATGTAATAAGATATCTAGAGGCATTTATAGCCATGTTACTAAACGTTTTGTTTAGATTGTCATTGTTAATTAATAACTATAAATTTTCAATACATTTTATGGCAATATAGGCTAAAATAGTTTACATGTAAAATAGATTTACATGGTTTCTAGACAATTCTAGACAATAGGTTATCATCTTACCGAAAACAATTCTGTAATGTTGAATTTCGTAGAACATTTTATTGGCAGGCCTTTCAAATATAAACAACAGCCTGTGTTTATATTTTAATATTTTATCATGGTATAAAATACCTACTAGTTTTTTTTTATTCCGTTGAATTTTAAAAACAAATTTATTCAGCGTTCGGTATAAAGTTGTTTGTCTATCATGCCTGCCATGCGTATCAATTAGATTTTGGTTATAATTCATCTATATTTTAGATTTTTTTTATATCATAGGAGGCAAACGAACAGGTGGGTCACCTGATATTAAGTGATCACCACCGTCCACAGACACTTGCAACACCAGGGGAGTCGCAAGTGCGTTGTCAGCCTGTGTTTGGGTGAGGAGGGAGTTGGGGAGGAGAGGGGAAGGTTGTGGAGGGGGAGGGGAGGAGGTCTTCCGGAGCTCTCACTGATCGAACGAAACGGAACAATGCAAGCACTGTTACTTCAAGTCGGTTTTCTGTGAGAGGGAGTACTACCCCGGGCGAGCCGACCCATTCATGCTGAAACCAGTAATAGCTTCAGCGTGGTTCTACCACATATAAAATATATATATATATATATATATATATACTAGGGTGTGCCGAAAAACGACGATGTTTTTTTTACGCTCTCAGCCCAAAATATCTCAGAAGATGTCCCAACAAAGCTCCTGTTAAAAGCGGAGGTATATGGAAAAACTTTAAGTTCGATGGAGAACCTCTTAGAAATGGAATTTTGAGCTCCGCTTTTAACAGGGGCTTTGTTGGGACATCTTCTGATATATTTTGGGCTGAGAGCAAAAAATAATCATATTTTCTATTGGAGCTATATTTTATTGTAACCAGCTGTTGTCGTATTTAGTTTTATTATTTCCTAATCAGCCATTCAGCGTTTGTAAAATCTGAGTAATAAAGAAATGACTAATTCAGTGTATACATAGCATTTATTTAATCAAATTAAACCGTAAACCTCTAATTTTCTTTTCTAATTACTTTGACAATTTTCAAACCAGATTACTAAAACATTTCTATATATTCACAAGATGTCAAAAAATATCTATCCTTACTAATATTATAAATAAAAAAGTAACGAATCGTCATGAAAATTTGCGTATAACGTATGTACATATATATACGTCTATATATATATACATGTACTAGCTGTTACCGCGGCTCCGCACGTGCTTTTTAAAAGTGTATTTAAGAAATGTAAAATTGTGAGTGGGTGTGTACATTACAGAAACGCTTTTTCAAAAACATTTGTAACTAGGATACGAACGCCATCTACTGTAACATGTAACATTACGATTTATCATCAGCAACATAACTGGAACTTCAACCTATTATATACCAAACACAGTGCTCACTAACACTATATAAGAAAGTAGTGAAAATTATAAGCTATACATTATCGAACAATATATCTTAAATCTTTTATCTATATATATATAAGAGATTCCAACCTATATATTGACTCATCACGATATCTCTGGAACCATAAGGCGTAGCGACTTGAAATATGGTAGGAATATTCCTTTCGCCGAGTAGAGGTCAGCTAAGAACGGATTTTACGAAATTCCACCCACAAGGGGGTTTGCGGGGGGGGTAATCAGGGCGGGACAACGTCAGCCGGGCCCGCTAGTTATATAGATATAGTATGCCCGCATTTTCGATATACTTAAGTTATTCCTATACGTTGTTATAATCACTGAGTTATGTAGAAGCAAATGCGGTAAATAAAACAATATGGCCGCCAAATTGACCAATAAAATGATATAATTCATATTACATACAAATATATGACTTTCAATTATGTATATTTATTTTTGGAGTCCAGTAAGGTACACGTCTCACGCGGTTGTAACATATTTTTGATCAATGTCACACGGAGGAATGCACAGGTATCAGTTAATCACTACATAGTGTACCAATTCAAATAAAAAAAGAATCATTAAAATCGGTTCAGAATTGACGAAAATATCGATTAACATACGTAAAAAAAATACATACAACCGAACATAGTAGCCTCGTCCTTTTTCGAAGTCGATTAAAAAGAAAGTCAAAAACTACCATTTTCATGCCGTTTTCACCAGTAGATAGAATAATGATTCATGGGGAAGGTTTAGGTATAATTTGTCAAGGTTTTCATTTTATTATCGGGGCGGGACAACGTCTTCCGTGCCCGCTAATTATCTGCCCGTAATAGCCCCGTGAAAGTCGGTCCAACCAATTAAGAGATAGTAGGATATTGCGGACGAAGTCTTGAGTAACAAAATAAAATAGTCTAAGTTACTTTTTATAAGGTGAGTTATCTGCCAGTGAAAGTCCCGTGAAAATCAGTTCAAGCATTACTGTGTGTGTGTGTGTACATATAATCCACTGTGGCCGGAGGCGAATAAAAAACCTAAATTACTTTTTATGAGGTCTGCTATCTAACAGTGAACACCCCGTGAAAATCGATCCAACCATTTTGGAAATAGCAATGCGGACGAAGCCGCGGACAAATAAAATAGAATATGTCAACCGCTATAATTTCGGCTATCTGGCAGTAAAAAGTAAAATTCCCGTTAAAATAGGTTCAGCCGTTTTGGAGATTACCCGGAACAAACAAACAAACAGACAAAATATAATAATCTAAAAATATAGACAAAGTATAAAAAAAATTTTTTTTGGCCATTTGTAGCCATATCTATTCATCGAAAAGTTGTTATTTTAATTGTATATACACAAACTTTATTTTTATAATACGTAATAGAGAACAAATAAAAAATTGTAAATAAAAATAGTATAAATTTTTTGAATAGGAAAACAAAATAAACTTTGAAAACGTTTGCGATAGAAACTTACCACGTTGCCATGGCAACGTATATAATAACTAACGCTAACTAAATCTCTCGAAAGGAAAAAAGTGCCCGATTTTGAAACATTTTTCATTGGTGCTCTGCTTCTATTAGTCTTAGCGTGATGATATATAGCCTAAAGCCTTCCTCGATAAATGAGCTATCTAAAACCGAAGGATTTTCTCAAATCGGACTGGTAGTTCCTGAGATCCTAGCGTTCAACCAAACAAACAAACTCTTCAGCTTTATATATTAGTATAGATATATATATACATATACGTCACGGACACAGAAATTGACAATCGGAAAAAAAAGACGAAGACGCGAACAAAAGCTATTACGTGCATACAGAGCAGCGTGCACGCTAATAATCTTATGAGAAGGTAGATATGTAAATAATTGTTAGTATGAAAAGATATCTTAAAAAATTGTGATAAATGCATGTAGATATAGATACAGTAATATTTTAGCATATAAATCCGCATCAAACTTTTTAACCGCTTTGAAGTGGATGCGCAGAATACAAATTTTGGTATCAGAGAGATGCAGATGAGGTAAAAGGGGAGCACGCTTGCCCATGTACGTACCTCACCCTCTATTGTACCGAAGTTGACACATGTGTGTCCTGTCATTACTAGTTGCAGTACAGTCGCGTTCACAATAGTTTTGTTGTTGTTAATTCGCGGTTTTTTTAATGTTTTATATTTGTTATTATTAGAAGACCCATCTACTTTGAAAAATGATGTTTCTATGGAAGGATGTTTATTTCTAATTATTTATTTATTATGAGTGTATTTTGTTTACAACAACGATATTGTAACACGTATAATAACTGCACAATATATGCTACAAGATATATTCCACAAATAAAAACAAATACTGCATAAGGGCATCATTAAATTTCAATTGTTTAGTATTTTAGTACGCGATTACCTAAAACTCACCAATCAGGTGATTAAATGTTATTTGGATTGGATTATAACTTGTCAGTTATATCATATATATGATGTGGGGAACTGTTAATATACTAGCTTTGTCTATTAATTTATTATTCAGCTAGTCCATTTCTAGTTTTTACTGTCATTTTATTACCCCAGTAACGACTTAATTTTTATTGTCTACTAATTTTTATCTCTAATTCTTTGCAAATATTCTATATGTCTGTATATCTCGTATGTATGTGTATGTCTGCTCAATTCATATAAACAGATCTTTGTAAACTAGCTGTCAAATTATTTACAATACGACACAATCGGAATCAAACTTTCATTAAAGTGTCCTTCGTCTTTGCAGTACGGTTGAGTTTTATTGAACTTCCTAGAATATAACTTTTTGTACAGTTACATCACAAATGTTTATATAACTGTAAATAACGACACGAAATAACAAATAAAAAACCTAATAATCCAGAAAAGAAAAATGTTTTCATTTATTGTTCCTCATTTGCTTATCGAAACTGCGTAACCCTTGATTAGATTTAAAGAACGACAACAAAGCTACGGAAAGCGGGGTTCATTGGAACTTCATTATACTTTTTTTTCTTTTCGTTACTCTCCAGCCCGTTTTCCCCAATGATTACGCTCCTACGGCACGACTGTGGACTTAAAGATAAAAGTTGACGTTTATAGGGGGAATAAACGAAACATTGTTATATTAAAATATCTGTGAAAAAGTTTCGAAACTCCGAGCAGTCGGCATTAGAGGTGATATTCTAAGAATTTACATATAAATTAAAATAAGATTAGCAGTATTTTGACATGCCCTCGAATGTCTTGTTGGGGGTTTTGTGGATTGTAACGCTAAACAATATTTTTTTGTGATAATAATTAATGGTTTGTTTATTTCATTTCATATATTCAATTTTATTTTAGATACTAGATAAGTTATCGCAATATATAAGAATGTTTAATAAAATTTACAAAAACATTGTAATTTACTTTTACAATATATTATTAACTTTACTTAATATGTCTGCATTGTTTTTATTCATCTTCATGGTATAAAAATATAAAAAACTAGGGCTCATAAAAATCCTTTATTAAAAATAAAATATCAATCACTTGGGGATTCTTACACGTTAATTACAAATTACAAAAATTAAATAGAATATGTCTATGCCACTTGGGGATAATCTAGATTGCCAATACTCAAAGTATTTTTAGGAACAGATGAGTAGTTTCGGAGATTATTTTCTACAAAGAAACAATCCTCTTCTCTCTAAAATAATGGTACAGATATGAGATATCAAGACATCCAATATTTGATATAAAAGTATATATGATGCAGACAATATGTTATATTTATTCTGCAAAAAGAAATGTTTTCAAATATAAAATTGCGTTCGATTACTAAGAAAGTTGTACTAAGGTTCACCTTTTTACGAATATAAATAAAACAAATTTCATCGTCCAAATTCTAATTAGCTGTAACATATAAATGCAACTGTTTGTTTATTCGTTTATTACGTTTTCACTTCATAATTACTCGATCATTAAATTTTGCATACATGTTGTCCGGAATACCGAAAAGGACATGGGATATTCATCCAGAAAAAAAATATTGTTCCCATATACACAATAACACGACAGAGCTATAGGCAACAATTAGGAAGTTCCAGCTTTTACTTTTCAAATTTAACGTATCGATATTTATTACCAAGGATCAACTGTAGCAGTAACACTAAGAGGTTCGAATCTTGCAATTAGGTAATCAAGGCTTTTGAGGGTGGAAAACTTTATAATAATAACGTAGGATGGTGATAGGGCTTTTTGGGCGAGTTGAACATCTATTGCCCGTCTACATAGGTGATCCGGCGTCTACACTTGAAAGCCAGATCTCTTCTAAATTAAGCGTGTTACTATATTATGCCCCATCGCCAATTAATAAAGAAAAAAATAAATGTAATTTGTTTATTTAATTATATCCAAACTTTTTACATTTTAGAAGTATGCGATACAATACCATTGTACAAAACGATGCTGTTATATTATTACAAGTATTTATAATTTATAACAGGTAATAAACAAAATCTAAAACAACTATAGTGAAAAGGTTGATTATAAATCGTAAACTTACAAAGTATATTATACAATTTCTCAAATTCAAAATAAGGACTGCAAATTATCAACAAATTGATTAAAAATCGATGGATTCTACATATGACCGCTGCCATCTAAGTAATCTTGTGTCTCCTCCTGTGTCAAAATTTGTGAAATAATGTAAATTCACAAATATTAAGTTCACGATAGTTGCTATGTCTTCTGAAATAGAATTGATATGTATTATTTTTGTTATTTTGCTTCGGAACTTTGAATATTATTATTAAGTTACTTTTCAGACTCTTCAGTATTACTTAAGTATATCGTGAATTGACATGAGTTTACATTCTCTGATACTATGAAAATTTGTAAAAGTTTCGTATCTGAATAAATTAAAGTAATGTTTTCTTTCACATTGAAATTCGGTAAGTTTATTTATCTTAGGTACAGACAAATAATTTTCTTGAGAAGTCAAATATTTAAAAACGTTTGTAGCTATATCTTTTATACAAACAAGACAACTTTAAAAATAAGACAACAGATATATTGTCCCATTCCATATTATCCCATGTTTCAGACTCAGAAAGATTAGGTTTTACAATAAAGTAACAAAGTTCTGAAGCGCATTATCTATTTGCCAGATAGTTCACCATGTCAAGTGGTTTCTGATGTTAAACGTCTATTATAGGTTGGGTGGTGATCTGGAAATTCGTCTCTGTGTATCTGCTAAGAACGATTGCAACTATAATGGGTTTTATAAAAATATGTATGATAAAAAGATAAGCCACATCGTGTTTCTTGCAGGTTCTTCTCGATGACTGGGTTGTTTTCCGAACCGGTGATAGTTTTGACATTCATAAGTGCCTTCTTAGGGCCTAAATAAAATGAAGTATTTTCGATTTGTGTTTTTAATAAAATGAGTAAGTATTTAAATAAAAAGATTTCCTTTACCAGTTACAATTTTCTTTTTATAATAAAATTTTAATTTTTAAATAATTGTAACTTGAGTAACTTACATGTTTTGGAGGTGGTTCGGGAATGGGAATGTCTTTTGAATACACGTGTAACGTTTAAGAATAAAACTTAAATTCCCTATTCTGAGGTTAGCAGTTAGATAAATCTTAGAATTTATACACATTTTATTATTACAGAAACTATATAGTCTTAGTAAGCTTCAATTACTTGTTGTGTTTAATTTTGATATTATATTACTGTGGTTCAATCATCAAATCGAGATGATGATGATGATCAAGATGAATGAGAAATCATAATATTTTTTTTTGTAAGTGCCCAAATAAATACTATTCCAAAAATTGCAAGAACCGATAATGGGAATTGGATGCAGAAACTTGATCGAAATTTATTTCAGTGGTAGTAGCAATTCACTCTGTAACAAGGCAGAATCTAGGGAATGGTTTAAATTATACAATACTTCTCCTTATCAAATAATATGTTGAATTACATTGCTTAAAACATAGGATATAAAACGAACCGAATTTATTGAATACATTTGTCTGATTATTGACTTTTAACTGGTTTACGTCGAGCAAAAAATTACAAAATTTTTTGATATCATATTCATAATTAGCTGTGCCCGCGACTTTGTCCATTGGAACATTATGTAAAAAAAAATTAAAGTCATCTGAATATACTATTTACTAATCTACTTTTCTCTTGTACTTAAGTCGCGTCGTCATTAAAAGTACAATAACTTTTAAAAGACCTAACCGATTTTAATAAACCAAAGACTAAATGTTACTCAAAGATACGCTTTATAATTTTCTTGAAGAGGTATTACTATTAACGCAGTACTTTAGCAGTGATGTGTATTCATACAAACAGACAGACGGACATTTCTAAAAATGATAGAAATGTATTTTATTACTTACTAGCGGTACCCGCAACATCATACGCATTTTTTAAATTGTATTAACGAAATATAAAATTGTGAGACCATGTACAATTATATAAATGCTCTTTAAAAACAATTGTAAGTATGACACGCATGCCATTTATAGTACCATATAATGTATACATTAGATACATAAATACTAACAGTGTGTCAAATGAGGTTTATCGTCACCAACATACTTGGAACCTTAACCCGCTATATAACTACCTCAGTGCTCACTTTCACTCAAAATCAAAATCGAAATATACTTTATTCAATGTAGGCCCTGAGAAGGCGCTCATGACCGTCAAAGCTACCACCGGTTCGGAAAACAATTCAGTCATCGAGAAGAACCGGCAAGAAATTCGATCTAGTTTATATCTTCATGTTATATATTTTTACGAAACATAAATAGTTACATTCATTATTAGTGGATGCACAGAGAGGGGCGTCATTTCCAGACGTCATAATCGTTCACATATTGAATAAGGAACTAATGAAACAATGACATAAGGATGTTATTATAAAGATATAATATATCCATATTGTCAATAAGTAATACGTTTATGGTCTAATATGTTATTAGAAAGACCCCTTCTAGCCCCAAAATGACTGTGAATAATATACTATAAATAATGTTGAATTGTAAACAAGGAATTAGCTGAGTTCTTGAAATCTAGCATAAATATAAATCAAGATATAAAACTTTATATCTAAGCAGTTTTTAATATTTGGCAATTCAAATAGTGATCACTGAACTCGATACAATATTCTCATATATTACTATGATTACTGAGTTATTATATATGAATTTCGATTATATTTATTTATTCTTGGAGTCCAGTGCAACACACGTCTTACGCACATGTTTACAGGGAACAACATATTTTTGCTAAATTTCATGCGGACAAAGTCACGGGTAACAGTTAGTCTAAAATAGAGTAACTTAAATTACTTTCTATAAAGTCAGCTATCTGCAAGTGAAAGCCTCGTGAAAATCGGTCCAACCGTTTTAAAGATAGCACTGCGAGCGATGCCACGGTTAACAGCTAGTCTAAATTGAAATAGATTAAATTACTTGTCATGATGTCCGCTATTTTTCGGTGAAAGTCGGTGATAATCGGTCCACCCGTTTTAGAGATAGCATTACGGACGAAGCCGCGGTTAACAGCTAGTCTGATTTAGAGTAGCCTGAGTCACCCATTGTAATTTCAGCTATCTGCCAGTAAAATTCCCTTCAAAATCGGTTCAGCCATTTCGGAGATTACCCGGAACAAACCAGATAAACAGACAGACAGACAAAAATAAAAAAAAATGCATTTTCCTTATCAGTAGCGTGTATACTTTCATACCCAATCAGTAAAAAATGTTATTTTGATATTACATACAAACACTTCATTTTTATTATATGTATAGATTCCAAGACACCTGCAACATTTTTTTCCCTGTAGGCTCTAGTATGCTAGTATTATAACCACTTCAAAAAAGGGTCACTCACGGGTTTACCTGCAGCCGGAATATAATAAGTGAACAATCCTTTGGACTACATTCGAGCGCTTTGTCGCTTCTAAGCCCTCAGACTGGAAAATAGTAGCATGAATATAGTGGCAAAAATAGATGTAACGTTGGAGTTTCTGTAGTCGAGTCTTGCAGAGGTTCCTATCACCATTATATGGACAAACTGACTAGGATATTGCAAAAGCTGTATTAATCCCACTAATATATGTAGGCCGTGTTAAACTAAATTGAATATGATAAGTTTGGACGTCTCCATAAATTCAATGTTGTATTAGGTTTATATAAGGCTACTAACTACACTAGAGTATAGAGAACGACGAACAATAACTGAAGTAGTATTTACGTAAACCTTCATAGTACAATTTTAGTATTTCTCTTTCTTTATTACTTTTTAGCTGATTAATATACGCAAATATTAGAAAAATCAAAGTATAAACATCTTGTTAGGATCCATAGAAACGGAGTAATTGTCATACAAAGTTTAAGTCAAAAAGTATGTTAAGTGAGAACGGAATAATAGTGAAATAACGGCGGGACTAGAAAAGAAAACATAATTGATACTGCATGACACTAATAAATAATCTACACTATTATTGTAAGACAACAAGTATCGAATTGATCACTATATTGTTTAGCAAATCAGTCTTGCAAAATATCCTGTAGGTACATATTTTTAGTCAACAATAAGTTCTATTTATACTCCAAAGGGGTAACGTAACTGTAATGTAACGTAACGTATTATAGTTTTAGTATACCTGTATAAATAAACGCTTACATATTCAGATCGCTAACCGAAATGTCCGCTAACCATTTGTCCTTGAAATGCCCATGAATCTCAAGGGGAAATTGTATTAAACTATTACAAAACCAGTCAGTCAGTCATACTGTATGCATAGAAAATTACATGTGGCAGAGATGCGAACGATAAGATGGACGTGTGGAATAACTAGAATCAATAAGATTAAGAATGAGTATAAAAGAGGAAGTTTCAAAATAGTAACAATGACAAAGTAATAGCCTCGATCTAACAAATCGATGAGAGAGAAGTTGAGAAGTAATAGGTTAGCATGGTATGGGCATGTCATAAGGAGAGATGAAAGTCATATAACTAGAAAAATGAAAACACTGCATTAGAAAAAAAATGTGAGCCGTCGCGGGACGGCTGACAGATGTGAAACATCGAGATTATTTTGTACAGGTAATATGTATAAAAGGATAGCTTACGACAAAAAATAAATATGACATAATCAAAAATATAAATGTATAAAAATTTAGTATAATGATATTAGTCCATGATGAACTCCGAAACTACTCAACCGATTTTCATGAAACGTTGGTATATATGTATAATTTGGTACAATTTGAGAGATAGGATAATTTATATTTCGATAATTGACCCCAATATTTTTAATTACAAATTAAATTACTGTTAATGTTGATTATTGTTATTAATTGTAAGTTTCATCAGTCTCGAACAGATGGCGCTTAGGCGAAATTGTTTACAGAAAACCGTGGGACCAATAGGTACAAATACTCATAGATCGCGCCAGGTTTTAATTTTGAATTTCTTTTTCAAGTCCAGTTAATTTTATAGTGCATGTGTTTTATTCAATTCAACAAGTAATTACTGAGCCACAGCAACGCGTGGCCGGGTCAGCTAGTAAAATACAAAATATTGAAATTGAAAAAAAAAAGATTATTTATTTAATATTATTTATCTTCATTAAAGGCAAAAAATCAATATCATATAGCATGGCGTCGCGTCGCCACGCTAACAGTCGGTTTGACCCGCCGCTATAGATATATCATATCAAAAGTCTTAAGTATGAAAGTTATGGGAGTCATAGGAAGGACGCTTATAGAAGTAGAGGAAAACCGAAAAAAGTGTGGAAAATGAAAGGCGTGATTACTGAAATTACATCTAACAGGGGTGGAGGAAGATATATTTTAACGGCTCTATTTAGGTGGGATAAGGGTGAGAAGATAATGATGTTGCCCACTCAAATAAAGTAGGAGTTTTGTCTGTACGTCAGCCTAATAACCGGGTTATTTATTAAGTATAATTAATAATCTATAGATAAATTGTTATAAATGATAATATTTTCCAACTTAGTTTGTCACGGTGTAATGGTTTTATTGAAGTAGGAAAACCTTTGTCTGCACACAAATACATAAGTCGCTTTTATCAGTTCTCGCACGAAGTTTTAGAAAAGCTAAGGACTGAATACTTCATAACTGTAACAGGTGGGACGCATAACTTCACGCAACAAAAGTGGGATGGAGCAAAATTGCGAATACTATGTCACATGAGACCGTGGGTTCATGCGGGTAGAATGTAACATAAACAATGCTCAGACAAACAACCCGAGCCCTCCTTAATAGAATTCTGACGGTGTAACACCTTTGCACAGTGTAAAGATAATTTAGATTGTTATGTGTAGCTCGGCATGGGAGTAGTCGCGATGGTGTATTACGTAAATTTATGAAGACAAGCATTATTATCATGGAAACATTATTAAGAGAGAATTTAAGAAAATAATTTTACCTTATTTTTCATATTTTTTAAAGAAACTGTAGAACATTTTAAGAAGTATTAAATAAGAAAGTAGATTTCCAAATGTATTCATTATACTTAGTCTGGCCATAAATACTGTTACAATTAAAAATAAACAAAATATTACATTTAAATTTGGAATCTGTCATTTTTATATCATTATTCATTGAGTTTTCTCATTTTGGCACCAATACATCTTCTCTATTCTTCTATCTATCTTCTTCTATACATATAATAAAAATGAAGTGTCTGTATGTAATATCAAAATAACATTTTTTTACTGACTGGGTATGAAAGTATACACGCTTCTGATAACAAAAATGCAATTTTTATAATTTTTGTCGGTCTGTCTGTCTGTTTGTTCCGCGTAATCTCCGAAACGGCTTAACCGATTTGACGAAAATTTCACTGGGAGGCAACTAAAATTACAGCGGGTTACTTAGGCTACTTTAATTTAGACTAGCTGTTAACCGCGGCTTCGTCTGCAGTGCTATCTCCAAAACGATTAAACCGATTTCCACAGAACTTTCTCTGGTAGATAGCTGACCTTATAAAAAGTAGTTTAAGCAATTTTAATTTATACTAGCTGTTATCCGTGGCTTCACCCGTAGTACTATCTTCAAAATGGTTAGTCTGATCTTCACGAAATTTTCACTGTCAGATAACCGACCTTATAAAAAGTAATTTAAGCAATTTTAATTTATACTAGCTATTAATCGTGGCTTTGCCTACAGTACTATCTCCAAAACGGTTGTGTTGATCTTCACGAAACTTTCACAATCACATAGCTGACCTTATAATAAGTAATTTAGGCAATTTTATTTTATACTAGCTGTTAACCGTGCCCTCGCCCACAGCGCTATCTCCAAAACGGTTGGACTTCACCGGTAGATAGCAGACATCATAAAAAGTAATTTAGACTATTTGTTAACCGTGGTTACGCCCGCAATGTTATCTCCAAAACGATTGGACCGATTTTCACGGGACTTTCTCTGGCAGATAGCTGACCGTATAAGAAGTAATTTAGGTTATTCTATTTTAAAGTAGCTGTTACCCGTGACTTCGTCCACATGAAATTTAGCAAAAATATGTTTTTCATTGGAAACATGCGCGTAAGATGTGCGTTGTACTGGATTCCAAGAATAAATATAATTGAAATTCCCATATGTGTATGTATGTATTCTGAATTGTCTTTTTGGTCATTTTGGCGGCCATTTTGCTTTATTTACCGCGTTTTCGTCTAGATAACTCAGTAACCATAGTAACATATAAAAATATTGTATCGAGTTCAATTAGCACTATTTAAATTGTCAAATATTAAATTATTAAATATTAAATGCATAGATAGATAAAAAGTTTTATATCTTGATTTATATTTATTTATCCAAGATTTCAAGACGTCAGCTCATTAATTGTTTACAATTCAACATTATAATTATTAATACTGATTTTGAAGATAGACCCCTTCTATCCTTCTTCTATCTTTCTAATAAGATATTTAACCATAATACCTTAAAATCTTTAACCATAATAACACCTTTAAGTCATTGTTTCATTACTTCCTTATATAGTTTATTATTTCCTTATATTCCTTATATATCCTTCCTTATAAGTGAGCACTGAGGTAGTTATATGGTGGGTTAAGGTTCTAAATATGTTGCTGATGATAAACCTCATTCGACACACTGTTAGTATTTATATATCTAATGTATACGTTACATGTTACTGCAAGTGGCATGCGTGTCATACTTACAATTGTTTTTAAAGAGCAGTTCTATAATTGTACATGGTCTCACAATTTTATATTACTTTAATACAATTTAATAAAACGCGTGCGGAGCAGCGGGTACAGCTAGTTGTACAATATTTTGCGATATTAAAATGGAGTGGGGTGACAAAGAGAATCGAATCGCTGTGATTGCATTACACAAAGTAGGTATGGAGCCAAATGTAATATTTAAATCTCTCTATACGCTTGGTATTAGTAAAATGTTTGTGTACCGGGCTATTAATAGGTACAATGAGACCTCCTCTGTGTGTGACAGAAAAAGATCTGGCCGTCCACGTAGTGCTCGTACGAAAAAGGTGGTCAAAGCAGTAAAGGAAAGAATTCGAAGAAATCCTGTCCGAAAGCAAAAGATTTTATCTCGGGAGATGAAGACAGCACCTAGAACCATGTCACGTATTTTAAAAGATGACTTAGGACTTGCAGCCTATAAGAGATGTACTGGTTATTTCTTAACTGATAATTTAAAAACGAATAGGGTGGTAAAATCGAAACAACTACTGAAGCGGTACGCAAAGGGAGGTCACAGAAAAATGTTGTTCACGGATGAGAAAATTTCTACAATTGAGCAACATTTTAACGAACAAAATGACCGTATTTATGCTCAAAGCTCTAAGGGAGCTTCCCAATTAATCGAGAGAGTGCAACGTGGGCACTATCCGACTTCAGTGATGGTTTAGTGGGGTATTAGCTATGAAGGAGTGACTGAGCCATACTTTTGTGAGAAAGGTATCAAAACACCGGCACAAGTGTATCAAGATTCCATTCTTGAGAAGGTAGTGAAACCCCTTAACAACACTATGTTCAATAATCAAGAATGGTCCTTTCAGCAAGACTCGGCGCCGGGTCATAAAGCTCGGTATACACAGTCTTAGTTCGAAACGAACGTTTCGGACTTCATCAGAGCTGAAGACTAGCCGTCGTCTAGTCCCGATCTTAATCCACTGGATTATGATTTATGGTCAGTTTTAGAGAGTACGGCTTGCTCTAAACGCCATGATAATTTGGAGTCCCTAATACAATCCGTACGATTGGCAGTGAAGTTTTGGAAAGCTTGGAAAGAGCGTGCTTCTATTGATGACTGGCCTCAACGTTTAAAGGACTGTATTGCAGCCAATCGAGACCACTTCGAATAAGCTGTTTATATTTTAAATTATTTTATATTTATTTATTAAACTAACACACTGTAAAAGTAATAAATGTTATTTGCAATAGAAAATATTTTTTTCTTTGTTTCAGTATTTATGGCAAGACTAGGTATAGAGCGGCCAAAGAGATTGACAAGAATTGTACATTGTTTTGTTGTTAGAGTTCTTTTGAGTAATCATTTATTATAGCTTATGGGGGCTTAAACAATTTATCGTATTTATTTATATATAATCTATTAATACCCGACATCTTAATTTTTCTTGACTTAACAATATCTGGACCATATTTTCTTTAATTGTCCAAATTGACACTTTTTGTGCTATATGATTTACTCCCCCAGGAGATATCCCGCCCCACCCGTGTGCAATTCCTCTTCACCCTCTCCTTCACTCCTTTTATGTACCCTTCTATGTGAACATATTAATATAAAAAAGTAAGCTCTAATTAATTGTTCCATTATACTTACCTGTACTATATATATACCTGTACTATATGTTTATATTTACTAACTTAGTTGTTTAGGAACTTACTAATCCCAATGGTGTATTGTCCTTTTGTTTTATGTTAGGCATACGAGTATGGTGGTGGTTGAAATCAACTTCAAATCTTTTGTTGATTTATTATCTTAGGACTTGATCTTAATCTACATAACACGGGCGGAACTGTGGAATTTTCCACAGGGACGACTAAAGGGACTTAAAGACTAAATAAAAAAAGAGTAAATTAAATATGCAACCGTTTTAAATATATTTATTATTAAAAAAAATTATATTATAATTTATTTGTAACATTAATTATTCGTTCATTACGATTTCATACCAAGTCAACAACTGGGCATATAGCTAAATGATGTATGTTCTGTCGGCCTTGTCCACTTCTGGTGATGGATTGACGATCTCAATCTGTTTTGTTGTTTTAGCTTGATTAATGAATTTCAGGACGATATACATAGGTATGATGTACGGTGGCGTATTGTTTTGTCTGGTGATACAGGTCACATTTTTATATGAAAATTCAATTCCAGTGACAATAGCTCGAGTATGTTAATGTATTGGAGAAGTTTCTAAAATTACCCTCTATTTTCCTTATTTGCACAATACCCATGTTGAGGATTAGTCGACTAATCGCTAATAGTTTTATTCGGCATCTCCTATTAAGAAAGTCTTCGACGAGATTATCATTTATTTTCATGTAAGTATTTGATATAATCCAATAGGTTATGTGCGATAAATGTTTCACTAATGTTATGTTTTATCGACATATTTTGACAGAGGAGGTAAAATGTAAGAATAAGTATGTAAAGAGAATGTTTTTTTCTTATTCGAGCTTTGCAACATTCCACCTCGTTGGTAAAGGAGTAATATAGGATTGAAGCTAGCTAGTCTGTATGGGCTGCATATGATATCAATTTATTTTTTTATGAAGTATTAACCTATAACCAATACCTATCCACATACATGTACTGTTATTTTCCAACAGAAATAGATGTGCGTATGATGCTTTTCGCAGTATATAGGCTCTTTAATTACATACAAAATAATTGTAATAATATTACATTGACATGTTGAAATATAAATTGTTATTAAAGTTAGAAAAAATATTCTAGTATAGTTTAGAAGTAAAATTTGTAATAAAATGAAACGATGTATACAGACCAACACAATACAGTGTACCTCATTTGTCAAAACTAATGGTTTAAATTACCCTTAGGTATAAATATATATGTTTTTGTTCTCTCGTTGGCTTCCTAGTATCTGCGCAATAATGTTTATAACAATAAAAATACATACATAAATATTATCATCTATATATAAATAGTCGAAAATGAAATAGTTCGGTGTCTTTTCTGTTATGTTTATCAACCAGTTTTCTAAGGTCGACTGTTAGTGTCTTCAATAACAAATTTAGAAATAGTGTTTTTCTATATTACGTATGTACTAAAGCTTTAGAAGTCTATAGCAATCTATAGCTCTTTACATCTACAATATTTGTACAATAAATACTCAATACAGTTTTTACCATTTACAGAAAAAAACAGACAGTACTATTTATATATATTAATCTGTGAAGAAAATACTTCGTAACATTTATTACGCTCTAATATCGAAACCACTTGACGACCAACTAGTTTTAATTATTACGACGATAAACTAGTTAAACTCGAACAAATACGCATCGAATCGCGTCCGTTAGTACAATATGTGATCATTCAGCCGCTCGCCCGATTATCGTTCACAGAACACATAATTTTGTGGTTGTTCACATTGTACGACGGCATCCGACTGTGGGTTTACAATGCTGTGACGAATTAATCGTCAGATAAGCGATTCGAATGATATTTAATCCAATCACACAGATCATAGTGTGCTTATGTTGATTAATGTTTTGCGGTTGCTGGTACGCGAAATTAATTCTTGTTTTGAATTATGTATTTTTTTTACCTTGTTATAGTAACTACATAGTGGCGTCGCTGTACCTGATTTTAAGCAAACTGCAATCCAAAAACAACAGCGATCATCGAGCAATATACAACTCATATGGTCCTCGATGTTATATCCGCCTGCAAGCTTTCTCGTGTGCTGAATGTATACTAACTAATGTAATGAACAAAAGTACAATCGGTTAAATTAATACTCTGGAAGCACTGTGACTATTTATCCGAGCAGAGCTTCGCCACGATAACTTCGACTTAGCAATGAATATCCGATCAACGACATCCTGTTTTTTATAGGCCGAACTCTCTAATAATCGGATGTGTTCGAGCGGTACCGGAAGTAGATGTGTAAATCATTTGAATATCATTTTACTTTATAAAAATATTATAAAGGCCATATTAAATCATCAATATGAATTACAAAAATAGAAATCATTACACTTATTTCTACAGGCGATACATTAAGAAAAACACACTGTGATGGTTGATCCCTTTATATCATTATCATCATTATTTATTTTTATTATTTATTTATTATTTTATTATTATTATTACATAGTATAAAACAAAGTCCCCTGCCGCGTCTGTCTGTCTGTCTGTTCGCGATAAACTCAAAAACTACAGAACAGATCTTCAAACGGTTTTCACCAGTGGATAAAGTAATTTATAAGGAACGTTTTAGTATATAAATTTGTCAAGGTTTTGTGTAGATTGATTGAAATATAACGATAATTGTTGGACAAGTCGGAAAAATTCAAACCGCCTGAGAGATTTTATCGAAAACGCTGCCTAGTCCTTTTGAGATATAACAATGTATGTTGGGTAAATGTAATAAGGTTTACTTTTGCATGTATAGGTTAAAATAAAAGAAAGTGACGTCCATTGCTAAATGTATTGACGACTTATTAATATAATGACAATGACATAATACATTTTTCTTTTTCTTTTTAGCCAGGTGTAAATAATGAAACAACAGAGACAATATAGATCTACAAAGAAGTCTGTGACGGTATATTTTTTAAGGATAGCCACTATACTCATTATATGTTCTACAAAAAGGTGGCGTACAAGTTGAAAGTTATTTAGATGGATACCGTATTAATAATTATCAACTTAAATACTTTAGTTACATTAAGCATTTCATGCACATTCATATCTTTATGTCACGGTCTTTATGTTCGAACTCCTCTGAAACGGCTACACCGATTTTATTGAAATTTTTAAGGTAGGTTGTAGGTTTGTGAATAGGTCGTAAACTATATATTTTTTTTGTATTTTCTAACAATTTTTTTTTAGTGTTGTGCTGTGTAGGTATGTTACATTGAACAAAACTTTTTAAATAAATTACAAGAGGAATAAGTTACGCCTAACAGCCTTATTTTGAACATAATTTTATGTATATATTTTGGGTATAAAAATGTATGTAGTTTGTATGTTATTATACTTTTGATCAATTTCGCGGTCATTTTCCTATATATACTCAACTCTTAATGAGTTTAACGAGAAAAACAATTTTCAACTTATTATTTAAAATCTTTATACATATAATAAATCAGTGGCTAGATCAATACTGTACATTAAATATTTTTATGAAAATTATAATCGGGGTGGGCTTTGTTATCGATATAGGAGCCAAAAATATCTTATTTAGAAATTTTGTCCGTCTTTCTGTCTGTTCCTGTGTCCGCATATCACTCTGAAAGTACTGAACCAATTTTGACGAAGCATTACACAGTGATAACTAATATTATAAAGTAGCATATAGTGTAATTTTATTTTGTATTTATTTTGTAATTTAATAAAACGCAAGGTGTAATCCAGTGTAAATGACAAAAGTCAAAAATTTGTGGTATATGAAATTCTCGATGGATTTTGATGGCATTTTGTTTGTGTTATTGCAGACAAATTAGCTAAAAATGCAAGCTAATGCACATTTTTGACATACAACTTCTCATATTCATATTTCTGACATATGCCAGGTGACTGCTGAAAGGTTAACACTCTCCAATAGTGGGGTAGTTCATAGTCACATTTAACATATAAAATAATAATATTAAAACTAATATTAATACACAACAAAGAGAAGCTAAAGTATGTTTTTAAAAGTATGGGAACGATACTTTAAACGTAAAAAATCACACCTAGGTTCAATGATCAGAATTAAATGAGATCTTTTCAAGGTTAATCATTACGTAACTGCTTATCGTCGGAATGCCGTACGGTCGGACAATGGGAAGCGGGGCGCGGGTCTAGGTGCAGGACGCGGGCCGGACTGCGAGCAGGCGCACTTTGAAAATTAAATCATCTGATGTTGAGTGAAAATCAGTTATGCTTTTCTCGAGATAGATAGGTCAAATATTATGTATCTATTTTTTTATTGATTTAGAACCAAAAATGACTAATGATTGTCCTGTAAAAATATTGCCGGCGTCTAACCTAACACCCAGTAGTAACACAATATGGAGGACAAAGACAAAAATTGAGTCAACTTATGTTTGTTTTCAAAAATTACCTATTACGACGTTGCTAAACAATGAGTGATTCCAGAATCAAGGCCAGAAAATTTTTTTGAAAACATAAACCTACACAATATTATATTGCGATATAGAAAATAAGTCTCAAAAGTATCTAATAGAGTTTTGTCAGTACATGTGTTGTTTAGATATTTGATAAAATTTGTTTTCCAAATACTGATGAGTATTGGAATTGTTGGTTGGAGGGTTGTAAATTTACGATTAGAATAATTAGTTTAGGCGTTTGCAGTTTGAATCAATACTATATCTATACTAATATTGTAAAGACAGGTAATGTTTGGGTGTTCGGGGTAATAAGCCTTGGTACTACCGATCTGATTTTGAAAATTATGTCTGAAACGTAGAAGTTGAAAAAAGTAGAAAGGTGTATTATCTCTCAGTGCTAAAGATTACTCATTATTTTGGCAAATATTTATGTTTTTAATAATGAGTCACAATAAATGTAATTAAAATTGGCAATAATGCAATAATATGACGTGTGCCGCTTAAATGGTTTGATATAAAAGAATAAAATTTGTAGCAAAAATATTCATTACCTTTAGCTTTACAAAAAAATCCACTTATAAAACAAATAGCTAAATAAAAATGGAGATTTCAAGGAGATAAAGTTTACTTTCTACACCATGTTAATTGATGAAGTTGGTCAGAAGATAATGCGAAATAAAAACTACAAGTTGGTAAAAATATTGTGTTGTCGCTGCCGCTGGGTCAATGAGAATAGTAAGTGGGGAGCGGTCGTGAGTGGCACAGAAGCTATCCAGGGGGTACTGGGAAAACATTATGTCTTTGAGTGGGTCGTTAAACTGTTTGGTTTCACAATTTAAAATGGTTGGTGTCGCTGTAATCGGGTTCTAGGTTTTTAAGATTTTTCGACTTTGGAAATACAATAGAAACCGGTACTAACTGATTTTACGCAGACGAAGTTGCGCGGGTTAGCTAGTATATAAGTTTATAAGTTTCAGTTTTTGACCACGACCTCACCTGATAATAAATTACCATGTGGTCCAAAATAGTAAACACGTTAAACCTGGAGGAACCGGTTCTCAAGTGTAGTGCTCGGATCACACCCATATATGCTTGGTGGCCCATAGATGGCGACAGATTTTCATCTCGAGGGTGGTAGGCAGCCAGGCGAGTTTTGAAAAAGCCCTACCACCACGCTATGGTGTCATCATGATGTTTGCCTTAACGGAAAAATATGGCTCATTCATATGGATTCGAACTGCCATAATCGCTTCGCCAATGTTTATTGCCACTCCTGCTAATTACTGGCCATGACATCGGGTGATCCCAAAACGCGAGACATCTAACCGGGTCAATATGGTGGAAGTTTACACCCTAAAACCTAGCAAAATAGCGAACACCATAAGGATTTCTAGAATCTTCACAATGCGTACGTTAGCATCGCGGAATGGATTACCTAGTGGCTGGTCATGTTATCCCGCGAGTTTATAGCATTGGGCTCTCCAAAAAGAGATTGAAATACGCTCTTAAAGATTGGTGACACGACACTGATGCCTGTAGTGTTTCGATTGTCCATAGGTGACGGTAATCATTTACCATAAGGGGTCGTCAGACTGTTTGCCGAAGAAGAAAAAATTCAAATGTAATAAAATCAAAACCTGTACCTCAATGATACTTATCAGACAAAATTAACTACTAAGTAAAGTCATTACTAAATAATACAAATGAGAATCCGTAAATGATCCCTTTTGTTAATCCGGACATTGGTTAATGTTTTAACTAACAACGAATTTCAAACTTAATTCAGGAAGCAAACATAAACAAAAGACTACTGAATGAGTTATTTACATGATTAATATTGTAGTGTAATTTTGTCGAGCACCGAAGATAACGAGGTCGAATCGAATGTAATTGATAATATAATTTAACAAGAAAGTATAATACCTCACTGTCGTCCATCGCAATCTATTTCGACAGGAATAAATATCGACGAATACTTGTTACGATGGAACTTTGTTGTTTTCCAAATATTGTTACACAAAATTTTCCGTTCCAATTACTTATTCTAAAGATATGTACATTGACATAATATTTCTATTTTACTTTATACAAAAGTTTGTCTACAGATGTTTTTTTAATTAAATTACTTAATAAAAATATATTAATTATGCTAGTAAATACGTATACAATTTACATTTAAGAAATGTATATAAATAAAAATCAATTGCCGAATGTATTATATGCGCATCACCTAAGAATAGCGACGACGCCCTAAAATGGCTGTAGGAATTAGATTTCCAATTATAACAAAATACAACTGATTACTCCATTTTAATCATATGACTAAATAAAAGTTAAGAATATCTACACCTAGTTGTCTATTTTTTTATATTTGTAATTACACATACAGGAAAAGGCTTCTATAAATAAAAATGTTTAAAAAATCATGCGGGAAAGTGAACAATTTGGGATGGAAAATCTCCATACAAAAAAGTAAGTGAACAAGACCAAGACAGTAGATAGATTTTTTAAAATAATGACGGAAGATTGTCTTTCATCTATTCTGTTCCAATTTTATTTTAATACACGGTAGCACTGTAAATAGGTACTGTATTTTCGTTATATAAATTACTAGCTGTCATCCGCGGCTCCGACAGCACTTTTTTAAAATGTATTAAATAAATGTAAAATTGTGAGTAGGTGTTTACATTACACAAATACTTTTTCAAAAACATTTGTAACTACGACACGCACGCCATCTACTGTAACGTATAACGTGTATATTAGATATATGAATACTAATAATATATCGAATGGGATGGGATTTATCATCAGCAACATACCTGGAACTTTAACCTACTATATACCACCCTCAGTGCTCAATAACACTGTATAAGAAAGTAATGAAAATTTAAGCTATACATTATCGAACAATATGCGTTAATTGTTTTATTATATAGATCTAATATGCCCATATTGTCGACATAATTAAGTTATTCTTATACATTGCTGTAATCACTGAGTTATGTAGACGCAAGCGCGGAAAATTAAAACAAAATGGCCGCCAAAGTGACCAAAAAGTTGATATAATTCAAATTACATACAAATATATGACTTTTAATTATATATATTTATTCTTGGAGTTCAGTACAGCACACTTCTCACGCATTTGTTTACAGTAAAGAACATATTTTTTATCAATTTCACACGGACAAATGCACAGGTAACAGTTCATCACTACATAGTGTAAAACAAAGTCCTCTGGTCTATCCGTTTATCTGTTCGCGATAAAGTAAAAACTACCGAACCATGCGATTTGCACCAGTAGATAGAATGATTCATGGGGAAGGTTTTTTTCAAGGTAATTTGTTAAGGTTTTCTTTTTATGATCAGGGCGGGACAACGTCTGCCAAGCCCGCTAGCTTAAAATAAAATAGCTTATTAATTTGTTGTCTGCCTGTAAAAATCTTGTGAAAATCTGTCCAACCATTTTGGAAATAGCAATGCGGACGAAGCCGCGGACAAATTAAATAGAGAATATCAACTGATATATTTTTGGCTATCTGCGAGTAAAATTCCCGTTAAAATAGGTCCAGCTGTTTCGGAGATTACCCGGAACAAACAACCAGACAGACAGAATATACAAAAATACAGACGTAATATAACAAAAAATTTTTTTGGTTATCTTTAGCTATATCCATTCATAAAAAAATTGTTATTTTGATTTTACATACACACACTTTATTTTTATGATACAATAGCTGTACCCGCAGCTCCGCACGCGTTTTTTTTTAAATCGTATTAAAGAATTATAAAATTTTGAGACTATGTACAATTATAGAAATGCTCTTTAAAGACAATTGTAAGGACGAAGCGCACACCAATAAAAGTAACATGTAACGTGTACATTAGATATACATATAAATACTAACAGTTTGCCAAATGAGGTTTGTCATCAGCAACATACTTGGAATCTTAACCTACTAATCATATAACTACCTCAGTGCTCACTTACACTGTATAAGGAACTAATGAAACAATAACTTAAAATATTATTATAAAGATTTACATTTATGTTACATTTAATATACATTGCCATTATTATAATTGTAATTTTGTGACTATACAAAAAATAAACGTTTATCTGTTCCGCATGGAATTGTACTATGGAACCCTTTACGTAATACGTTTATAATCTAAGATCTTATTAGGAAGACCTCTATATCATTAAAATTATTAATAATTATAATGTCGAATTGTAAACAATAAGCTGATAATTATTTCTCTTATTAACAATAAAGAATGAGTTGAAATCTTGCTAAATTTCATCCAGACAAAGTCGCGGGTAACAGCTAGTCTAAATTAAAATAAACTAAATTACTTGTTATAATGTCGGCTATCTACCAGTGAAAGTCCCGTGAAAATCGGTTTAACCGTTTTGTTGATATCACAGCAGGCGAAGCCACGGTTAACAGCTAGTCTAAATTAAAATACTTTTTATAATTTTCGCTATCTGTTGGTGAAAGTTCCTCAAAAATCAGTCGAACCGTTTTAGAGATAGTACTGTGGGCGAAGCCACGGTATACAGCTAGTATAAACTAAAATTGCTTGAACTACTTTTTATAAGGTCAAATATCTGCCAGTGAAAGTTTTGTGAAGATCGGTCAAATCGTTTTGAAGATAACATTGCAAGCGAAGCCACGGTTAACAGCTAGTATAAATTAAAATTGCTTAAATTACTTTTCATAAGGTTAGCTATCTGCCAGTGAATATCCCGTAGAAATTGGTGCAACCGTTTTGAACATAGTATTGCGGACGAAGCCGAGGTTAACAGCAGGTCTAATTTAAAGTAGCCTAAGTAACCCGCTGTAAGTTTTTCTATCTGCCAGTGAAATTTCCGTCAAAATCGGTGCAGCCGTTTCGGAGATTAGCGGGAACAAACAGACAGACAGACCGACAAAAATTTTAAAAATAGCATTTTTGTTATCAGTAGCGTGTATACTTTCATACCCAATCGGTAAAAAAAAATATTTTGATATTACATACAGACACTTAATGTTTATTATATGTATAGAAGAAGATTTATTTATTTTATTTATTTATTTATACATATACAATTTTACAGAGAAATATTAGAATGGTAATTATAACTATATTACTATAAGATAATAGATTACAAATAAAAAATTGAAACAAAACCAACGTAGAATAAATTATTTGAATAGGAACACAAAATATACTTTAAAAATGTTTGCGAGAGAAACTTACCACGTTACCATGGCAACGTATATAATACTAACGCTAACACCTCTCAAAACCCCGAAACCTCTCAAAAGGAAAAAAATTCCCGATTTTGAAACATTTTTCATTGGAGCTCCGCTCCTATTTATCTTAGCATGATGGTATATAGCCTAAAGCCTTCTTCGACAAATCTATCTAAAACCGAAAGATTTTCTCAAAACGGATCATTAATTCCTGAGATTAGCACGTTCAACCATATAAACAAACAAACTCTTCAGTTTTATATATTAAAGTATAGATTATATACAAAGTTATAGGTTGTTGTTCATTGTTCATCTTTAACAGGGCCGTTTTTTTTGTTCTTTATTACATCACGATATGGAATACAACCCGCTTTCATGTCTAAAATTGCGGTTAAACCAGTCATGTGTGTTATTACAATTAATGGGTGTTCGAGTTTACAAAGAGTGTTCGTGACTATTTGAGAATTTAAATATTTAATTTCTCGATATATTGTGGCCGCTGTTCGTTTGTTGAATTTATTTTACACGCCAATCTTTGTATTTAAATTGCTTTTGTATTATTTTCACTGTGAAATATGGAATGTTTTCCGAGTTCATAGTTCGGTCATGGTCGCTATTAATGTATTTATTTTGTGGTATTTTAGGGTTATATTACAACTTCACGTAATGTTGAGTCATAATGTGGCCACTAAACGGTAAAGTCGTAAACTTAAAAAAATGGCTCCTAACCGCAGTTGTGGGAACACACTCACATATGCTTGGCAACCGATTTTCAACTTCAGGGTGGTAGCTAGCTAGAAAACCTTACAGCCGTGCTATGGTTTTTCCACTAAGTCATCCCCCACCGAAAGTTCCGACTCAGTTAGTTACAAGGATTCGAACCTACATCGATCAACTTGGTTTTCGAAAACGTTATCATCTAAGTCATCATCGCTTCAAAATGATGGTTGGAAGCTTGAATGGTTATAAATATATTTGTATAATAAAATTGACGTGTTAGTAAAAAACAATGGTTTAAAATTAATAACACTGCGTGGCGTTAATATTAAACCGCGATGCTGGCATCAGTCATAGTAGCTTTAATAGTTCTTAAACAAAGATAGGGAACCTCCACGTACTGTGCTTCATGCTACGTCGGCTGTATAGGCCGGCGGCTAATACACTAATAAGCGACGTTCCACTCGGTATCCTTCTGGCCATCAGATAGGACATGGTATGGGACAAGTGCGGGTTTGGGACGCACTCACCCTGCCACCATGAGCTGGTAATCGCAGGAGCGTGTTCGTCTAATCCGATTGGGAAACTTCTATAAAAAATTATCCCATGCTCACTTTTGAGCATGACGAATAAATCGTAGGTGAAAAATTTAGAGGAATAAGACCTTTTTAAGGACAAATTACAAATTTCATAAGGATAAAAAACAAATTTAAGGAAGGAATCCTCTTTAAAATACCGAAGAATAAAATCTCGTTAAAAATTAAGAGGAAAAGTTACTAGGAGGGGTTCTGGGGCGAGTGGGCCCAGAACCAGGAGGAAAGAAACTTTGTTAAAAATTATTGAGGAAGAGAACCTTGTCAAAAACACAACATAGGCAGATATTGTAATTGGTGATGGATACCGTAGAGAGCCTCTTTCGAGAAGCAGCGCGTGCCGATGGGTTCGGAATCATGCGCAAGAAATTCTATGCCACCAGAGCCAAGGGCGTGGTAACTGGTGTTGGAGTTTTTAGTTGGAATAATCCAACATAACCTGACTTTTGTCCTCTGTGGCAGTCGAGTACCCATGAAGGGTTTTCCCAAATAAATAAAAAAAGCTTAGTACTTCCGAGGAGTGCGTTAGTACTTGTGGTCTAATATAACAAAGATAGACAAAGACAGACAGCCAGAACTTTACTGCAGAATTAGATATAGTGATCACGCCCCCTTAGTACAACTACAAATGGAAAATATCTGCAATTTTAAATTTGATGGTGCCGTGTAAATGTTATAGTAATACAGATAGATCATTACAATGCAACAACAGTAGCAAGGGCATTTACAATATTAGGTATAACACTGGACTGTATAGTTGTTCTATTCGAATTTTATGTTAGTCTAGTCTGATTGTTAGCTCTAAGGAGTACCTTGTTAAAATACCTCCGGTGACAGAGGGTGCCGAAAATCTGGTAGTATTAAATTTAAAGTTCACAGATAGTACCAATAACGCTGGAATTACTTGGATGCGTTAAGTTTAAAGGGTAAACATTGTCGTATATTACAGTGAGTAATTGCCAGCTTGGCAACAGTCTGCGGTGTTCCCGGACCGTCACTTTACTCACCGCAAACGTGGGCCGGTTGTAGTCGCCGCAATCGCCCTTGTTAGCAAAACTTTGCTTGGGAGACTAATAGTCGTAAAAAAGGTTGGCGATTAGACGAAGTGTTATTAGCAAACTACGTTATCCGTGATAAATATTTTACATAATAGAGATATGTATAATAATATAAATTCCGAAAACATATATCTAAGGTTTATCCATAATCATCAGCATCAGCCTTACAGGCTATAAGCCTCTTCCCAAAGAAGGCATGGGTATAATGACCATGACAGCCCACGCGACCTGTTGACGATTTCAAATTCAGAGAAATACACAGTTCTATTTTTTTTTCCCACATACTGCGGTACTACTAGAACATTTCTCAGGTTCTGGTTTCCTCACGATGTTTTCCTTCACCGTCAGCCGATAGTGTTACCAATTTAAATTAGTAAACGTCCGAGTAAAAGTTCTGAATTCCGAAAAATTTGTTGGTCCGTGGTTTCAGAGGACATTAGCTTTTTTTATATTATAGCGGGCAAACGAACAGCTGATGGTAAGTGATCACCGCTGTCCATAGACACTAGCTACACCAGGATAGTCGCAAGAGCATTGCCAGTCTGTGTTTGGTAGGAGGGGGGAGGAGAGGGGAGAGTGGGAAGGGGGGTGGGCCTCCGGCGCTTTCACTGACCGAACGAAACACAACGATGCAATGATTGTTACTTCACGTCGGTGTTTCTGTGAGAGGGTGGTACTATTCCGGGCACATCAACCCAATCATGCTGAAACCAGTAACAGCTTCAGCGTGGCTCTACCACCTATAAAAAGATGTAATCCTTTCACATAGTAAAATGTTATTAACTATTCTTTTCAAGACAGTTATATTATTGTCTTAGGTAGGACAGTCGCAGGCAGCGCGTTCGATTCTTTTGCGGTTTGCATAATAAATATCTATGTAATGCGCAGCATCTCGATGGTAACTAGAGTAAGCTTATCATTGAGTAAAGTTGCATTTTTTATTGTTTTAGGAAGATTTAGAAACTAATAGAACTAATTGAGAACGAGTATTGAAAAAAAGCCTCCACATTAACAAGTCTTCTTATTGCTCTTTTTTAATCTCCCTTTCGGTACAGAAAACATTAAATTTCGCAGCCATTACATAATGATCTCACTGGCTACGCTATTTTATATTTTGTTATCTAGGTGTACTTAAAATAGCTGATTGAATAAAATACTAACATATTTCTGTATTATCGAACTGCAACTAATTTACATTGGTATCATACTTAGCCTATAGATTAATGCTCTTATGTAGCCACAGATTTTTACTACAGACTACATAAGTTATATTTTTACAGCAGCATAAAAATCTTAAGTAACTGAAACAAAAATAATAATAGTATATAGAATTATTATACCATAACTTAATACTTTTGAAGAAATTAAAAGCATTCACATTGAATAACGTTCAATTCGAGACATTTTCAACAAAATTCCCTCAATACTGTTCACGATTCTCAGTTCAAGCAACGAGAAGTGGTGCAAGTGCATTACACAAACACCACTTGAGTTCGTTATTGGCTGAGTCACGAGATCGAATCAAATGCAACATAGAAACAACATTGTTCGCAACTATGTTACGTGAGTGTGGGAATGTTCTACGAGAAATGAATTTCAATATTACTTGAATTTTAAACATTTATTCTATGGTTGGGAATTTTATTAAAAACTAGCTTCTGCCCGTAACTTCGTCCGCGTAGAGTAGTTACTTTGGACTAATGCTAACATGGAGCGGACTCTCTCAAAAGGAAAAAAAACCCCGATTTTGAAACATTCTTCATTGACGCTCCAGTCCTATTGATCCTAGCGTGATGATATATAGCCTACAGCCTTTCTCGGGAAATGAACTATCTAAAACCGAAATATTTTTTCAAGTCGGACCAGTAGTTCCTGAGATTAGCGCGTTCAACCAAACAAACAAACAAACACACCAGCTTTAATATATTAGTATAGATTATAATTTATTACATTAAGAAATTCGAGCATGAGCGTCTTCGCTTTGTTATAGTGAAGAATGTTTATATTTCTACTGGAGTAGGTAGAGGTAATAATAGTGTTTCTTCTCTCTGTCCTTGAAAACTATTTTTCCTTGACATTTATCCCTTCAAGGATCCGCGCCACATCCAAGTACTTCTCAACTTTCTTACGATTGTTACTTTTTTATCTGATTCTTATAGGGCAATCTTGTTCGGGAAGTTTTCTACATACATTTATTCTCATCGTATATCTCCATTTTCTTACAATTAATTGATCAACATACGATGTAGGCAAAAAATTGAGATAAAAAAGGCATATTTAATGTAGGCTCAACTAAGGCAAATATTTAAAAATATCTAGCCAGACCGGCGGACGTTATTTCGCCCTGATAATAAAAAAATCTTGACAAATTATACACCTACACCTTCCTCATAAATCACTTTATCTACTGGTGTAAACCGGATGAAAATCCATTCAATAGTTTTTGAGTTTATCGCGAACAGATAGACAGACGTGGCAGAGGATTTTGTTTTGTGATGTTTGAGATATAACTAATAGATTAAAACTTTAAATAAAGGTAAAAGTTTAAATAATACCACAGTAACGTAATATGTCATAAGATATTAATTTCTCGAATAATTGAAAGCTATTCTTAATGAAACTAGAATACATTTCATCATAGTTAAATAGACTTTCCAAAAATTTCAAAACTTATCAGTTTAAGCCACTCTATATGAACAATGTAAAACATGCGTAATCTCAGTAAAGGTAAATTAAATTCTCATAGTGTAGATAATATTATTTTGTATGTCCCAAAACTTTCAGTGTGTGTTTAGTTCTTAGTTGCTTGTAATTTGGCTTGCTTTAGATGCGGGCGCAAGTCGACCTATTTCATGTTTGACCAAACTCTAATGTCACAAAGTTTGACCAAGTATACAGAAACTATTTGAATCGTTATTATAAGAACTAGGCTTCTTTATAAATGAAGTGACGTAACCAATAAACAATGTTTTTACCTATAATCATTACATAGTATATAACAAAGTCCCCTACCGTCTGTCTGTCTGTTCGCGATAAACTCAAAAACTACTAAACGGAGTTTCATGCGGTTTTCACCAATAGACAAAATTATTTATAAGGAACGTTTAGATATATAATTTGTCAAGAATTGTTTATCATTAGGGCGAGACAACGTCCGCCGGGCCCGATAGTACTTATATAAAAGAATATTAAATAGAGAAAATTTAAATTTTACTGTTTAGAAGTATCTGTTTCATTTTGGATACAGTCTTATTGTACAAAAGAAATGAATAATACAAATTTATAAGTCATTACACATTGGAAAAATAAAGTAATTTCAGGTGAAATATAAAACAGCCTGAGTTCTATAAAAGCTATAGTTTGTGTCAATAATCAATATACTTGTAGGAGCTTCGGGCTCAATCCTATAAGATTCTAAACTGACACGGACAGCGTAATAATAATACTCGGAATGCGTAAAATAGACTGCTTATTAATATGACCATATAAGGTATTTATAGAGACGCGATCGTTCCTATGTTTGAACGATGTTCTATTAACAATATATACAAAAGTTGTCTGTCAAAGAGGATGACATACTCGGTAGCTACATACTTATAGATAAATAATAACATGAACTATTGTTTGCTGACGATTAATCATTATCTTTTTCGTGATATAACAGCAGAAGCGAGAAAATATCTTTTGTAATGGCCAAGTAGAACGGAAACGACGGAACATCGGAAATCGAGTGCTGTATAGTGCTTTATTTATTTTAACATCTTGTCTATAACATCCGGAGTGCAATCGTTTGTTACGATCTGCTGATAGTGTTCTAATATATTGCCTTGTATACAGGATTATTTCGATAAATATTTCACAACAGTTCACGACTTAATATGAAGAAAATATTTCTATTTATTATTATAGAAGACTAGGTTTACCCGCACGCGTTTCTTAAGTTGTATTAAAGAAATATAAAATTGCGAGAACATGTACAATTATAGAAATGCCCTTTCAAAAATAATTGTAAGTACGACACGCACACCACCTATAGTAACATATAACGTGTACACTAGATATATAAATACTAACAGCGTATCAAATGAGATTTACCATCAGCAACATATTTGCAACTTTAACCCACCATATAACTACCTCAGTGCTCACTTACACTGTGTAAGGAATTAATGAAACAATGACTTAAAATATTATTATAAAGATGCCCATAACTCAATAAAATTAAGTTTTTGTGACTATACAAAAAGTAATCGCTTGTCTGTTCCGCAAAAAATTCTATTATGAAACTCTTAACGTAATACGTTTAAGGTCTAAGATATTATTAGAAATACCACTTCTATCTTCAGAGTTACTATTAATTATAACGTTGAATTGTAAGTAATAAATTGATAATTATTTCTCTGATTAAAAATACAGATTGAGCTGAAGTCTTGAAATCATGCTAAATTTCATGCGGTCGAAATCGCAGATAACAGCTAGTCTTAAATAGAATCCTAAATTACTTCCTATAAGGTCAGCTATTTGCCAATGTAAGTCCCATGGAAATCGGTCTAACCGTTTTGGAGATAGCACTGCAGACGAAGTTACGGTTGATAGCTAGTCTAAATTAAAATAAATTATATTACTTTTTATAAGATTTGTTATCTGCCAGTGAAAGTCACTTGAAAATCGGTCCAACCGTTTTGGAAACAGTACTGCGAACAATGCCACAGGAAACAGTTAGTCTAAATTACAATAGCTTATGTGACACGCTGTAATTTTAACTATCTACCAGTGAAATTCTCACCAAAATCGGTTCAGCCGTTTCCGAGATTACCCGGAACAAACAGACAGAGAGACAGACAGACAGACTAACAAAGATCTAAAAAATTGCATTTTTGTTATCAGTAGCGTATATACCTTCATACCCAATCTGTAAAAAAATGTTATTTTCATATTACATACAGATACTTAATTTTTATTATATGTATATATATAAACTTGCATATTTTACCTTTGTACATATAATCACAAATGTTTCATTCGTAAGTTTTCGTTCAACTAATTTATAAATGCAGACAGTAGTGTATGGGGAGTTATTAAAATTAAACACAACATACAGCTATATATATTTATATTTAAAACATCTTATTAGTGTAGATATAACAGTGACAAATAATCCAAGTATATACACGTTTAGTTTTACGGTCCAGTCTAAAAGACTTCATAAGCCTATGATTCGATTGAATGAGTTTTATTTTGTAAATAAGTAATACTGTTCTAATATCTACTAAGAGTAAAAGATTCTTCTCGAGCACTCGAGTGTGACGCAATCTCCTTTCTAGTACTGTGTTATACTTTATTTCCAGACAATAAGAAACATAGAGTGGCCGTGTGAGGTAGAGAATATAAAGTACATAAGTTTTCCATTTACACCGTTCACGAAATGTACCTACAAAGTTTTAATTTAAATATATAAATAAACTACAAAATGTTCCATTCGTATTTAGCGATTCATAGAAGATTAATGTTATTTTACAAAATATTTTTCCTTTTAATACTTTCCAGACTATACATTTCAATCTAGTTAACTTGAAACTCTTACTACTCATGCAATATTGTTCCATATTTTGTGGCATAATATCTTATTCTTTATTATAGAATAAATAAAATATAAATTAGGGCGCTGGCGTTGTCAGCAAATCATTCAAAAACTACTCGATAGATTGAGACCATTTTTGTTTTAATTTTACTTGTCAGTTATTTGATCTTTATCTAAAAATGAATTCTCACATGAATTTCATCTTCTATACATATAATAAGAATGTAAATCTAACATGCCTGGACTTTTTCGATTTTCGTGGAAAAAAATGTTGCAAGTGTCTAGTAATAAGTAATCGAATACTTTTTACATTTTTAGAAATGTCTGTCTGTCTATGTCTTCGTCTGTCTCGTCTTTATAATAAAACCACAATAATAACTCAGTCTTTGTTTCATTAAAATTGGTCTACTCTATCAAAAGTTATTGTAATTTTAATGACGACGCGGCGTAAGTACGAGAGAAAAGTAGATAAGTAAATGGACTTAACACATTCAGATAACTTTATTAATCACAATTTATTACATAGCGTTCTACGCGAACGAAATCGCTGGCAAAGCTAGTTTAATATAAAGTTTTAAGACGTTACGATTTTTACAAGTACTAAGCGTTCAGCAATGTAAGCTTTTTTGCCGTGAAGATAGTTTTTTTTTTTTTTTTTTTTTTTTTTTTTTTTTTTTTCCCTCTCTTTTTCTCCTTTTTTGTCTTTTTTTTTTTTATTTTTTTTTTTTTTTTTCTTCTTTTTTTTTTTTTCCTTTTTTTTATTTAGTATTTTTTTTTCTTTGTTGGGTATGAGATTTTTCTCCCTTTTTTTTTTTTTTCTTTTTTTTTTTTTTTTTTTTTTTTTTCCTTTTTTTTTTTTTTCCCTTTTTTTTTATTCCCCCCCCTCTCTTTTTTATTTTTTATTTTTTTCTCCCTTTCTTTTTTAATCTTTTTCTCCTATCTTCAATTCTTATTTTTTTTTTTTCACTCTCCCTCTCCTTTCTTTTTCCCCTCTTTTTTTCATTCTTCTCTTTTCAACCTAATTCCATCTTTTTTTTCTATTATTCTTCTTAATTTTTCTATTAAACAAATAACTACTTCTGGAAAAAGAATTCCATGTTTTTAAAATAAAATTAATTTGAAATTAGAATTCTTAGCCAAACAAAAATTATTTTGATTTGAAATGGCCAGTACTGCAGAACGGCAATTTCATAGGTAAAGACCTATTATTTCCCACTCTGTACATAAAATAGATGTTAAAATAAAAAAGGAGGCAGATGAAGTCGTAGGTATTAATTACCTAGATTATAATACAGATACATCTGACGATCAGCGATGATGGTGTCAATTTGGGAATAAGTTAACCTAAAAAAGATTGACTCTAAAATGCCGATGGCAGAATCTAAGGACATGGTTCTTGGAAGCGAATTTTCACATTAGGAATAGAGAAGTACTGATGAATTCCATATGGAGATGATGAGGTTTTCACAAGCTTTTTCTTCAAAAACAATGCGGTCACTAAGTTCATAAGTATCTCTGAATCTGTATTTTAATCATTACATAGTATAAAATAAAGTCCCCTACCGCGTCTGTCTGTCTGTCTGTTCGCGATAATCTCAAAAACTACTGAACGGTTATTCATGCGGCTATCACCAGTGGATAAAGTGATTCATGAGGAACGTTTTGGTATATAATTTGTCAAGGATTTATTTTTAATCAGGATGGGACAACGTCTGCCGGGCCCGCTAGTATTAAAATAATAATAAAAAGAAACAAATTTGATATTTCCTTTAGAACCAACATCAACATCCTAACTAATATTATTAACAAGAAAGTGAGTTTGTTCGTTTCACACTTTCACGTCTTAACTACTCAACCGATAATCATTAAATTTTGCATGGACGTTCTCAAAGGTATAGAAAAGGACATGGGGTATATACTACATACTGTCTCGAGGGATAGTTCAAATCTACCTTAACGAGAGCTATTTTTTTATATCATAGGAGGCAAACGATCTGGTGGGTCACCTGATGTTAAGTGATCACCACCGTCCATAGACACTTGCAACACCAGGGTAGTCGCAAGTGCGTTGCCAGCCTGTGTTTGGGGGAGGGGAGGTGTGCCTCCCGCGCTCTCATTGACCGAACGAAACGCAACAATGCCAAGCACTGTTACTTCACGTCGGTTTTCTGTGCGAGGGTGGTACTATCTCGGGCGTGCCGTCCCATTTATGCTGAAACCAGTAACAGCTTCAGCGTGCTACCTACAGAAGCTAAGCCGCGGACGAAAGCTAGTTTCGTCTATGTTACTCGCAGTTGTTATGACAATGGGGTATCTATTTGGATGCCATGAATATGTGTATTTTTTCTAGTATACACCTAATAATGTACGATTACATAATCTAATAACTTACAATCCATCAATAACAGCAAACAAAATTGAGTATCGTTTCTAATCAACCAAGATATAACGCGGCTAAATTACAAAGTTATTAATTATGTGAGATACATTCGACATTAATTAACATAAATCCAAATTATTCATGTACATAAATGCCATGTTAAGCAATAGAAATTAAATCAACAAGGCACTTACCTTGTATGTATTTAGTCGGGTAATATTAAACTAAACTAATAAATTTCTACTATGAAACCACAATAATTACTAAGGACTGTTATTTGAAAACCATACCCATTGGTACACGAAAGGTCTGTAATAGGTGTAATTTAATTTGAATAATTGGAAATGAAATTCCTTAGTTGAGATCGTTTTTTTTTACAGTATATGATGTTCTCTCATTGTATGAATATATATTACATCAAATTAATTATGTAAACTTCAAAATAAGAAATAATTCTAACATTATATTAGCTTTTTATAAAATCATTAGCTTTTACTCGCGCTGTACATTTGACCGGTCTCCAGAACCCGTTTAGCGCTTACTTTGAGTTCTTGGGTCCAGAACCTGGTGTTTATGTAGGTGGTGACCTTGGTGTTTCGTCCTGGTTAGAATTTCACTGGCCGAGTGTAGGCTCAAAACCACAACCTATTTACTGAGCCGAAACGTTGAGTACTAAAAGTAAGTCCTTAACGCGTTCTAGACCCATCAAATCACTTTTCATTAATGGTTATAATACAAAATAAAATATTAGTAATAACATTATTTACAAAACTCAAAGGACACTACGAGTTTATTTAGTAAAAGTTACAAATTATATTCTCTTTAGGATTTATAAGAAATAAAAAGGAATTTGCGAGAAATGTCCAAAAGTTTTGAAGAGTTCAAAACTTTTACATTAGAAAGGAAATTATCGCTGCCCAAGGGTATCATTTCAAAGTTTTTTGTTAAGGTGGTGCTAGCAGTGACAAGTTTTAATATTAAAGAAAGAACACTATCGTAATGTGTCTAAAATTTTATCTAAAATATATCAAATTGTAATAACGCGTTTAATTTTTCTTTCGTCACAGTAAATATATTTTACGAGTAGCTGCGTGTCCCGGCTCTATGTGGGTATATTGTCGAAGAAAATGAGGCCAAAGAAGACCTCAAGCCACAGGCTAAATAGAATTATTTACAGTACAACCAAGTATGGATTACAGTGGAATGAAATAAAATGGCAACTGAACAACTGAAACTGAATTCTATCGATTTTTTTAAGTTCTTCCTATTTTTTTCTTTCTATCTAATTTTATATGGAGACATTGTAACCCAAAATTTTCACTTTTCTGTACGATTTTCTAAACATATTAGTGTTTCATACAATCCTTATCCTGACAATTACAAGCACAATAAAAAATAATTATCTAAATAAGAACAGTCTATATAATATGTTAGGCAATTTACTTTAATCTATTTAGATTGAAGACAGTTCTATGGTTTTATATTTTAAAACGAAACACAGTTATGATTATTAGATTGTAAAATTATTTATATGTAAATTACAAATATCATCATATATATTAATACGTGAAGCCAAAATTTTGTACCCCTTTTTAAGGCAATTGCGCGAACAGATGAACTTGAAATTTGGCATAGTTAAAGTTTATATGGAGGAGAAGTGCAGAAAGTTATTTATTTTGTATAAAATGCATTATAAGTACATTAAATTAATTAAAATATGCAACACTACTGCTCCAATTTTATACAACATATACACACATGTAAATAAAAAAGACATTTTGACATCCCTCAATAACGGACTTCCAAAAAGGTTGCGAAGGAGGTTGCTATGCTCGACTGTATGTATTTTTTTTACTCTTACGTTTCAATTACCCTTTTTTATTCTACATTCAACAATGATATTATAACATATCTTAAATATTAATACGTGAAGCCAAAACATTGCATCTCTTTTTAAGCGAATTGCGCGAACGGATGAACTAGAAATTTAGCATAGTTAAAGTTTATATGGTAGAGAAGTGCACAAAGCTATTTTTTTAAATATAAAATGCATCACAATCATATTAAATTAATTAAAATATACATTACTCACACTACTGCTTGAATTTCACACAACATATACACACATGTAAATGAAAAAGACGTTTCGAACATCCTTCAACCTTCTTACGTTCCAATTACCTTTTAAATATTTTTAACATGACTGACGTTGCATGCCTTACAATATGCCCTTTGAAATCAGCTGGTCAAATTGTAGGTTAATTTTAGAATAATATAATATGTAAATTCATAATATACATTAATATTAATTGATAAATAATTTATCTTTAGTAAATTTATGGAACTACTGAAATAATTATTATTCTCTTTGGTTTTATTGAATGTCAAAATTTTTAGGTGACAGGACTGCTTTCACTTCATGTCACTTTGCTTCATGTTGGCATAAGAGTAAAGCAATATTACCAAAGTCAAAGTCAATATTTAGTATGTTTTTGTTTAGTATTTTTTTCTGGTGAACTCACTTGAAATGATGATTCAATAAAAAATGAGCGAAAAAATACTTTGTAAAATCAAAATAAGAAAATTTGTTTGGTCATGAAAGTAATCCATGACTTACATCTCCGCGGTTACAATGATGCAGTTCAACTTGATGTAGCAATTATACTTAGTACAGTTGATGATGAATTTTGAACAAAAATGAATTCATTTTCAAAACTTAATGGTAGTATTAAAAACATTTTTGTTTTGGATTCATCATTTGATTCTATTGTGTATCCATTACTTTCCAAATGATGATACTGAACATATCAATATTTATCATAATGTACAGACTACATTTAATTCAATATCACCAAGAAATACCACCCACCTATGGTGTCGTGTAAAATTACTTGAAAATTGTGTCATGAGTTGGGATAAATTTCTTTATTTTCGTAAAATTATGTTTACTTAGCATTTGAGAGCCTTACCACCTTATGTAACCGACTGTTTTTTGTTTTAAGTTTATGACTAATTTCAATTTTCACTTAAAAATTGTTTTTTTTATGTATATATAATTAAAAAAAAAGTGGCAAACAGCTGAGTAGTCATGATGAACACCTTTGATTATAGAAGTATAACCCTTTGACAAAAGAACCCTAATAAAGTTCAAACTTTTAAAAATCAATGAACTATGGTCGAATGTCGACCACTGGACGCACACTAGTATCTACTATTAGGTATATTTTTGCTTTTTTTATGTCATAGCAGGCAAACGAACCGGTAGGTCACCTGATGTTAAGTGATCACCACCGTCCATAGACACTAACAACACCAGGGGATTCGAAAGTGCGTTGCCAGGCTGTGTTTGGGGGAAAGGGAGGGAGGGGAGAGAGGAGATTAACTTACGAATTAACGATTAACTTAACGAAGGAGAGAAACTTCAGCATGACTCTACCACCTACAACAACCTACCTACTTATAATTCATAATAAATGTTTATTTTTGTAATACAACAGTTAAATAGTTTTTTTTTATCTAGGGCCCATAGAGAATTGTTTATTAGCCTTGATTTTTTTATTTATTTTCAATCTATACTAATATTATAAAGAGGTAAATTTTATGACGTTGTGGGTTTGTGAGTTTGTGACGTTGTGACGTTTTGGCGTTGTAAGGGGTAATCTCCGGAACTACTGCTCCGATTTGAATAATTCTTTCAGTGTTATATAGCTCATTCATCGATAATGGTTATAGGCTATATGTCATCACGCTAAGGCCAATAGGGGCGGAGCACAGATGAAAAACGTTTCAAAATCGAGATTTTTTTTTTTGAGAGCTTCTGCTGTGTGTCAACATTAGCCCAGAGTAGTAACTATTACTACGCGGGCGAATTCGCGGGCAGGGGCTATAATCTATATACTAATATTATAAAGAGGTAAAGTTTGTGAGTTTGTGACGTTGTAGGGGGTAATCTAAAGAACTACTAAACCGATTTTGAAAATTATTGTACCAATATAAAGCCACGTTATTTATGAGTGTCATAGGCTACATATCATTACGCTAAGACCAATAGGATTGGAGCAACAATGAAAAATGTTTGAAAATCGGGGTATTTTTTCCTTTTGAGAGCTTCCGCTGCGTCTTAGCCCAAAATAACTATTCCACGCGTGCGAAATCATGGGCAGAAGCTATTAACTAATTATATTATCTATAATCTATACTAATATTATAAAGAGGTAAAGTTTGTGAGGTTGTAGGGGGTAATATCTGGGGAGTCGGAGAAAAATGGTCGAATGAAAACGTTTCTTACGAACGCTGCCTTAATTATGAGATCTATATGATTGAGTTCTAGAGAAAAGTTGTAGCTTGATAATGCCTATTACCGCCCACGAAGTGGGCACGGGTCGGCTAGTATAGAATACGCCAGTAATGCGATTGACAATAAAAAATACACACTTTTTACATTTAGAACGCATAACGGTTTTGACTAATTACAATGAATTTTAATTATCATTCCACAATGTTTTACAATATCGTATTAGACATTAACTTGCTTAGGACGTTATTTTAAATATATAGAATTATTCTACGTTTTTAATTTCACATAATCTTAAGTCTACACGCATTTATTTAGAACGCAAAACGTATTAAACTTGCTTACAAGGCTGCAACAGCTTCCTAATTGACACTCCGACGGATGTCACTTAGTAAGAGCGTTCCCGGGTAGTGCTGCAATCGGAAACACGGGCTTATTAGATTTACGTGTAAATACAAGAACAATATTACTGTTACGTTGTATTTGTTCTGAACTATACGCGGTAACGAGTTTATCTTCTTTATAAGATTATTAGTAGTTTCACACACCTTTTACTATGCAATATTAATTGTCGAAAATTTGTTTTATGTCTATATATAGAAATAAACAACCGATTGACTGATTCACAGAAGAATGACGGATGTTCATAAAAACTTTCATCACATTTTTCACTATCTTAGGCGTTGAGTTTCTAAAAAGCCTCCTTTAGTGCCCACCTACAGTAGATATTAGAGTGGACGTTACTTTGCACTTCCATCTGGAATTAATTGTGCTTTGTCACTTCTCACGTCCAGGCAGAAGTGCAAAGGTAAGCCAAGGTAACATGTATACATAAAATATCTCACCTACTGTGTAAAAGAAACCCGCTTGCAAATTATCACAGCCCTATGCAACGAAGTTTGGGCTGAACGTTGATATATCAGTCAGTCAGTCAGTTTAGTAATAAAGTATGTTAGTGCTTGTAAAACTCACTAAAAGATTATTCTTTTATGTCACATCAGCGAGCAGGTGTCCGTTGTTGACCTGTTGATTATGCGTCATTATTATTGACAATGGCAATAATCTATCGTTTGTTACGCGAACGCACAAAGTAGTAAGCAGTATGCAACAACTAAATTGTGTGAACAGGAAATCAATTCATGTCACTCACACTCAAGATCACGCTGCGAACCAAATATATAATTATCATCCCAGTGTTACAAATTGCAGTACGATACAAAGCGGCAATTTACCCAAAAGTAGAGTAACTGACAAGACTTCATAACAAAAATTGTTGTAAGATTCCACTATAGCGTAATTAATGAGTACATTTACGGCAATATGGCCGTTACTTATTCTATCTATACAATAAATTGAAAAAAGAAGGTATATTTTATAATGAATTTAAAATATAATTATAAGAAATTTACGTCGGTACACTAGATTCTGGTTAAAGTCAGTTAATCATTTTTCATAGTATAATAGTAAGAGGGTTTATCAACATACATATATATTAGATAGAAACATGCGAATTTGGTACGAGATTATTTAATTCGTCGAAGGTAATGTCTAGTGATGATGTAACCAATATGTAGAAAAACCTAGTTTTTTTTTTAATTATTAAAAAGTCAAAGGAAATAATTTAATTTCATCATTTGGCTTGTGTTGTCTATGTATGTATTTGTCAACTAGCAGTCAATTAGTTTTATGAAAACTAAATGGGTTCAATCCTCTGGGGTCACTTAATTGGCCACCGTTTTAACCTTAACTAACTTGTCATTCCTTACAAAAGTGGATTACAAACGAGGACTTATTAGACTTATTTTGTTACCTAAGTGAACATTATTTTCTTCTTGTTCATTTCTGTTCGTTTTAATATAAACAATACATACAGATAATTGAAGTGTATGCTGTTTGTCTCAGGTAACCATTGATATATAAAAACCCAAGATGCACAGTTAACATCTCAAAACCATCCGCATAAAATGAGCGCACAATTGAGAATTGCGCACTCATTTCAAATAGTCTCGTCACTCGCGTCTTTTGACTTTTTATACATTACTTTGTAAAAGCAACTTTAAACAATTCGCGTAAGGTTGAATTTGCAAAAACATAAGTTTACGGTAAAACTATGAGTACTTGAGTGTGCCGGTGTGTTTTTGAGGACGATTTTGAGCGTCACTTTTGTTCGAGACTGTGCATCTTGAGTTTTTATATATCAATGGAGGTATTCGAAACGAATAAACCAGACAGAGTAACGTTCAAACTATTATCTATTAGGTAATCGTAAAACTTAACAGAGGTAACCCAAAATTGGTAAAACGGTTATAGGGATTAATTAGTAAGACAAAATTACAATTAAAAAATAAAATACAGTCAATTAATCGAGATAAAATCCTAGATAATTTTCAATATAAAACGCAATTTCCATACACGGCTGCATAACAAAAGAATTTTTATGTCTGACAGTTTGATACTATAATAAAACGCTACGGACATAAAAATTGAGTAGTTGTTTCCTGCTGTTGTTTACAACGCACCTGGGAAATTAATTACGATACAGTATTTCCTCTGCATCTCATATATTTATTGTATGTTCCACTTTTTTTATTGGCTACCGATACGTAACTGTTTAAACAGGTGGTGAAAAATTTTCTTTAGAAATATAATTATTTTCACTGATACAAATAATTATTACAATAAGGCTAAATTACTGGAAATAATAACGAGATTAATATGTTGTAAAATATATAAGGATATATATTTATACTAGCGGGTGCGACGGACGTTGTCCCGCACTGATTATTAAAAAAAATGACAAATTATACACCTAAACCTTCCTTATGAATCATTTTATTTACTGGTTTAAACCGGATGAGAATCCGTTAAGTAGTTTTGAGTTTATCGCGAACAGACGGACAGACGCTGTAAGGGACTTTGTTTAATAATATGTAATGATAAACTTAGTTCTTTGACGATACTAAAATTATTCTTGAAGTTTTTGATATATTTTGTTGAATCCTTAGTAAGATATTTGAATAAAATAAGCAAAGATAAATTCAGAACAAGATAAAGATAAAGTTCAGTACCTTTTTATCCTGTGTTTGTCAATCGATTTTCTTTATTTATATTTTGTTTATTAGTTACCGTGGAACGTTAGTTTAAGCAATTTAAAAAAATGGTTATAATTAATTCATATCTATTCGTGATAAGCGTGATACCTTACGTCTACAATTTACAATACTCGTAAAATACTTAATACAGATAATATCTACATATTTTAACATGTGGAAACAGTGTTTGCTCGTCTTATTATGGTCTAATTTTGACAACTGGACGGCTACTAGTTTAATTAAAATCAAGAACTACGTAATGTTTAAGTTACCTGTAATAACATTTTAATTTAAGTATTTGCTAAACTTACTAAAATGTGTAGGTATCGATTTTAATATTTTATTGTGGTTTATACGCCTTGATGCTCTTATCAAAACTTGTTGAATAATAAATAACCATCTCAAATATTAATATTTTCATCCGTAAATATTGTGCTAATGTAGATTTAACCATAAGTATCTTAAATTGGGCCGTTTTCTTGATATTACACATATATTATCGCAGTCTGTTAGTGTTTTCTGTTATAAATTAATAACGTATCATTACATAGTATAAAACAAAGAGCTCTACCGCGTCTGTCTGTCTGTTTGTTCGCGATAAACTCAAAAACTACTGAACGGATTTTCATGCGGTTTTCACCAGTGGATAAAGGGATTTATGAGGAACGTTTTGGTATATAATTTGTCACGGATTTATTTTTAATCAAGGCGGGACAATGTCTGCCGGGCCCGCTAGTAAATATTAATTAAAAGGTCATTTACCAAAGGCAATTTTTAAGAAGGAAAAATTGGAATACTCCAGAGTCAGTAAACTAAAACTGTTTATCCTTTATTGAATTTAGGTCCTGAAAAGGCAATTAAGAATTTTAATATATATTACAACCAGCAATTCGGAAATAATCACAATCATCGAAAAGGACCAGCAGAAAACTCGATTAAGTTTAACTTTTTTAGATATGTTTTATAAAACTATACAAGCTATTGTTCACAGTTGCTTTTAGCGGATATATAGAAATAATTATTTCCAAGCATCACTGTCGTTCACGTAATGTTTCGATCTCATTATATCGTTTTAACAGTAAAACCGGCTTGATATATACCGCTAAGCTATAATTATACCGTTAAGGAAATTATATGATACTAACTTTTGCCCGTGGCTTCCCTCATGTTAATTTAGATTTAACCTTTCCCTCGCAAACAATATCTGTCTGGATAAAAGGTGCTCTCTGTCCTTTTTTATACTTCTGACAATGTGTATGCAAAATTTTATGGTGATCAGTTGACTAGTTAATGTGTGAAAGCATAGAAAATAACAAGGTACACATTCTCATTTATAATAATACTAGCGTTCCCTGCGGACGTTGTCCTGCTTTGATAAATTAAAAAAATCCTCAAAGCCAACCGCAGCGTCACCTACTGGCTCCAATTGTGAATCTAAACCATTCTCGGATCCACTGGAACACGCACACAAAATTTGATCAAAATCGCTCCACCCGTTTACGAGGAGTTCAGTGACATACACACATACAGAAGAAATTTATATACAAAGATAAGTTACAACTAGCTTTTGCCCGGGGCTTCGCTAGCGTTGATGTTAATTTAACCTATCTCACGGAAACAGTACCTTATGCCTGGATAAGAGGTATATTGTATATAGCTGACCCTTGCAACTTCGTCTGCACCAAATCGGTTATTACCGGTTTCAATTGTATTTTTACGCAATAATCTTAAAACCTAACCCTATTCAGCGTTATCCAGCACTTCCAATCGTGAATCCAAACTATCCAGGGACTCACTCAAACATATACCCAGTTGGTATGTGAGAAATCTTTTAAAATAACCTAACTCTGTTCGCAGCACTACCTAAAGTAGTGTCATCAAAGTGAAATCAAAACTAACTTACATATATTCCGTAAATGTCTTCCCAGTACATCTTGTAACTTCATCATGTAACATACTGTAAAAGTTAACTTTATCTACATTAAATTTCCATTTTTTTTAGTTTTGTTTTATAAAATTTGTAAAATATGCGTGAAATCTGCATTCAATTTTAATTTGTCACATTTATTTTACTTTTACATACAAACCACCTTTTTTACTATAGTGACTTAATATACCTTTCTCACATAAATTTTAATCGACCAGTAGTAGTACCAAGCATTCCTCAAAACAAAACTTTACCACTCATTATAATATTAGTATAAATACAACATAGAACTGCAAACAGTAGCCATAAGCTTTAACCTTCTAGGCAATAGCGTGCAGTCATAACTGCAACCCTCCTATTTATTTTAATCTTATTCACACCTAACCCAACACTTCACCAAACATTTACAATTTTACTACAAACACCCGACTAAACCTTCACTTCACATCTACTATTACAGATTTTCTCCTTTACCTTTCCCCCGTTCGTTTATACTTTTTTTTTTCATATGAGATCGTAATTCGCTACAATCTCATAAGCCGAGCCAGTTGTAACGACTGGACATTATATGTCCCCGGAGCCGACGGTTCAATCCGCCATTTTTTTTTTGTATTTTTTTTGAGCTGGGACACTTTAGCAATCTGTCTGCAAAAGCACATAAAAACAACCGATTTCATCCTTTTACTTCGTCCGTTATCGTGGAACCCTTGCGTTTATAAAATCTAGAACCTGAATATAGTACACTGCCATTCGTCATGCAGACTTTCAGTGCGTGTCAGGGCACACAGGCACCTGAGACCCTTCGAACCATGCCGAATTAGTACCTGTCCAACGCCGCAGACTTTCAAGTCGTGTCCACACACACACACCACACACCTTAATTTTGCTCTATACCACCCCCCATCCCCCAAAGTATAGATAAATTTTATCCAAACTCACATTGTATTTTCCGATATACACGTATGCATTTGTGAATCATGCAATTTCGATTGTATGATTCACAAATGAATATATGTATGAATAGCTTAGAATAGTTTAGCTAGGTCAGACGCGACTTCTCAGGTAACAGCCCAAGCCGAGGTGTGCCGTGCACCCTTGTGTATGTTACCTAAAAACCAAATCGGCTGAGTGCCTCAAGCGCTCGCCTTAGTAGTCCGGTGAAGCTGTAAAGACCTTACCAGGTCAATAGCATAGTCAGTACGAAAAAAAAAAAAACACATTGTATTTATAATGTTGGTCGAGGTTAATTATTGAATCAGAGAAATTTGTACGTTAGTCACTTGAGGATAATACTTGTTTTTGACTGAGATACTCGTAATTTCCGTGCTTTCAAACCAATCGAGGGCATTTTTAAACCTGCCGCACCGTCTCATGAAAACTCGAACGTTATCAAACATCGAAAGAGACGCTCATAAATTCGGAGAGGCCTTTTTGCTGTAATGCCTTTCATATTTCTCTCGAAGCAGACTGCGGGTGCCGTACAAATAAATTGCCGCCATCAATAAAAATCTCCGCGTGGAGATCCAACGACTTATTTAATTTATATTCCATCAGGATGGTATTTATCAAACATCGAGTTCTTTTTACAGATATTCACATTTTCCGAACGTCGAATTGATTTTATCGGGCGTCGAAGAATGAATTATTTATCATTCGACTTAAAATGTGATTGACACGCAGTGACGTGACGTAAATTCTGCTTTAAAAATTTACTCAGATTAAAATTTACACTGGTCATTTTCTGCAGAACTGATTAGAATATCTCAGCGATCAATATTCTTCGTCCATAAACTTCTTCTACATGATTTTGTCATAAATAAACGGTGACGTGTGTAAACCTTAACACGAGAATGATGATAAAGCGCTATGTTGCAAAATTGCAACGAAAATTGCGAATATGTTTTTTTTTGGTAACCAATCTTTTTTATTTTATTAATTTCCCCTATATATATTATGTACCGTATTATTTTTTGTACATTATTTACTTTCCCTATATATATATATAAGAGATTCCCACCTATATATTGACTCATCACGATATCTCTGGAACCATAAGGCGTAGCGACTTGAAATATGGTAGGAATATTCCTTTCGCCGAGTAGAGGTCAGCTAAGAACGGATTTTACGAAATTCCACCCACAAGGGGGTTTGCGGAGGGGTAATCAGGGCGGGACAACGTCAACCGGGCCCGCTAGTATTTTATAATTTTAATTCATATTTTTATTTTTTACGCACCGTGACTTGCATTGGGTTCCAGCTGAAAATCAGCGCTAAGTGTTTCTCATAACGCTAGCATATGCTGAGCTGGATACCATTTCATAATGCACAGATATGCATATTTTTGTCCATTCTTGTATTTTATGTTATGCTTTATGAATAAACTATTTCTTTCTTTTCTCTCTTTCAATCCTCTAGTAGATTATTACTGCCATTGTCGAGCAGGTAACTGTATTAAAAGTGTCTTGCGATAATTTCAATGAACTAACAAGATGGTGGACGTCTTGTTAGAACTTTCCAGGGAGTTTTTGTGGCGAGTCAGAATCCATACCCCGTGGTATTATTTCCGATCCATTTCACTTGTGCACAATAACCAAACTGTATTACGTAAAACACCACCAATATTACAAAATATAGAGCCAAATAACACAAAATTATAAATAAAATATAAAGAACACTATATGACATCCCAAGATCCCGGCAAAAACTCAATATGGTATTTATGTTTTAACAAAATTTATTTAAAAAGTTTCTATTCAATATAATTTGAAAAGAAAATATTATAGCAATATATTATAAAACATGCTTCCTATAGCATTTTGTGTACAAATTTAGTATTTATCGGAATTCAATGGCCGATAGAACACTTCTAATATTATAACCCATACGTCATACATTGAAAGAGATGGAGGCAATGCTATCTACTAATTGGTCAGACCACCTTTACCTATAGCACTATGCGGTTTCCATACAAAAGCCCTATTGACACGTGAAATGGGCGAAGCTCAATGTGTGAAACGAGCCGAGAACCGATATCGAATGGTCGATTTCAAATTGATTCCTATCGTTCTATGCAATGCTATACAGTTATAACATAAGTACTATGAATTCAGTATGTAGTGTTAAATAAATTGGAAGTGATACAAATATATATATAAATTTAACGTGTCTGTACTCTTTTGATTCCTGTGAAAAAAATGTTGCAGGTGTTTAAGAATAAGTAATAAAATACATTTCAATCATTTTTAGAAATGTCTGTCAGTCTGTTTGTATGAACACGCATCGCTGCTAAAGTACTGCGTCCTCCCCCCCGGGGGGTTCCTCCTTTCCCCTCTCCCCCCTTCTTCTCTCCTTTTTCTTCCTTGCGCCTCGCTCCGCGCTCCCCTCTCGTCGGCCCCGGCCCCCGGGCGGCGGCCGCCGTGCGCTTCTTTCCCTTTCCCTTTCTCCTCTCTCCTCTCCCTCTTTTCTTTTTTTTTTTTTTTTTCTTTTTTTCTTTTTTTCACTTCTTTCTTCTCTTTTTGCTTTTTTCGTTCTTGCCGCCCCCGGCCGGCCGCGGTGCTCCTCTGGCGCCCTCGGCGGCGGGCCCCCCCCCGCCCCCCCCCGCGCCCCCCCCCCCCCCCCCCGGGGCTCGCCCGCCCCCCCCCCGGGCCCGCCGCGCCCCCTGCGCCCTCCGCCCTCCTTGCCCGCCCTTCGCTTTTTTTTCGTGGGTGGGGGTATGCGATTGCGTGCGGTGCGCGCCCCGCCCCCCCCCTCCGCCCCCGGCGCTCCCCTCCGCCCCCCGCCCTCCCTCTCGGGGTTGGGGCCCCCGCCCCGTCCCCGTCCTCCCGCCCGCTGCCGGTTTTGTGCGGCGTGGCGGATGGCTCGGTCCGGTCGCCCCGGGCCGCGCCGCGCTGCCCCCCCTCGCCTCTCCACCATCCCCTCCCTTTTCATGTTGTTCTGATTTTGGCTTTATTCTCGTTTTGGGCCCAGGCCTGTTTTTCACCCCCCTTCTCGTCGCGCCCCCTCCCCTCCCTCCCCCCCCTTCCCCCCCCCCCCTTCCCCCCTCTGCTCCCCCTCTCCCCCCCCCCCCCTCTTCCCTACTGCGCCCCCGTCCCCACCCCTTCCCCTTTCCTCGCCCCCGCGACCTTTCTTTTCCTTGCGGCGGGGGGGCTGAGGGGCATAAGTGCCCCCCTTCCTCTTCCCAGATTTTCCTTGAGGCTCGGTTTTTCTCCGCCCCCCTTCCTCAACTCGCGCCCTTTTTCTCCCCCCCCGCCCGTTTGCGGGGGTTCTTAGAGGTCCTCCAAATTCTTCTGAATCTTTATCCCAATGTCCGACCCCTTCGCCACCCCTCTCGGCTTCTATCGGTCTCTTTTCTCCTCTTTTTTTGTTTTTTTGGTTTTTTGTCTATCAATAGCCCTAGTGGTCGCCCTTTCGCCGCGCGCTATCTCTTTTTTTTTCTTTCGTGGTTGTTGTTTTTTTTCTGGTTGTCCTGCTCCCCCGGCCGGCGGCCCCCCCTCGGTGGCGTACGAGCGCTCCCCGCCGGCCCCCCCCCCCCCCCGGGCCGCGCGCGGGGGTGGGGGCGCCCTCCCCCCCCCCGGGGTTTTTGTTTTTCCCCCGCGCTTTATTATCCTTTTAGGCTTTCTTGTCGCGGCGTCTCTTTTTTCTTGCTTTATTATCTGTTTTTTGGGGGGGTGCCGCGCGCCTCTCGCGGCGCCCCCTCCGTCCCGCTCTCCGCGCTCGCCGCGCCGCGCTCGACCGGGCGGCCTATACGGTCCGTCCGGCCCCGCGACCACCCCGACCCCCCGGGGGGCCCCCCCCGCCGCCCCCCCCCCTCCTCCCCCGGAGGCCTCCGCCCCCTTTTAGCCCCCCCGATGCCCCCCCGCTACACCGCCAGCCAACCCCCCCCCCCCTAGCACATCCCCCCTTAAATATTCAGCTGGGGTGGGATAAACCCCCCCCCTTTTTTTTCTTCCCCATTGTTCACCCCCCCTCCGCCCCCCCTCTCCCGGCCGCAGGAGAAGGGGGGCGGACACCCAGGGGCGGGGGGCCCGGGGGGGGTTCCCGAAGCCGATTTTTTCGGGGGTTCGGGGCCCCTGGCCATACTTAGGTTTTCGGGGGTCTTTATGACGAAGGGGGATCTGGTTTGCCCTGAAAAGGGCCCTTTTTTCTTCTTTATTAAGTGGCTTCTTTCTTTGGACGCATTGTCGCGCAGGACTTGAGCGAAAATAAAAATTCCGGAGCTCGAGTGCGGATCATCCTCGCGCGCGTGACAACGGAGCGATCCAAAGTACTCGTTCATGATAGAACCTTTTCAAGAAACTCATAAAGATATCTTCGAGTAACATTTAGTTTTTGTTTCATTAAAATCGCTTGGATCTATCAATAGTTATTGTAATTTTAATGACGACGCGACTGAAGTACCAGAGAAAAGTAGATAGTAATTAGACTTCATACATTCAAATAACTTTATTTAGTCACTGTTTTGTACATCAGGTTCCACGCAGACGAAGTTGCTGGTACAGTTAGTCTACATTAAAATTTTAAGTGTATTAATTGGGAGATATTATGAAATTGCGTACAATAATTAGAGTTTCGAATATTAACTCTTATTCGCATTATATATTTTGCTTTGGGGGGCGGCTGCTGAGGTAGACCTTATTTTTATTATAAAAACGGGCAATTCAAGCAATATATAATGTGGGACCTCGCGAATAATTAAAAACAAAGTTCCAGGAATTCGGTAGTTTAACTCTACCCTCCCAATACGTTCATGATAATTGAATGTATGCCCGTAAAAACTAAAAAAAATTGCATTTTGTAAAAGACCGGCATGATCTAAATACTAGAAACTTTAACAAACTGGTCGTCCCTTGTTTCATACTTAGTAAAACCAGTAATAGTGTCAGGTTTTACAAGAAACTCCCAAAGCGTGTTACCGATTTGCCGGACTGTAAATTAAAGCGCTACGTCAAGCGGGTTTTGGTGTCAACAAGATATTATAGAGTGGATCAATATGTGAACAATGGTGATGTCTGGGATTGACTCCTGTGCATCCACTAAAAACGATTGTATGATGTATTGGAAATATATTATGTTAAAAATATGTACCCGGTCGAGCCGGTGGTAGTTTTGACGTTCATAAGTGCAATATTAGGGCCTAAACTGAATAAAGTATTTTTGATTTAATTTGATAACTGGACATGTTATACGTTAATGTAGGTAATACCTTAAGCAGGAGGCGCCGGTCATCCCTCTTCCGGTTACGGAGGAGGAGATGGGGAGGGCGATCGAGCGCCTCCGCGCCACCGGGCGCAAAGCACCTGGCCCCGACGGGGTCCCGGGCCGGGTGCTAGCCACAGCGCTGGACCATCTGGGAGGGTGGCTTCGGGAGCTGTTTGACCACTGTCTTGCGGTCGGGCAGTTCCCGAAGCCCTGGAAGACGGGGCGGCTTTGCCTCATAGGAAAGGAAGGCCGCCCCCCGGACTGCGCGTCCGCGTACCGGCCACTAGTTTTGCTGGACGACACTGGGAAGGCGCTCGAGAGGATCGTTGCCTCCCGGGTCGTCCAGCATCTTGAGGAAGTGGGGCCGAACGTGTCGGACGCGCAGTTCGGCTTCCGGTCAGGGCGTTCCACGTTGGACGCCCTGACCCTCCTTAAACAGGTCTCCACGGAGGGGACCTCTCAGGGCGAAAGAGTACTGGCGGTGTCCTTGGACATCGCCAACGCCTTCAACAGTCTGCCACATGGTGTCATACGGGAGGCGCTCCGCTTTTTCGGAGTGCCCCCGTACCTGCGGCGGCTGTTGGAGGCGTACCTGGACGGGAGAGAGGTCGCCTTCGTGGACGCCAGAGGGCAGATGGTCCGGCGCCATACGGCGTGCGGGGTTCCGCAGGGGTCGGTCTTGGGCCCGCTCCTGTGGAACATGGGCTACGACTGGGTGCTCCGCGGCGCGCTCCCTTCTGGAGCGCGCCTCATTTGCTACGCGGACGACACTCTAGTCGTAGCCCGGGGTGGGGAATTAAGTGAATTGATGCGCCTGACCACGGAAGCCGTCACGCTCGTGGTCGGGCGCATCAGAAGACTGGGCCTCGAGGTGGCCCTCGATAAGACCGAGGCCCTAATGTTCCATGGGCCTCGGCGAGGGCCGCCTCCAGGGGCCCACATCTATGTAGAGGGCGTCCGTGTCAGGGTGGGGGCCCAGATGAAGTATCTGGGCCTCACCCTGGACGGACGCTGGCGGTTCGAGCCCCACTTTAAGGGGCTCGGACCGCGCATAGTCAAGGCGGCAGCGGCGCTCGGACGACTCCTCCCCAACACGGGGGGGCCGGGCGCCGTCTGCCGTCGCCTCTATATGGGGGTCGTCCGATCCATGGCCGCCTACGGGGCACCGTTGTGGGTCGACGCCCTCAGCGCCACCAACATCCGTGCGCTGCGAGCTGCGCAGCGTACTGTGGCGTTGAGGGTGATACGAGGATACCGCACGGTGTCCTCGGCGGCGGCCATGGTGCTGGCCGGCTCCCTTCCCTGGGAGCTAGAGGCGGAGGTGCTTGCCGCCGTATATCAATATACGGCGGCTAAGAAACTGTTGGGGGAGCCTCTAGCTCCCAGAGAAATAGAGGAAAGGAGGAGAGTGACGAGGATAGAAATGGTGGAGAGGTGGAGGCGGGACCTGGCGGACGCGCGGTACGGTCGATACACGATCGACGCCGTCCGCCCGGTCCTGCCGGAATGGTACCAGAGGAGATGGGGCTCCCTGACGTTCCGTCTGGTGCAGGTGCTGACCGGGCACGGGTGCTTCGGTTGGTACCTGCACCGGATAGCACGCAGGGAGCCGACCGCCGTATGCCATCAGTGCGGCGTTGACCCGGACACCGCGCAGCATACTCTATCTGAGTGTGCTGCGTGGGAGGAGCAGCGTCGCACGTTGGCTGCGGCGGTGGGACAGGATCTCTCGCTGCCGAGCGTAGTTGCGGCCATGCTCGGTAGCGAGGATGTGTGGAATGTTGTGGCCTCCTTCTGCGAGGAGGTCGTCTCGCAGAAGGAGGCGGCGGAGAGGGTCCGTGAGCAGGACCCTCAAAGTGGCCGTCTCCGCCAACGGAGGACGGGCAGGAGGAGGCGTCAGTTTGACCGCCTCCTCCCTTTGTAACCGGACCAGGGAAGATGGGTCGGGGGGCCCATCTTCCCATTGCACAGGTCCGGTGGACGGAGGAGACGGCCGGTGTGTACCCGGCTGTCTCCCAACAGGACGGGGCCCGGCGGTGACGCTTTTACTGCTGGGCCAACCGCTGGGGCGGCACGATGAAGTCTATAGAGATCTCGTGCCGCCCCAACTATAGCGGAAGACGTACACCGTGGGGTTTTAGTCCGTGCGAGTCGGACATAACCCACTCTCTCCCCCGAGAGGGTGGTGTATCCATAAGGGATTTCCCCACGATAAAAAAAAAAAAAAAAAAAAGGTAATACCTTAATCGTTTTAAAATTATTGATGACTACCTTTCGCCCGCGGTTTCGCTCGTAGATTTGTCTTATTTCTCCGGAATGGTTCCTTTCTTTTCGTATTGAAAGTATCTATGTCCTTTTCTGTTGTAACTCTAACAATGTGTTTACAAAATGTCATAATGATCGTTTATATAGTTAAAGCGTGAAAGTAGTGTTGTCCAAATGCGAGACCTAAACTACAAGAGTCTTGCAAGCCTAGTCTTGCCTTGCGCAAAGTCTTGCAGAGTTCAGTCTTGGTATTGGTCTTGCTAAAATTCGCCGGTTTTGGTCTAGCAAAAACGCAAGAACAAGACCAAGACCGATTTTGGTCAACACTACGTGAAAGCGTAACATACACCTTCGCATTTATAATATTAGTTTAGATGGAAATGAAATTTATAGATTACTTGCTGGTAACGAGCCTACAATTAAGATTACTAAATAAAGAGACCAGTGTATAAATATCTGACCTTTTATTTTCAATCACGGTACGAGGTTGTAATTTTGCCCAAGTTACCACCACAATCTACGGCGAAACTAATACAAAAGGGTAACAATACCGACATTCATTACGTAATTCCGCACATAACCACATGTCTACTGCTTCATTATATCTCACGTTGCCGTGAGGGGTTCCGAATCCGGGATTAATTAATTCTCAACTCAGAAAGTACGTTCAGAATTTAGCCCGTCCGTTACGATCGATGTAACCGTATTCGGAAATAGATGACGTATACGCAATATAGGTACATAATATGAAATCTTCTATATATATGTATATCTATGAAGGAGCTTTTTAACAATTTTTTCTTTCAGTCTCGAAGTAAAATTTTGTTGGAATTATGTAAAAGAAAATTGCCTGAAAATTTGCGCTTTAACATTAACCACTCTCCCAGAATATGAGAATATTTCCCATATAATAAAACACACGTAAACATTATTTTTTTTTATAATACGGCAGCACTTTATGCTAACATATCATTCAAACTAGGGAATCACTCAAGATTGAGCGCTCTACAACAGTGCCTATTGCGACTTAACTGTAACTCAGATTGGTGAGGCAGTACAAGTCACTAAAGTCAAATTTTTGCAAGAATCGGGACTGACAAAAAAAATAGTCGTTTAAAAAAAGCACCCTAATATATGTCTATGTAAACAGTTTAGTATTGTTTTCCTGTTTGTGAATCAATTTTCTCTAAATTTTTGAAGTGAGAACTTCTTAACCGGAAATTTATGAAATCGCGTCACCGATGAATCCAACATGCTTGTGACGTATTACGCTTGCTTATCTATTGTTATCTAAAGATCTCTCATTAAAATTAGTGTTTTATTATAATTAAAAGCCATAATGTGCACATGAAGAAACCATTTATTTTAAAACTTACAATGACTATCTCGGAGCGTCAGTGCCATAGAGAATTATCTATACTAATATTATAAAGATATAGATAGAAAGATATAGATTATAAAGATAAAAAGATTATAAAGAGGTAAAGTTTGTGAGTTTGTGACGTTGTGACGTTGTAGGGGGTAACATCAGAAACTACTAAACTGATTTTGAAAATTCTTTTGCCAATATAAAGCCACGTTATTTGTGAATGTCATAGGCTACATATCATCACGCTAAAACCAATAGGAGCAGAGCAACAATGAAAAATATTTTAAAATCGGGGTATTTTTTCCTTTTGAGAGCTTTCGCAGCGTCTTACCCCAAAATAACTATTCCACGCGTACGAAGTCGCGGGCAGAAGCTATTAACTAATTATCTATACTAATATTATAAAGAGGTAAAGTTTGTGAGGTTATAGGGGGTAATATCTGGGGAGTCGGAGAAAAATGGTCGAACGAAAACGTTTCTTACGAACGCTGCCTTAACTATGAGAGATATATGATTGAGTTCTAGAGTAAATTTGTAGCTTGATAATGCCTACTACCGCCCAACGAAGTGGGCACGGGTCGGCTAGTAGAACATAAAACAGTTTTACATGGAAGAATTAGTATTTTTTATAACACTCATACTATTTTAATAATGACACAAAATAACATATCAGTGATTATAAATCATTACATAGTATAAAACAAAGTCCCCTACCGCGTTTGTCTGTCTGTCTGTTCGCGATAAACTCAAAAACTACTGAACGGATTTTCATGCGGTTTTACCAGTGGATAAAGTGATTCATGAGGAAGATTTTGGTATATAATTTGTTAAAGATTTTTTTATATTCAGGGCGGGACAACGTCTGCCGGGCCCGCCAGTAAATAATATAGCCTATAAATAATTATATAATTTCAGTATATTAATATTATACCGTTATTATCAGTTATATTCACCTCATGTTCCTTGTAAATTATATTTGATAATAGCAAATACAACAATAGTACCCGAATTTCAGGTAAATAGGATTTAGGAGAACTGAAATTATTGTTGTTAATACGTATGTACACCAAACTATTATACGTATGTACCTACTTAATCTGTTTACACTCAAGTGAACCACGCAACATTGCGTGAAACGTTAGTATTTAGGGTTATTACTATATTTATTCCTTTCAATAGGTTATTTCTCTGCGTTTTAGGTTATTTTTATATAGAAAACTTACACTAAATTGTGTTTAACACAAGCTTAATATAGTTGTCTAAGCTTACTACTGTTTATCCACTGACGAACCTTTGTAACTTCACCGGGCTACTAAGGCGAGTGCTTAAGACTCAGCCGAATGATAACTAGCTCAAGGGCCAATCGGCAACCTCGGGTTGGACTGTTGCCTTCTTAGCAATAAACGCGCATTGAGCTAAGTCTAAAATTACCATCGATTTAGCTTACTATAACTTACTAACTACTATTACTTTAATTCTTACTTCTTACTTAAATTCATAAATTAAATGGATAAATTGAAAATATTTATTTAAAAACTATTAAAATCATCAGGCATTGGGATTCTACTGCGAATATCTTCGAAATGGTGTGAGTAATCGATTAACCATAAGATACCTTTTTTGTAGAACGTTAAATTTCCTAAAGAAATAATTGAAACACATTTGACAATAATTATTTTTTAGAAAGTTACAAAATTCAAAACAAAAAGTTATTTTCCTTAAAATACTTCAATCTTTGACCTTGAATATCTTTTAAATGGTTCGATTAATGAAAAAAGTATATGAGACCATTTTTGTAGAGCGTTCAATTTCCTATAAATATTGACGATGCAACTAGTTTAATGATCAATTGGTGATAAGATATGACCATTTTCATATGAGACTAAATTAAAAATGGAAAACTATGATGAGCATAATCTTCCCGTTAATATTAAGAGATCAGATTTAGGAAGCACTTTCTAGAGGTAGCTAGAAACAAGTTTTCGTGTGTCGGATCCAAAAAAAAAAAAATACCGGATTTTTTTGACCCACCCTACTATATATATCATCACGCTAAGACCAATAGAAGCGGAACAGCAATGAAAACTGTTTCATAGTCGGGGGTAACATACGTATTATTTAAAAATATTTTCACCTTTTACGTAAACGAAGTCGCGAGTTAAGGTTCGCGTTAGCCCAAAGAAACTATTCCACGCGGACGAAGCCGCGGGCAGAAGCTAGTCATTAATATTTTTTATGTTCTACTGAGTTCTTACTGAGCTCTGTCTCACTGAATTTTTCGTATGGATTTTGTTAATCCAAACTTTTCCGTTTTCCCATCTGTTTTTTAAATATCCTCTTTCTAACAAACCTTGTTCTGTCTATTATAACACAAAAAACTGAGCTAAAGTGATGCACTTACGTACATTCAGTAATTGATTTTTATTTATGTAAGTATACCTATCTTTTATTTATATTATTTATTTATTTATATATTAATACGTGAAACGGAAACTTTATTTTTAAGCGAACTGCGCGAACAGATGAACGTGAAATTTGGCATAGTTAAAGTTTATACGGCGGAGACGTGCACAAAGCAAGTTTTTTAATATTAAATGTATATTAAAAATACACTGAATTAATTAAAATACACATTACTCACACTACTGCTTGAACGACATACAACTACACGCATGTAAATGAAAATGACGTTTCGCCATCCTTCATTTTACTCTTACGTTTACTGTGTTACTTTAATTACCTTTTTCATTCTACGTTCAATATTTTTAACATGACTTACGTTCCATACCATACATGCGTTTTGAAATTAACTGGTCAAATTGTAGATTAATTTCATAATAATATAATATGTAAATTCATAACATACATTAAAAATTAATTGATAAATAATTTATCTTTAGTTATTTAGGAAACCACAGAAATAATTATTATTCTCTTTGGTCTTATTGAATGTAAAAATGAATTATGGTTGAATTTCGACCACTAGGCGACCACTAATTTCTATAAACACATCTATTTCTGGTGAAGTACAACAGTGAGTTAAAATTAGAATTTCTTTGTGGAATAATGTTTTTCTTTTTTTTCTCGAACTGACTACTCTATTGACTTAGCAAGGTCTTAACAGCTTCACTGGACTACAGAATAATTTCGAGTACATCAGACATTCTTAAAGCAGCTCCCGCATCAGTGGAACCCTATAAACGCTCAATTAATTGACATAATTCAAATTCAGCGCAATCATTGGTGATCACACAAATAATTGTCTTGTGTGGATTTCAAATCCACAGTACTCGGCATGGCGCGACTTCATCCACGTGGTCATTTTTATTGCTTCATCTACGTTAATATACATTATATGTTTCAGTAAATCAGTATAAGGTCAAATATTCCTGTCATTAGTCTATGATATAAATAAATGCATGATGAAAGAATTTAGATGTAACTAGTGAAAATTTTGTCACGAAACACGTTAGGTGTTGCTTTTCCAATTCACCATCGCACCATCGCTCGGGAAGGATGCGCGCCGCCGATTTTCATTTCCCGAATAAACCGCACACACGATAGCGAGATTTTCGCATTTATACTGTGTGCACTACACTACCGTTGGACTTTTGTAAACTGTTTGATAACATTTCCTACAAAATAAATATTTCATGATACGAACGGGACGATTTTATTCTTTATTCAACGTTCACTCTTCGCAAATCTTAATATTCTATACCATGTTGATATGTATAAAGAACGTATAGTTGTATATAGTGTCCTAATTCAAGATTAGGTGATATACTTCCAGTTGTCAAGCAGTGTCCGTTTCTGACTGAATCGTCTACAAAACAAATGGTGGTAAACTCGTTATAGTGTCTCGCTTTTTATTTGTTACTATTTGGCATTAATCAGTGTTTTTTCAAGTATCAAGAAGCTTACATACCAGCATGAAAGTAATGACTACTGAGGGATTGTAGATCTCAAAATATTTAACGTATGGATTACATTGTACTTACCATCAGATATGGTGTCGTTACTGTGTCGTGATACGATAAAACAGGGGAACAAAAAAATGGTAGTAAATCGCTTTTTTTACTTTGAATTTTTTGTTTTTGTCACTGAGGCAAAAATAATTTTAGTTTACAGGCAAAAGTTCAGCAATGCATTTGATGCATTAATCGACATATGTTATCATACAATATGCGAAATTTATAATACAAAATCTCTAAAGAACCGGTGACTTTTGCTTCCGTCACCCGCAACCAGTTTCTCTTAATAGTTTTTTACGATTGTTAAATTATTTTCTCAGTGTGTCACGCACGAAATCAGATTCTTTGAGGCATTTAGATCATTCAAGCGGCATTTGCTTAAAAACATAACTTGATGATGTACTTGTAATAATTTATCTACAATTCTGTGTATATAGTTCCTAATTAGAATTTAATTAATATTTTTTTGCCATCTATTAATGTCATGCATGCCTGTGATTGTAATTATTACACTGTAATTTTATGTTGTAATATGATTTTTTCTATGTGTAATATTTATGTTGGTGTGCTAAATACATAAAATAAAATTTAAAAAGAATTGTTTTTATTTTACAATATTCATCATATTATAAATAAAGAATGCACAATATAATTCCTGTAACTTAAAAAAAACGTATCTCAACAACATCAATACGGAATCACCAAAATCGTGAATGTTAGTCATTATTTCTTCTTTTTTACGTATAAAATAATCCTCATTGTTCCAAAAAAAGCAAGCTGTTGACAACTGACAAAACAAAAGTTACCATTTCAGCGTTCTCAACTATTCTGGTAGCATCTATTGTCTCGTTTGCCACGACGATGAAGCGTCGTGGATGGTTCTCGGGCCGAGCCAACTTCCTTTACGAAAAACTTCAAGAAAGCATCCCATCTCGGTTTGTGAGGAGATTGCGAAACATTTCTGTCCCCGCGGTGTCATTTCCCTAAGTTTCCAGTTTAAGTAAGCTTAAAACCTCGAAGTTTTTATGCTGAGAATATTTTTGGTGTTTTTTCTGCGAGTTAATTTTTTGTATAAATTGTAGATTAATAAGAATTAAAATTGTAAGTATAAATCATTTAGGTTTTGAATAGCGTATAGAAAATGAAATCCCGTAAAATAAAAGGAACTATCGAGGATTGTATAAAATGTAGACTACAGAATCAATGATATAATAACTTTTTTTTATGTCATTGGAGGCAAACGAACAGGTAGGTCACCTGATTTTAAGTGATCATCACGTCGGTTTTCTGTGAGAGAGTGGTACTACCCCGGGCGAGCCGACTCATTCGTGTTGAAACCAGTAATAGCTACAGCGTGGCTCTACCACCTACCAAAAGCTATACATACGTCATAAGCGCTTCAACAGCGCCTAGTTACAACTTGGCCAGCTAGCTTATTTTTTTTATTTTTGACGGCTGCCCCGTTCTAGCACCCGTATCTAAGTAACATGTAACTATTTCTTTTTCACCACCGATATTGAGAAAATGCTAAGATGGCATTACACATATTATCTAAAAAAGCTGTGGCGTTACAATATTACTTAACGTATCGTGCTATTTGTTTTGTCGTTTTGTTAAAATATCATGTAGATAACCTATCTACAGCTTTTTAGTTATATCATTGTACAGAATGTAGTAAAATTAGTTTCATATCTTCTTTTATAAAGAAAAATCAATTGACGAATATATTTATAGAATAATAAAATATATAGAATGGCTGAAACTATTTCGATAATAGCCAGGAAAGTTTGAATGAAAGAAAATGTTCGAAAAATCACTCGGAAAAGTGAACGTTTTAAGTAAAAAAAAATTAGTGGATGTAACCGTCACACGCGATTAAAGTAAAACTTATTATTTAAGTTCCGAATTAGCTGATAGATGGCACTACAGATAATGAAGCTTTGATTTAATTTGTAAGTACTTACATTGAAACCAGATGAAACCACGGTCGCGCGCCCATGTATACATAATTAATTCTATTGTATGGTTTTTATTATTATTCAATTTCTTATTTATTATTATTTCCTTTGTTTTTTCAAAAAGTTCTGATTGATTTGTTTATAAGCCATTTATTGACAAAATCAATAATATTTAAAAACCGGATGGTACAGAAACGTGACGCCATATTGCCGTAACGGACTTCCGTTGCATTGTCGTCCAGTTACCTCCTAGTCGCGCTTAAAGAAGTTTTAGTTCAAAAATCTATATAAAAAGTGACTGAATATTGAAACAATTGACAGGTCGACATTAGTTGTTCACTTGTGATTTTATTTCATTTCATGTCCTTACGGTAAAGGAGAGTTTTGATCTCAGTATCAAAGTTAAATTTTATGTCGAAGTACGTAATATCGAAATTTCATACGTGACAATTATCATTGCATATAATAAAACAAAGGTCTCTGTTACGTGTGTCTATCTGTCTGTTTGTGATAAACTCAAAAACTGCTGAACGGATTTTCATGCGGTTTTCACCAGTAGATAAAGTGATTCATGAGTAAGGTTGAGGTATATAATTTGTCAAGGTTTTTTTTATTATCAGGGTAGAACAGCGTCCACCGGGCGCGTTAGTAAAAATATATATAAAGAGTTTAGCAAAATAGGTTACTTTCTTAACAAATATGTAAAGAACCCAAAAAATAACTAGATATAAAAATACAAAGGTTCCAAGCCTATATAATGTAGTTGGCATTTTTATTTAGGGATAAAGAATTATGTGCAAAAGAGTTGAGATGAAACTCTGGAGTTTACGCGATAAATAAAGGATAATGGGCCATTTCTTGAGAAAATATTATCAAAAAATAAGATCCATTATCCGGACGCTCTATTGTGTACGATATTTTTTATGCTCATATGAAAGTGATGTTTATAATTGAATATGCAATAATATTATGGTTTTATTGTAAGATGTCGTCTTCTTTATTGTATGTTTGTATAATGAAAAGACAGTTTTTTGTGGTTCAGTCACATCAAAACTACTGGACGAGAGGACTATGACCATTCGATGCGAAATTTTTCGTAAATCGTCTAGGCTACTTAGTTTTTGGATTCGATTTACCATTTACCATTTTTAATGAGAATCCGTAAGTGTATATATTTTAATACGTAGATAAAGTATGATTTTTTAAAAGCGTTACTGTTTTTCTTTTTAATTTATAATAGGTACATTATATAACAACTAATAACTGCATGCGTTTTTTATATTGTAATTATTTTCGACACGTTATCTCATTAAAATTATAAGTTCATGAAGTTTCTAGAAGTATTTTGGACAATTCTAGTCTCCTATCGATTAGGGAATAGTATAAGCTTCCCGTATACGAAACGTCAAAAAAATCGGTCAAAACGATTTTGAGTTGATTTAGGACACAGAAACAGACGGACATATATTAACGTCATATCCGTGATCGCTGCGCTGGCTTAAAGCGTGTATTGAAGTCTGTTTAAGAATATTGCATGTTAACGTATATATATATGGTTATATGATAGAAGAGATTATAAAGCATATGTTTTGTGTTTAAATTCAATTTTTTAGGCCGAACTTCCTTAATATGTCTTGAGTCTGTAGTGCGATGTTATAAATCGTCACGTAAGGAAAAAGCCTTATGCTTTTCTGGCTCTCTCCTTCCCTGCGAGTTTAGGTCGACAAAATGGAGTGGACACAACAGTTTTTCCTTACACGGTGAAGATATACAAATATAAAGAATGCAAATCTCCATATCGAATTACATTCGGATATTGAAGGAAAAATATAAGGAATTTCATTCCTAACCGCACTGTTTCTTTGTTACTTTAATATTATATGCAAATTATATGTACCTTTAATCCCAGAAAGTTGCCGTTACATGCAAAGATCTGCAATTATTATTAAGACACTAGCTGACCCGCGCAACTTCGTCTGCGCTAAATCGGTTCCAATTTTATTTCCTGGCATGAAAAATCTTAAAAACCTAGAACTCGATTATAGCGACACCTACCGGGTCGAATTGTGATTCCAAACTATCCTATTTATGGTATATTGGCAAGAAATGTCTTCCAGGTATCCCCTGGGTTGCTCCTCTGGCCCTCACCTCCACGCCTCATTTACTATCCTCGCAACAACGCAATCATTTTACCGGCTTATGGTTTTTATTTCCCATTACCCTCTAACCAACTCCATCAATCAATATGCTGTAAAAAGTAAACTTTATTTCCATGAAATTTTGAATTTGGTATTTAGGTTTTTTAAATAAAAATAATCTTTTCAGCTGAGATATTAAACTTAAATATATGGTGTCGTATTTTTTTTTAAAGCTAATAGTGATGAATTTTGCTACGGATTGTATTCCTTTATTTCAAATCATTCCAACAACGCACGCTATATTACGGAAATTTGCTAATTAGAATTACATTATTGTGATCATGTATTGAAAATATATATTTACCTAAATAAAAAGTAGTCTAATATACCTTTTTAACAGTGAAAGAGTTTTCAAAATCCGATCAGTAGTACCAGAGATTACCCCCAACATCCAAACTCACTAACTTCAAAATCAACTTTTAATATTGAAGTGTCATTGATACGAATTCTACCAGTGTCAAGTCAGTCATGGGAGAGTCACTTTATAGGTAGTATTAAATTTTTATTATATAATTTAGTTCTTCCACAATTAGACCACTGGGATTGGTACACAAAGATAAACACAACGCTCACAGACATCATGCCGTATATAAATATATTTTTACATAATAATTACTGTTAGTTATTGTGTTATGTTAAAGTTTAACTTTGTTAAAACACATAAAATTAGCCAGAATATTGACAAAAGGATAAAATACATACCTTTGTGCATTTGTTAAAATCAGACGAACGCAGTATATTGTTAGGTAAAATATCATAGAATACTAAATTGGGGTGATTGAAAAAATGTGTTCTAGAGCGCCTTCATCCAACCTACATTCACATATTTGATCCCAGATTCTGAGCTTTGCAAGATGGACTGGATAGCACATGTCGACACATAGATCCTCAGTCTACATATAGTAGACGCAGCAAACTTGCAACAGTCACGACACTTATATGGCCATGGCTTGCCAGGAATGTTGTTCAGAATGGAAGCATATAATTTGCCTGTAATTGGATTGGATACATTCCAGTTTGAGTTCCATAATGGAAACAAATCAGTCTTGTTTGGAGAGGATAAATCCTGAACATAGGTTTTATAGTGATAAAAATATCCAGTCCATATAGCTTCTTTAGCGATAAGATCAACAGCTTCATTACCCTGGATCCCACTATGCCCTCGTATCCATGCCAGAACTACATAAATTCTTAAACAATTGGAATTGATTAATTGTGATATCTGATGTTTCATTCAAATATGTCAAAACAATATCGAAATGTAGTGTAAAAAGTTTCAATAAGAAGATAAAGCCATTTCTCTCTTGAAGACAAACGATTGTATTGATTAAAAAATATATATATACTCATACATATATATGTATTTCTTGGGCCAGAAACCATCTCGGGCGTCCCCAAAATATCCTACAAAATTATTATCACAATCTGATCAGTAGTTTCGGCATGCTTAGAGGACAAACATACAAACATTGATTTTTATATATAACTAGCGGGTCCGAAGGACGTTGTCCCGCCCTGATAATAAAGAAAACATTGACAAATTATATACCTAAACCTTCCTCATGAATCATTGTATCTACTGATGAAAACCGCATAAAAATCCGTTCGGTAGTTTTTAAGTTTATCGCGAACAGACAGACAGACAGACAGACGTGGCAGAGGACTTTGTTCTATACTATGTAATGATAATGAAGAATATTACACTAGTGACATTTCATTCTATATAATAATTATAGAAATAAGTTACCAATGATCAATAAGCTTCCGCTTGAATGATAAATCAAATGAACACAATTATAAGCGAGCGCTGTGAACTGTAAAGGACCGTGAATGCAAATAATAGATTTGATGTGAAACATAATGTATTTGCTCGTGAAACAGAGATCGATTTGTTCATATTTGAATTTATTGAGATAATTTGTTTGAACTGATCTATAAATATAAAAGAGCGTGACTAGATGAAACATAACAAAATATTTTCCTCTAATCCTTTTTTTTCTCCAAACTCTTGGTTCGCACCTTTCTGCTGCAGTCGTTAATTTTATTAGTTTTGTCAAAAATCATTTAAAACGTTAGCAATTGTGTTATTATTCTACTTAAGTATTATACGTTTGCTATGTTACATTAATTACGTGTATTACATTTTTTTATGTCGTAGAATGCAAACGAACAGGTGGGTCACCTGATGTTAAGTGATCACCACCGTCCATAGACACTAACAACACCAGTGGAGTTGAAAGTGCGTTGCCAGCCTGTGTTTCGGGGAAGGGGAGGTAGGAAGGGGGAAAGGAGAGGGTAGGGAATGTGGGCCTCCGGCGCTCTCTCTGACCGAACGAAACGCAACAATGCAAGCACTGTTACTTTCTCGTCGGTTTTCTGTGAGAGGGTGGTGCATATTTTCCATTGAGATTATTTCCTTTATGGCGCCTATATTCTTATCTTTTATTACCATTTTTAAATTGCAATTCACTCGTTCAATCACACAGGTAATATGCGATCGTCTCGACTCATTGCCACTTCGTCGGGACATCGCGTCTCTTTACGTCCTTTATCGTCGCTACCACGGTGAGTGTTCAGAGGAGTTGTTTGGACTGATAACTGCCGCTGCATTGCATTCGTACAACCCGTCAGAAACTAAAATTTCATCCACACCACCTGGATGTGTGGAGGTCTTCCACGGTGAGGTTCTCAAGGTTATTTCTGCCTCGTACTTCGACCCTGTTTATTCGACTCCCAGCGGTGGTGTTTTCAAACCATTTGGAGGTGCAAACCTTCAAGAAACGAGCATACATTTCTTTAAAAGGCCGGCAACGCACTTACGATTCTATTGGTATTTCTATTATCTATGGACGGCGTTTCCCCCTATAATAAAAAAACCTTCTTCTTATTCTCAATGATTATTTAAACAAGATAAAGTGACTTTCTCGATTTATAGGTCTGAAAAAATTAAAATGATCTCAAATGAATATCAAAGCATGAAATTTTATAAACCGGTGTAATTATTTGGAATAATTTTTATAACTAAAAAGATTACAAAAGATCTCGTTGAAGTTAAATTCCTAATAGCGTATTTAAGATAATCTTTAAAGAAGTTTATACTTTGAAATTTAGCAAAGTTCTCTGATTTCTTAAAGTTACATAGGCTTTGATACAAAATTTTAACGAAAATTTATAGTAATTAAGGAGCCTTAAATATTATATTAAAAGATAATGATTTTCGAAATTAGATATTTAGTTTTTATAATGATTACTCTTTTAATGAACCCGATTTATAATGTCTAAAATTGTTCTTTGTAATGTTTTAAGTAATACTAAACGGTGGCCCCGGTTTCCTTCTTGTTTTTTTTTGTTATAATTTTGTTCTACCTACATCTCTCTACTCTCTACTCATACTCTACATTTTTACAGCTTTTAACTTAGCTCTGTTAAGTTTCATTTTTACTGTTTAGCACCGATGGAAAACATTAATAAACTTTTTGAAAATATATTATTAGTAAAAGCGTTCTGCAAATCCGTTCAGCCGTTTCCGATGTTACTCAATACAATGAGACACTTCAATTTTATTTATATGTATCGTTACTAAATTATGAATGAAATAAAATCGCATCGCAAAGCGCCCAGTGTTTAAAAGATATCAGTCATTTTTTGGATTTAGCAAGAATGACGTAAAAAACTGCTGCCGCTATTATATTAATTACTGTTGGTGATAGAGCCACGCTGAAGTTATTATTGGTTTCAGCATGAACGGGTCGGCTCGTCCGAGGTAATACTACCCTCTCACGGAAAACCGACGTGAAGTAACAATGCTTGCATTGTTGCGTTTCGTTCGGTTAGTGAGAGCGCCGGAGGCCCCCTCCACTCCCCTCCCCCTTCCCTCCCTTTCCCCCAAACACGGGCTGGCAATGCACTTTCTAATCCCCTGGTATTGTTAGTGTCTATGGACGATGATGATCACTTAACATCAGGTGACCCGCCTGTTCGTTTGCCTCCAATGACATAAAAAATAATAATAACTCTACATTATTCTTACTACATTGTAAATTGCTTTATCTATTAAATCTATTTATATAGTTTTATCAAATATGGTGCAATAGCAGGTATTATAAGATAAAATAAAGTCATTTTCACTACATGGATTTCAGTTCCGGAGGTGTAGAACTTAATAAACGTTAAAATAATTTCTCTTATGAAATTTTCCAGGAAGGTGGAACGTACGTTCTAGTCACGACGCATGTCACGAAGGAGACATCTGGAGATGACAGGCTGTAGTTTTAATTGTACTGAACAAAAAACCTTAAATGTTCGTATTTACTTTATTTCAAATTTAATTCTTAAATGGACTTCTTAAAGCTTTCGTTTCGAACACACTGAAAAGAGATTTCTCATATATTATTAGGCGAGAGCCTTATCTCACAGTAAACTAAATAAATTAATATTCAATAAGATTGAGTACCCACGGGTGTACTAAGTCTATACATATAAATAAAATTGTATAGATTTTCGTTTGCCTGAGTTAATCTCCGAAACGACTAAACCAATATTGACGAAATGTATACGGGTTTCAAACTATTATCTATAATATATATGCTATACTTATTATGTGCTTTTAATAGCGCTAAGCCGTAATCACGCAATTTACCATGAGGGATGCTTCTAGTCGCATTATCATTATCACAAAATTATCTTTTATTCCTACTTCCTACTAGTATTTTTGTTTAGACGTATACTTAATTATTTATGTTCTATTTATTCTAATAATACCTACACTAAATCATTCTTCGAACACATATACGCTCAAATAAGTGATTCATGCTAATATTGCACCAATATTGTAGGTGGTAGAGCCACGCTGGAGCTATTATTGGTTTTAGCACGAATGGGTCGGCTCGCCCGGGGTAGTACCACCCTCTCATAGAAAAGTTTCGTTAGGTCGCTGCTCCCTTTCCCCCAAATACAGGCTGGCAACGCACTTTCGACTCCCTTGGTGTTGTTAGTGTCTATGGACGGTGGTGATTACTTAACATCAGGTGAGCCACCTGTTCGTTTGCCTGCTATTACATAAAAAACCATTTTAATATAATGTCTAACAATCAAACTGACATCAGGTTGAAGAAGGCGTTACTGGCGTGGAAATCTATGATTAAATATTATATTATAGGGGACGCCACTTTGTACTTCCCCCTGGAATTGACTGGCCGCTACCACGTATCACTGCAACAAAAAAACGTTGGATTTTAATTACGCGAGGTGTACTCGAAAATGTTAAATCTCAAACTAGTAATAGGAAGAACGAAATATTAGTAACTAGAACAACAAAAAGAATTAAAAAACGCGACTTTGGCGGTTGAACTTGACGTCGGTTGAAACTGTTGGTATGTAAAAAAAAATAATCTTCAATGAACTTATTTCTTTATTACTTATTTTCTTAGTTAATATACACCCTATGTTAAAAGTTGTAGTGTTTGTTGTTTGTACAAGTGTGTTTTAAGCTATATTTTCATGTAAAAGAGAATTAAAAGCAGTCATTAAAGTTACTAAAATTTTGTTTCGAAATGTTTACTTACAGTTTTGTATATAGAAAAAAAAGCCGAGGCATTCCTAAAGATTGTCGATAGACGTGAAAAATCAAAATAATAAAAAAAAAATGTTTTAATGTAAAATAAATTATAGACTGAATTATTTCAAATTCATGATCTGTAAATTCAAATGACTAACTTTATTCTAATTTACAAATCTATTGGTGCACCAAGCAATAATTATATACATCTTATAGATTCTACAAATGAATCAAACATATGATGGGTTGCATAATCCCAATACAAATTGTAAATATTAGATATACACAGGCTCCTATACTACACGTCATTAGTCTGACGCAAGCCGCGCAAACGCAACACGTTCGGTCACGCTTACTAGCACGACATGATGCGAAATCGTAAATTTATCTCCTGCCAAAAAAGTACCGCTCAACGCGCCTAAGAAAGAATTCACTTCAAAAATTAAAAACCTGCGACTAGTGCCCAGTTTCTGAGTCGCATTTATCTGTTCAATAGCGTTATCGGTTCGATAACTTGTGAAATTGGGTTTCTGAACACACAATCATACGATAAACCTCCGTTAAACTTAACTGGTTAATCAGGGCATTTATCTTATTCGATAAGTTTTCACATTTTAAATAGTTTTTAATATCTTGACAATGACAGGTCATTGACGAACAACTAACGAATTGAAAAGTTTTGTATGTAAAATAATTATATTTATAAGTAAATAATTATAAACTTAAATTAAATCATCTACTAATCTCCAAAGTATTTTTAATCATAATATTACTACTATAAGTTAAGAATTAAAATAATAAAACCAATTTTTAACACTCTTTCTTAAAAATAGCCATCTAGTGAACGTCAAAGAACTAATTATGGGATTCATAGTTCTTTGACAACTCGTTGTGTACTCAGAAACGCGTTGATCAGTTTATCTTATGGATAACTTTATTGAGTCAATAACTAATGATACTTTAACCGAGTATCTCAGAAACCGAGCATAATTCAGATAAAACACAGTTTCTCACGAGATAATAAAACAAACGAGAGTGAACGACGTTACGAGTGACAGCTATTGTTATTATGTATATGAATATTCAAACATAAAATAAACACATACACAATACAATAAAACATACAAAAAACGAGTACTAAACAAACTAAACTAAACACCGGGTAAGCCCGAATTTATAAGACGCCTTTCTAATATTTCAAACAATCTTAACCATATTTTTACGCTAAATGTATACGCATTTGATAGCCTTGTTATAATTGAGACAGACTCTTAATAAAATTATCATAATAAAAGTAATAAGTATTCTCCAAAAAGATCTTAATATTCCCGAGGTAAAATTCTTGGCTGCATTTTTTTCGTTAAAAGTTTGTTCCACGATATCCACAAAAGTTGTAAAATTAACATGACATTTCCAGATTAATATTATTTGTGTTTCAAAAGTCTGAAAAATACAAAAATAAATTTGCCGAAGCAACACGCACTATCTTCTTGTCCCAAAGACAATGATTTATCCAATAAGTTTACACAAACGGGCGTTACAAACGTGGCTTAAATATTAACTTGAACGAAAGAGCTAATCAATTCTCGAAATATATAAACATTTATACGTGTATATACTTGAAAATTGGTGTGAAAATAACTTTACATTTATTTCATGTAACATTAATATTCATAATAACTAAAGATGATGAAGCGACGATGGTTCAGTGTTTAGCGTGTTCAGACACCGCGTCGATCGATGTAGGCTCGAATCCTTGCAGCTTCCTTCTGCGAGGAGGTCCTCTTGCGGAAGGAGGCTGCGGAGAGGGCCCGCGAGGAGAATTCTCTGAGCGACCGTCTTCGGTAGCGAAGGAGTCGGTGTTAAACTCGTTGAATTCCAAAAACGTCATCGGACCTAGGGAAAATCAGCCGGGATACCATGTTCCCATTGCACAGGCTCGGCGGACGGAGGAGACGGAATGTGTGCATGACTGTCTCCTGATTGGGATGGGGCCCGTCCGTCAGTGCTACTGACGAATGGCTAGTAGCTGGGATGGGACGATGAAGGTCTACAGAGATCTCGTGACATCCCAACCCAGAGCGGCGGTCGTATCGGTCGGTTTTAGTCTGTGGGAGTCGGACATAAACTCTATCTTTCCCCGTGGGGGAGGGTATCCCTAATGGATCTTTCCACGAAAAAAATAATTATTTCGAATCCTTGCCAATGGGCCGATGCTTTCGATGAAGGAGAACATCGTGGTGAAACTATGGCGTGGTGGCTTTTTGT